>CM054155.1:3773114-3780614 GCA_028751875.1 Rapana venosa | reverse complement strand
AGCTGGGTGGACTGGGGGACTGTACTGAAGCCAAGGCGCACAAACGGTCACCCATCCAAGTGGTAACCACGCTCGGTGCTGCTTAACCTTAACTGGGGAAAGGGAGTGCTCTGATCACTGAGCCATCTGGTCAGGGAGATAGAAAGAAGCCAAGCCTAGTGGTTACAGCCTTGCGCTCCTGATCTGACAGCCCGGGATCCAGCCACCACCAAGGCGAGTGGATTTTCCCCTGGCGTTCAACAAAATGTCATGTTAATATGAATGTTCGATGTTTAATTGAACAGACCATAAGCTACAAGCTTGTTGTTGCCATGACTCAAAAATGCTGTTTGTTTTCAGTGTTTGTTCCAATTACTGAATATAAACTATTTAAACCATCATCAGTTCCGATTTCACTCCCCGAAAGTCCTTCGGATGAGACTATAAAGCGAGGTCTGTGTGCGAACGCTCGCAGAACATCTTTCACATAATTATGTTAAAACATATCCCGCCTTTGGGCATTTGGGAGTAGGAAAGGATGACAATCTTTTTAAAAAACCACACATGCACACTGGCGCTGTGTTTAGGCCTCATCCCCTACTGGTGGACAAAAACGGTTGCACACGCAAAATCTGACCACTGGCTAACTTTGGAGCTCCAGCCGAAGAACGAAAAAACAAGTCAATAAGACGATGAACGCTATCAGGAAGATATCTGAAGATAACTTCAATGCAAAGCAGCAGGGGCAAGACTCCTTGAATACACCACTCTTTTAGAATGGCCCTTGGTTTGGTTTGATTGTATTAGAGTCCCGGCGGAGCTATCTAGTTTAGGGACTGTACCATCGTGGGTTCACTGGCTTTATATAGTCTGCTGCCTGAACCAAAGATAAGGCCAGGAAAATACCCCACGCCAAGCCACTTACGTTATCAGGGCCGATCACAGGATCAAGGAGGTGTGGCTGTTTCACAAAGATGCTGCTGACAGGTCTGTTGTCGAGACCGAACCATATAAATCAGTTTCATGGAAAACTGGGGGGAAGGGGGGGGGGGGGGGGGGGGGGGGGGTGGGGGGGGGGGGGGGGGGGGGGGGGGGGGGGGGGGGGGGAGGGAGAGCGGGAACATGAGGATTTAGATGCTTAATTTTCGCGGGGGTGTACGGGGTGGGGTAGGTCGTATTAAATGCTAGAGTGCCATGTAATACAGTTGACTGAGGGCACGCACGCGACGACGCCGCAAGCAGCGACACACACGACACACACTACACAACAACTACACACCACCACACACACACACACACACACAACACACACAACACACACACAACATTCTGAGGACAAGTTGGCGTTTCAGCATCCTGTGGATCTAAAATCTATGCTTGCGGACATGTTGAAAGTATGTTCTTTCGATCCAGAAAGACCATAGAGCCGGAGCTTATCCCGGTTTCTGTAGCGTTAAGCGAACTGATGGTTTTTCATCACCCCTGTGACAGGACGCTAGTCTGTCGCCAGATACTTCCCCAGCAGAGCTGGTACCCACTTGTACACCTGGGTGGAGTGAGGAAAATAGGAGTAAAGTGTCTTTCCCAAGGACACAACACCGAGCCGAGCGGGATCGAACCCGCGACCTCTGGATCCCGAGTCGACCGCCTAAACCACTCGACCACGGTGCCTCGGGAAACTGGCACATAATTCTGTGGATCTTGCTCGTCTCAGGCAGAAGTATTATCATGACAAGAGATCTACTTTTCGAACTTCCAATGTTGGTGATGAGGTTCTAGTCTTTTCACCTACGACTTCTGGAAAGCTCAAACTTCAGTGGCTTGGACCTTTTGTGGTTACTGAGAAAGTTGGCATGGATTTCAGAGTTGACTTGGGTAAGTCTTCCAAGGTCTATCATCCCAATATGTTGAAGCCTTATCACCGGCATCAGGAAAAGGTTTCTCACTCTGAGGGCGAGACTACCTTTGTTGACATCTTGAACCCAGAGTTTTTTTTATCCAGATGTCAATAATTTGACAGAGAAGGGTAACTCTGACGAAGGTACTGTTGTCCCACAACGAACACAACGAACAGCCTTGTCGAACACAACGAACAGCTTTGAGATGTTCATCCCAAGAAGAGGTGGCGATCAAGATGTCATCAAAAAAATTGATCGCAGAATCACCAATGACATCCCGCATCATCCTCGCAAAAGCGGCAGGAGCAGAAACAAGGCCAAATGCCATCCGAACCCACTGGAAGAGACCAATAGGAGTTTGAAAAAGCAGTCTTGTAGCGATCCTCTGGCCTTACAGAAAGCTGCCAGTAGCCCTTGCTAAGGTCTATCTTTATGAAAAAGTGCTTATCTGACAAAGAAGTGAAAAGTTCCTCAGGATCAGGAATTGGCTCAGCATCAAAAATAGTTATCTTATTGAGGGCTCTGAAATCCTGACAAAATCGTACACTACCATCCGGTTTAGAAACCAAAACAATGGGAGATGAATACGGAGAATCCGAAGGCTCAATCACCCCCATCTCAAGCATTGCGTGAACCTCATCAATAATAACTTGTCTGGAATTGAAAGGTAAAGGGTATTGTTTTTGAAGAATCGGCTCATCAGAAGTCAACTTTATTTCACAGACAATAGAACCCTTGTAAGAACCAGGTTCAGCACAAAGTATGTCCTGAAAGTCAGCAAAAACTGTCTTCCATTCAGAAACACGTTTCTTATCTAAGCCCACATCAAAATGAACATCAGAAAGAGACTTCCTTGTACTGACATCAACAGGACACAGCTCAGGAAGCTCAGGATCATCTGGAGCAGAAGAAACAACAGCAACATGTGCAACCAACACCTTGTCATCAGGGACAACAGTACCTTCGTCAGAGTTACCCTTCTCTGTCAAATTATTGACATCTGGATAAAAAAAACTCTGGGTTCAAGATGTCAACAAAGGTAGTCTCACCCTCAGAGTGAGAAACCTTTTCCTGATGCCGGTGATGAGGCTTCAACATACTGGGATGATAGACCTTGGAAGACTTACCCAAGTCAACTCTGAAATCCATGCCAACTTTCTCAGTAACCACAAAAGGTCCAAGCCACTGAAGTTTGAGCTTTCCAGAAGTCGTAGGTGAAAAGACTAGAACCTCATCACCAACATTGAAAGTCTGAAAAGTAGATCTCTTGTCATGATAATACTTCTGCCTGAGATGAGCAAGATCCACAGAATTATGTGCCAGTTTCAACATGTCCGCAAGCATAGATTTTAGATCCACAATATGCTGAAACGCCAACTTGTCTTCAGAATGAGAATATATATATATATATATATATATATATATAATTATATATATATATATATATATATATATATATATATATATATATGTGTGTGTGTATGTATATATATGTGTGTGTATGTATATATATAATTATATATATATACATATATATGTCTCTCTCTATATATCTATCTATCTATCTATATATATATATATATATATATCTATATATCTACAGTCTCAAATTAATGTTACAATATACCAAATAAACGTAGTAATAGAGTGACACCGAAATTATAATTGAAATTTTAATGAAGATATGAAGAGAACTTTTTTGAATAGTAATACACCATTTTGGAAACAAAACTGGTTATGGGTTTCAGAATGACTGAGCTTGTGGGGGGTCCAATGCGTAGGCGCGCCGTGTGTGTGTGTGTGTGTATGTGCGTGCGTGCGTGCGCGCGCGTCTTATTGTGCAGTTATAAATAGTATGGCATCTCCCGGACTTTGTGCCTCATTGTAATTTCCTTCTCACTGTTGCTGTCCTGTTTTCTGCCATCTTCCTTGTGCGTTTCGTCATGTTCTTCCTCATCTTCTCTCTCTCTCTCTTCTCTCTCTCTCTCTCTCTCTCTCTCTCTCTCTCTCTCCTCTCCTCTCTCTCTTCCGGCACTTCTCCTTTTCCTCACGCGTGAAACTCTCAAGGGGGTGTAGTTATCAATGGTACCGCTGGTTTTGTTTTGTTTTGTTCTTTCTTTTTGCCTTTTGGATCTCGTGACAGTGACAATTTCCTCTGTAATATTGGCCTCCGGGCTTTCAGGTGTGTGTGTGTGTGTGTGTGTGTGCGTGCGCGCGCGCGCGCGTGCGTGCGCATGTGTGAGTGTGTCTGTTTCACCGACACTCTTTTCACTCACTCTCCTTCCCGTAAGAAAAATCTGATCTTGGACTGAACAAGTTACACGTGAAAGAAAACCATTTTCAGTTTCTTTTCTGTCTCCTTCTCTCTCTCGCATATTGTTATCGTAAGTCATCATATTTTGTAGATGACTTTTTGTTATACAGTAACATGTTGTTGTTTACTTTTGCTTTTACCCCTACCAAAATACTAAGCAGTTCGGCAACCCCCTTCATGTATGGGCCAATGGCCTTTTTGTGAATAAATCATTGAGTTCGAGTTTGAGTTCTCTCTCTCTCTCTCTCTCTCTCTCTCTCTCTCTCTCTCTCTGTCTCTGTCTCTGTCTCCCCCCTGCCCTCACCTCAATGAATCTGGGTGTTTTATTCACAGACACACAAAAAACGTATCACACACGTGTTAATCTTTTCAAGTTTTAGTGTGAAGCATGGATTTTTATTTGAAGAGGAATCATCAGTAAGCAACAATTGTACGTCTCTCCACTCCCCTCCCCCTCACTTTTCATGGGAAAAAAAGGAGTCCTACTCCTTGATGAAAAAAAGAAAGAATCAGAGGGCTTCTCTTGCCACAAAAAACGCGCCTCCACTTGTACAGCCATACCCACTTCATTATAACCGGTCTCATCCCTGAAGCCCTTTCCCTACAAAAATTCATAATTACACGATTGAAGAAATCGAAACCTGTTCTGGCGAAACACTTGCTAAGTAGCCTCGTTTCTTTTCATGACTTCCCTTGCCGGAAGAGCTCTCCTCCCAGTGTGACGTCACGGGTGACGCACCGGGGCTTCCAACCAATCCAAACACTCGGCCCTTTGGCGACATCTGCCGGCGGAACGAAGGAGCTGTTCTTCTCCTTCTGCTTGGGGCCACGCTTTGCTTCTGGAGGGATTTGCTTTTTGGAACTTCGCAGAGAAGTCGAATTAATTGTTGAACTTTTCGTCGGGGAGGATACAAAGATTGGAGAGGCCCTTTTTGCTTTGGGGGCCAGCGGGAGAGCCGGGGTGTGTGGCGGAGAAGTTCGGTAATTAGACGGCCGAGTCCCAATCACGCGCACAGCAGGTCGTGTCCACAGTCCTCTCCCCTGAAGATGCCTGCCACCCCTGTTTTGGGGGGGAGGATTCCCTTTTTCCTTTTTCTTTCTTTTTTTCCCTGCTCCCGTTTGCCCTTCTTTTCAAGGAATGGGTGGATTGGGTCAAATAGGCACGTGTCTGTGTCTGTTGTCTCCCTGTTTGTCTGTCTGTCTGTCTGTCTGCTCTGTCTGTCTGTCTGTTCTCTCTCTCTCTCTCTCTCTCTCTCTCTCTCTCTCTCTCTCTCTCTCTCTCTCTCTCTCTCTCTTATTCTGTCTTTATATTGTTGTTTGTCACTATGCATGCCACTCTCTCTCTCTCTCACACCACACACACACGCACGCACGCACACACACACACACACACACACACACACACACACACACCGCCTTTCAACTCCCAAAGCTTCAATCCCGCAAAGCAGAACTTGTCACAGATGTGGCTTAATAAGGATTGTTGATTGATTAATCATCACCTTCATAAAGACGGCTACTTTCAATTAATTATCACCTCTAAACGGGCGGATACCCGACAACATTAAGGTCACCGTGACCCAAGATGTGAATTGTATTATTGGCAATAGATTCATCTTTCTTGTTGCTCCTGTTGTTATTATTGTTGTTATCATACATTTTTGCAATTGTGGTGATTATTGTTGAGACTGCTGTTGTGTTGCTGATATTACAATTTCTAATCCCGTTGTGGTTGTTAATGTTGGAAGTGGTGGTTCTTAACTAATGTGGTTAACGGTTGTGGTTTAAACACATTTTCTTTTGTCTAGGTGAATAAACAATATTTTTTTGTCGTTTCTCGGCTAGAGCTCCCAGGAGATGACTAATGGAGACATTTTGCACATTATGCACCCGTTTTTGCACATTATGCACCCGTTTTTGCCCACCACGAAAGTAGCTGCATTCCCACTTAGGGGTGTACGCTGGGTATGTTCGTGTTTCCGTAACCCACTGAACGCTGACATGAAGGACGTTTAATGATGTGTATATCTGATCTTCAGTGTATATATATATATAGGGGACGGGATAGCTCAGTGGTCGGAGCACTCACTTTCCCCCAGCCAAGTTAAGCAGCGTCGAGCGTGGTTACCACTTGAATGGGTGACCGTTTGCGTGCCTTGGCTTCAGTACAGTTCCCCCAGTTCACCCAGCTGTAAATGGGTACCTGCCCTCTTTAGGGTCAGGGAAGGTAAAGCAGCGAGGGAGAGGAGATGGGCGCCGCCCTCAATATGCTGGCCCTAGAGAAGTGAGGTCTCTGACGCCTCGCTCCCCTACGACCTTACAGGTTATGGGACTCCTTTACCTTTACCTTTTATATATAATGTGTGTATCCACACACACACACACACACACACACACACACACACACACACACACACACAGGGAATGAAGGCACTGGCAGGTCCGCACTTGAAGTTGACCTGGGAGATGGTAAAAATCCCCCGCCGAGATTCGAATCCATGACTTCATGACTCATTGGATTGAAGGCGGACGTTTAACAACTCGGTTATTGCGTCCGTCGTAAACATAATAAAGCTACAATATTATTCATATTCTGAGCGACAGCACACCAACAGGTTATTGTATACTTGGTGACAAAATATTAGCTGTTGTTATTGTGCATGTTATTGTGGTTGGTGCTGATGCTGTTGTTGGGTTGGCATTGTTATTCGTGTTGTTCACCCATCGCCGGACAGGTATGAAACAGTCTATCTGTCCGCTTGTCTATCCGTCTGTCCATCTGTCTTAAATCGTCTATTTACCACCCACCCACCCACCACGCACCTATCAGTTCATGTGCTTGTGTACTTGTTAAGCACATTACTTTTCAGCCAACTTAACCCGCCTTTCTGTCTATGCGTCTGTTCGTTTAGCCACCTTTTCGTTGAAATCTGTATACGTCTGTCTGTTTATCTGAAAGCATGTAGATGTAGCTCGCTGCATGTATTAACAAATAATTATGTACATGGAATTGAGAGAGAGAGAGGAAACAATATTAGTAAATAACATTGGTCCTGTTGCTTTTGTTTTCCAGAAAATTATGAGTGTTTTATTTTCAGTCTAACACACGCACTCAAGTGTACAGCCACAAAAGCATTTACCCACAGACATAAACATTTTTTCGAGCTAGATCAGTATTTTTCTTGTCATTGTGACTTTTACATTGTATATCATGTCGAATGTTATTCACCATTGATCGTTTTGCTCCAAGAACATATGAATGCTATTTTTAAAAAATAGCAATTCTGTTATTATGTGTCACTGTCTGAT
>CM054155.1:3765614-3768114 GCA_028751875.1 Rapana venosa | reverse complement strand
TTAGAACTTCCATTTCGTGTTATTTCATGCCCTACACAGCCACTTCAGCGCTCAAACACTGCCTCTGCCGTGGGTGAGGGGCGATTAGGAAGGTGACCAAAACGTGACGTGAATTTGAGTGGCTTGTCAGGCCTAAGATCCCACGATCGCAGATTCTCTATCCAAGGAATCAATCACAGGGCTTCATATCCCAGCCGACTGCCAGAGCCAGTGCCTGCCACGAGATGTCTTAATTATCGTCAGCGTTTGATAAATGACCAATCGATTCCTGTCCAAGTTCCCCGAAATTAACCGGGGAAGGGGATTTGGTGTGGGGGCGCTTTTGGGACTGCTCACTTAGCTTTTACTTTCTTGAGTAAGTGTGGAATACTTTATGTTTGGCCTGTAATCTGTGCCTGTGTTTATGTGTCTAGTTGTATCACCTGTTTCCGTGTTGTGTTTGTGTGTGTCTAATTATTGTGTTATATCTCTAACACCTCTCTTTTTCTGTCTGCCTGTATCTCTTTCAGTATCAGTCTCTCAATATAACTGTACGTTACTCTCTCTCTCTCTCTCTCTCTCTCTCTCTCTCTCTCTCTCTCTCTCTCTCTCTCTCTCAGAGTGTGAGTGTGTTTGTGTGTGTACATGTGTGAGTGTGTTGTGGGGTGGTGTGTGTGTGTGTGTGCGCGCGCGTACATGTGTGTGTGTGTGTGTTGTGTGTGGTGAGTGTTGTGTTGTGGTGTGTGTGTGTTGTATTGTGTTGTGTTGTGTTGTGTTGTGGTGTGTGTGTGTGTGTGTGTGTGTGTGTGTTTTCACGCACGTTCGTCCCCATTTCTGTCATCAGTTATTTGATTTTTAGCGCGTGGCGGTGGGGCAGCGAGCAGAGAATGCCGAGGTCAGTAATGGGGGGGAAGGAGTAAAACTGTTACCGGTATTTTGTCCTACCACAATAACGGCAAATATCAACGACGCGACGTCCATTCCGTCAAAGTATATAAAGTCACTTGAGGTTGCCCGAAAATGGAACTATAAATAAATTAAGCAGCCAATCAAGCACCGAGACTGAAAGGAGGGTCCAAGACTGAGGACCCTGGAGAATTATCCATCCCACCGCCCCCGCCACCTCTACCTTCAAACCAATAACATCTTCAGCACCGGAAGCCATTTTTCACGCGGCGGAAACACGTGTCGCGGAAGTCCCATTACGCGCGCCCTCTGTCGGGGTAATTTTTCGGAAGCGGGGAAATGCGAGGTGGGCAGGAGAGGCGGGGAGCAAGAAGCTGAGAAATGGCCGTCAGGAGAAGTTCTGAACTCAAGGGTGGCAGTTCAGCCTTTCCATCTTTGCAGCATCAAAACAGTGTCTAGCACGTTCGTGAGCAGACAGCAGGCAGCATCTACAACACAAGCACCAGCAATATTATCATTGGCCACAATGGCAACATCGGTAGGCTAGGCACAACAATGAGGGAGATGAAGACAAGAAGTCAACTAGCAAAAGCAACAACAGCAAACAAAAGTTGCCATGACAGCTAATGGTCAACACAATCATAACAGTGATGATGACGACAGTAACAGCGACACTGGCCGCAGCATCAAAATAACGACATTTAATGTTTATGTCCAATGAGCAAATCAGTCCAACGATTTTGTTAGTCAACATTTGACGTAACAGTTACAGTAGGGATGCTATAGAAGCAGCAGCAGCAACAACAGCAGCAGGAAGTGTAATCACGGTAATGGCAACAGCAGCAGCAGCAGCGGCAGCAACAAAGACTGGCGGTGGCTACAGCGGCACTGACAGAAAGAAGCCAAAACATTGAGTAAAGTTGCAGCGTTGTTAAAACAGAGGCAACAGATATAGAAGCAGGGACAGAAACAGCAAAAGCAGAAGCAACAAGAGAAACAATAGTCCAGCAACAACGGCAGCAGATAGTAGTAGCATCAAAACAGTGTCTAGCAAGTTTGCATATTCTAAATTCAAGAATCCACTTCAACTAAGCTAAGGAGTGTGTGACCAAGTGGGGAACATTCCATGTACACTACACCACACTTTGCGAGAGGTCAAACCCTAGACCGATGCACAGCTAAATACGCTTATGAGGGCTGGGGTGCATGCTAGATCTTACTGTGTTTCTTCAACTCACCACATGCTGGCATGAACTGACGGGATCTTTAACGCGTATACTAGATCTGCATGCGTGGATACACGTACGGGAGTAAAGCATTGGCAGGTGTGCACAAAAGCTGATCTAGAGCATCGTACAAATCTTCAAACTTGATACACTATGAAGATTTGAACCGGCAACCCCAAACCCCAAACAAACAACAAAACACCCCACCACCAACCAACCAACCAACCAACACCTTCCCCCACCCTCCCCCAACAACAACAAAACCAATCGAAAAGCAAAAACAGCATCAGCAACAACACCACACACACACACACACACACACACACACACACCACACACACACACACACACACACACACACACACACACACCAGGGAGTTCTTTGTCTT
>CM054155.1:3738114-3760614 GCA_028751875.1 Rapana venosa | reverse complement strand
TCTTTTCTTTTTTTTCTTTCTTTCTTTCTTTCTTTTCTTTTCTTTTCTTTCTTTTTTCTTTCTTTCTTTCTTTCTTTTTCTTCTTTCTTTCTTTTTTTTTAATTCTTTCATTCTTTTATTCTTTCTTTCTTTCTTTTCTATCTGCCCGTCTGTCTCTTTCTTTCTTTCTTTTTTTTGTCTGTCTGTCTTGTCTGTCTGTCTTTCTCTTTCTTTTCTTTCTTTTTTGGTTGGGCTGTCTGTCCTTTTTTTCTTTCTTTGTCTTCTGTCTGTTTCTTTCTTTCTTTCTTTTTTGTCTGTCTGTCTGTCTTGTCTGTTTTCTTTTTGTTCTTCTCTTCTTCATCTCGTTTGTTTTATGTTTTCTTGTTCTCCATTTTACTTTTTCAAACTCCACTGTTCATCAGGTATCCACGAAACACACACATAGATAGATAGATAGATGGATTGATGAAAAACAAGCAACTGCACTGCTTATTCAATGTACCGTCTGAAAATAAAAGTTTGACTTTGACTTTCACACACACATACACACACACACACACACATACACACACACACACACACACACACACACACACACACACACACACACACACACACACACACACACACACACACACACACACACACACACACACACAGGCGGATAGCTAGCTAGACAGAGAGAGAGGGAGGGGGAGAGAGAGATAAACAAATCCAGCACAATGTGGATGGTAGTTATTGCAATTGTTCTTTTTCGCATGATTTTCACTAAAAAGTAGTTAAGATGTGTAATGTCATGTGGGGTATGGGTGAGGACGGGGTGGGGAGGGAGGGCCAATACTTCAAATACGACAAAAATACGAAAATCAGCAATGTCCTTCATAATCATGGAGTCACAGCGTTTTGACCTTAGGATCGTGACGTTAGGATCGTGACGTTAGGATCGTGACGTTAGGATCGTTTGGCTTCTGGACTTGATAAGCGCTTCGATTTGGGTGTTGTTGGTTTTTTTACAAGATTCAGCGCTATATAAATTCCATATATTATTATTATTATTATTATGATTTTGTTGTTGTTGTTGTTGTTGTTGTTCTTCTTCTTCTTCTTCTTCTTCTTCTTCTTCTTCTTCTTCTTCTTCTTCTTCTTCTGTCCTCCTCCTCCTTCTTCGAAAATGCGTTGCACTGCCTTTAAGCACCTGGCAAGTAAGGCCAAGCCCATCCGTTTTCAGCATGGATTTCTCTCTGACCTCCTTGGGGAGTCATTGAAGCTCTGCAGTGGAGTGTTCAGGCAGTGTGTTCTGGGCAAGCTGACCCATGCACAGGGTCCTCATCAAGCTGGACCTCAACTCCACACCCTCCAGCACACCCTTATCTTCCCCTCTGCTATGGGTATCAAAGAAAGACACTTCAAGATTTGACAGGACTAGCAAAACGCTTTCCCCCCTTATTTTGATCGATACAGATCGTACATAAGAGAGCTTAAGTTTATAAAGGTTTATGTCTTTTACTAGAGTGCTTATTCCATTATCCTTGATATAAAAGAATAAAATGAATAAATAAATAAATGAAGGTATATAAACCTTATCTCTTCAAACTCCACTGAAAAATGAAGAAATTGACAGACTTACAACAGGCTCATAGATAATCCTAACTCAACACTCCAGACTGCAGTACTACTAGAGCAGCACAAAGGCAAGTGCATCAGTTGTCATTAACACCCTCTTTGAAAAATGTCTCTTCTTCCAAGGAGTGTTCTTATTTCAACTGAGGAGGGCACCAAGGCGTATGTGCAGTGGCTTGTGATAAGGTTTATTTCAGAGCCCTGAAGGGGGGCTGATATCTACCCCACAAATCGCCACTAGGTCTTGGGGCCCCCTAGGGAAGCGTGAAGCTGTACAGAGTTCAAATCTCACAACCCAAGGCTTAGCCAGATAGGCTGTAGTAGGTCAGGAGCAAAAAGAAGGGGTGACAGAGTGAACCCCTCTTGTCAGGCTCTTTTTCTCTGTGAGGTGCGAAGAGTACTGATAATCTCTATCCCTTCGGGTGATAAGGTGTGTGAGAGATTTATAAAGGCAGCAAGATTGCAAGGTTAAAGGATTTACTGTGACATGGATGTATTTGCTGATTCTTCGCTCTTGCTTTATATACGCAGAATTTAGATGAAACTATACGTCAATAAAATATGACACGGTTTTCAAAAGTGTTGAAGGTGAATCCCTTTCTACAAGCTGTCAACCTGAATGCTGCCAGATCTGTAAGATAATTATGTGAGTGTGTGTGCTGTCTATTCACCCAGGTATAGGAAAACTTTACTAAGACTGGAATGTAAAAAAGAGACTGTGTGATTTCTTCCAAATCATCCAGATACTTTGAAAGAGGTATCACTCTTATTGACTTTAGAATTAGCAAGCTGTGCTGAAGAAAGCTGACATCACATTTTAATGAGAAAAGCAGATTGCGTTAATGTTGGGGCATAACGGAGTAAGCCCCTTAACCTTTCCCCTTGCATAAAATGAATGTGTTCATAGGAATGTCTTTGCTAGATTAATAATAATAATAATAATAATAATAATAATAATAATGAATGGAACTTATATAGCGCTATATCTTGCATTCAACCTAATCTTACACAGTCATGCAATTAATGATAAGTAATCAATAGTTTAAACAAACAGATATTACAAACATGGTGCGCTGCAGACAAAATCTATGAAATAAAATTTCAATAGTCAAATGTTTTTCAAAAGCACACACACACTCACACAGGTCGTATACTTTAGCAGGGTGATAGGACATGGGTTAGTGAAGGTGGGATAGTTCTGATATGGAACAGGAGGGGAGGAATCTTAGGTTGGAAATAAATATGTCTTGAGGCTGGATTTGAAAGTGTCATAACTAGGTTTCTATCTATCTATCTATCTATCTATCTATCTATCTATCTATCTATCTATCTATCTATCTATCTATCTATCTATCTATCTATCTATCTATCTATCTATCTATCTATCTATCTATCAATCTATCTGTCTGTCTGTCTGTCTGTCTATCTATCTATCCATCTATCCATCTATCTATCTCTGCTTATCTGTCTTGTCTGTCTGTCTGTCTGTATGTGTGCGTATATATGTAAGAATGCATGTATGTATGTACGTCCGACTGCCTGTCCGTCTGTCCTTCAGCCTGGCTAGCGATAGAGGGCGAGAGATCCAAAATGTTCATTTTTCTAGGTTTTACAGAAGAAACACCGGCTTTGAATCATGTAGCTCTTGCCCCATGGTGGACACTGTTACAAACTTTCACACACACACATACGTGCATACACACAAAGACTTGATGAGTGTACCTATTTGTCTTATATTCTCCTCCCCTTGAAAAAAGAAGAAACGTTTTAGAAATCATAGCACAAACATAAAGAAGTCCAGCCTTAGGAAAAAAAAGGCCCCACTTCCAAGAAGTGTCTGACTGACAAACCCACACTGACGTGACGACACGCGCAGCCATGATAAGGTGTAGTTGGGGCCCTGCAGGGGAGCTGACATGCGCGGGTGGAATCCCCACTGGACTGCAGAGACTCCAGTGGGAGTGTGGGATTGTACATGGTTCAAATCTCCCCAGTACAGTGGAGCCACGATGGGTGGTGGCAGGTCAGGGGCAGAAATGTGGTAGTGATTGAAGGAACTCCTCTTGAAGCTTTTTTGGTACTGATGATCTCTAGCCCTCAGTTGATAAACTGTATTGGAATTTTACAGTGGCTGCAAAGCAGCAACATTGACTTTCACATTGATATGGATGTCTTTGCTAATCGTTGGTTCATGCTTCATATCTACAAAACTCCCCGATGTCGGTATGTGGATACCTTGATGGTGGAGAACGCGGCTTCATACGCAAATATCTCACGATGGGTGAACCTGGGAGCTCTAGCCGAGGAATAAAAATTTCCCCAAACCAAAACCATCTACAGAACGAAGATAGAGGTTTACCTCATTAAAATATGATGAGATTTTCAAAATCTCTTATACCAAATCATTTTCTACAAACTGTCTGCGATAATGTCGTAATAAGAAGCACGTGTTTGTCTCTACACGATCATCACTCTATCAGGGAAACTGGATGACTATTTGAATGTGGAAAAGAGATTGTGTAATCTTTTGCGAATCTGCCTAGTGCTTTAAAAAGCCGTACTGGTTTTAATAACTTTCTTATTGATGACCTGCACTGAAGAGAGATAATATCAATCAGTTTAATGAGAAAACAAACGGGACGAAAGATTAAATGTAATGGTAAGCGCAATTTCCTTTTTCTTTACAGCGGAGAATGGTCTAGTTTTTATTTATTTATAGATCATTTATTTGTTTTGTTTGTTTGTTTTAGCACGTCATGTTTCTTCTTGTTCTTGTTCTTGTCCTCCTCCTCCTTCTACTTCTGCCTCTTCTTCTTCTTCTTCTTCTTCTTCTTGTCTCTTTTCTCTTTATGTCTATTTCCTCTTTGCCTTTTTCAATTTTTCCTTTACTTAAAGAATCCAATTTCTTGCCTTTTCAGATGTTAGCATTTGTCGAGTGCCCTTGCAACAGACAGATAAGCAGCCAGCCAGCAAGATTACATTAGACATTTATATTCTTTGCTGCTCGCTCTGCTGTGAGCATGGCTGCTCTTACGCCGCTCATCTCGATCTCTCCGCCTCAGCCATGTGTAGGCTTGTCGTGTGGCATCCTCAGTGTCACAAGCCCACGGGAAAGTCATCAGTGTTGGGCCACCATGGGGCCTCCAGCTAGAGGGGGCCCTGTACTGCTGCTGTACTGGGTCATTTTGGGTGCTGTTCAGTGGTGCCTGCTCTGAGCTAAGACACGCAGAACACCACCTCCTAAGCCCCCTACTGACCACAATAATGGCTAAGTCACAGAGCCAGACTGAGTCAGTCGCCAGCCAAGGGTAGTGATCACCACCGCTCTCCAACAACCCTCCCCAACTCCAAAGGCTCTGGCTACGGCCAGTAAAACAACTCACTAACCACTATGCCATTGTGGCTGCTAATTAGATTTTATTTAGATTTAAATGAGAGAGAGAGAGAGAGAGAGAGAGAGAGAGAGAGAGAGAGAGAGAGAGAGAGAGATTGAAAACTTTTATTTCAAAGTTTTGTAGATATGCAGCACTCAATTTTTATCACCTAGCTGTTGCCCTGTAGGAGGCGCATGGTCACACATTCTGTAATAATAATAATAATAATAATGATAATAATGATAATAATAATAATAATAATAATAATAATAATAATAGAATTTGTATAACGCTATATCTTGCAAGACAAATCAGAGCGCTTGTACACACACAGGCATTCACACAAAGACCTGAAAAGCAGATTATTCCCTTCTTAATATATTCTGCTCCACTTGAAAAAGAAGAAAATAAGATCAATAACAAACAGGAAAAAAACACAATAAAAAAAACAAAACCTCACACAAATTTAAGTTCAAAAGTACGGACCACAGTAGAAAAGGTAAGTCCGGAGTCAATTTTCATTAACACCAACAAATCAAAGCTCGCTTAAAAGAAGTGTCTTTTTTTGATTGACAACGTCACGTAGACTCACGTGCAGTATTTGATTGACAACGTCACGTAGACTCACGTGCAGTCGCCATAAGGCATAGCTTGAGGCCCTGCAGGGGGGGCTGACTTAGGCTGGCACAATCTCGGATAGGTGACAGAGCCCCCTGGGGGAGCACAATGTTGTACAGGGGTCAGATCTCCCCGTCAAGGTCGAGCCAGGAAGGGCAGTGGAATAACGGGACAGGACAGTGGTGTTCAGAGTGGATTTCGTTTCATAGGCTCTGCTTTCTGTGAGCTGTAAAGAGTGCTGATAATCTCCAGCCCTCAGCTGATAAGATGCATGAGAGATGTATGATGAGTGCAAGGCAGCAAGAGTAGAAACATTAACTGTTTATGATGAGTGTAAGGCAGCATGAGTAGAAATATTAACTGTTTATGATGAGTGTAAGACAGCAAGGGTAGACACATTAACTGTTTATGATGAGTGCAAGGCAGCAAGGGTAGACACATTGACTGTTTATGATGAGTGTAAGGCAGCAATGGTAGAAACATTGACTGTTTATGATGAGTGCAAGGCAGCAATGGTAGACACATTTACTGTCAGCTTGACACAATGTCTGTGCTGATTATAGGTTCACGCTTTATATACATAGAACCAAGGTAGAAGTTTATTATATCAAGATACAGTGATGTATGTTTGTTGTTGGTTTTTTTTGGTTGTTTTTTCATTTTACTAAGTTTGTGCTGAATGACTTTTTACAAGCTGACTGTATGGCTGCAATGATAAAACAACAACAACAACAACACCATGTGTGCTGTCTGTTCGCCTGAATGTCAGGGAAACTTGACGAATATTGAAATGTAAAAAAAAGGTTGTATAATCTTTTGTGAGTCTGCCAAGTCCTTTGAAAGTGATGTAAGTTTTATTTACTATCTCACTGGCAAGCTGTGTACAAGAAAAATTACATCAACCGTCTTTATGAGAAAAAAGACGAGGTAAATATCATGTCAGAATAGGGTGTAATAGTCATGACCTTTTGTCTTGCGGGGATAAACTATATCGGTAGAAATGCCATAGCCAGCGTTGTTACCGTTCCTTGAAAGTTATATAGGCGCGCCAGGTTTCATCATCATCATCATCATCATCATCATCATCATCATCATCATCATCATCATCGTCATCATCATCATATTCATCTCCATCTTCTTCGTTTTCTTCTATTTTTCTTCTGGTTTTTGTTTTGTGTTTTTTTTACTCATTTTTTCCTCTTTTTTCTTTAACATTTTCCCCCTTTTCAGATACAAAAATGTGTCCAGTTTCTTTTAAAAAAAACACAGGCAGGCAGACAGGCATAGAGATGTGTAGATAGATAGATGACAGATAGACAGATAAATGACAGATAGATAGATGGCAGATAGCTAGATGATAGATTAATCCATCAATCGAACATGCTCCATTGGGAACACATGTTCACACCATTTCATGCACACACACACATTGTTACACACAAAGACTTGTTAAAGATTTCTTTCTTTCTGTATTCTGTAACTCTTGAGGAAAGAAGAATATAAGCAGATGTAACCAGCCGCCTTGGCGCAGTGGTTCGTGCCTTGGGTTACACGCCCGAAGATCGCGGATTATTTCTGTCAAAGTTCCTTTTTTTTCTTTTCTGTACCAATATTTGTCAAAATTCGTTGAAACTCAGAGAGAGAGAGAGAGAGAGAGAGAGAGAGAGAGAGAGAGAGAGAGAGAGACAGAGACAGAGACAGACAGACAGACAGACAGACAGACAGACAGACAGACAGACAGAGAATCGTTGGATGGCTACCTTTCAGCTGCAGCTTATACTCCCCACTGTACCCTCTTCCTTGTCCGTACTTTTCTTTGAGCCTTCATATCAAAGAAAAGATGGAAAAACAATAATTAACATCAAGGGACTGTAACGTTCCTCCACTTCTTCTTCTGTTTCTTCTTCTTTTTTTTCTTCTGTTTCTGTTTCTTCTTCTTCTTCTTCTTCTTCTTCTTCTTCTTCTTCTTCTTCTTCTTCTTCTTCTTCTTCTTCTTCTTCTTCTTCTTCTTCTTCTATTTCATTTTTTTGAAATCTCACTTGACTGGTGTCGGTCATATTTTAAGGGCTTGTTGAATACAGATACCCCTCTTGTTCTGTTATCCTTGAAAAAAGAAAGTTAAGATGTATATAATTAATATATGAATAGATTCAACTTCAAAACTAGGTACCATAGTACAAAGGTGAGTAGGTACTGTATATTGTATTGTAGACCACTTAAAGTCACGACAGAGTTCTGTGCGTGAAATTCGGGCTGCTGTCCCTGGGGAGAGCGCGTCGCCACAAGAGCAGCGCCACCCGTTATTTTCTTATCCTGTCTGCATATGTGTTTGTTTCCCTATCAGAGTGGCTTTTTTTACAGACCTTTGCCAGGGACAATTGTCTTGCTACCGTGGGTTCTTTTACATGCGCTAAATATGTGTTGCACACAAGGACCTCAGTTTATCATCTCATCCGAAAGACTAGCATCCAGACCACCACTCATGGTCTAGTGGATGGGGGAAAAGTTTTGGGTACAAACGGGGATCAAACCACCACACACTTTGAACCCGGACTTTGGGCTTTCTAGGCAGGTGCGCTACCTCTAGACCAGGGAACCAAAGGTATACAATGTCATCACCACCCTCTGTAAAGAATGACTGCTTCCAGCAAATGTCTCCTGTTTCTGATGACTAGCAAAGTGCAGTTGCGGTGAAGCTGCTTTAAGGGGCCCTGCAGGGGATGACATAAATCTCTCACAGCCCAAAGGACCCCCTGGAGGAGCACAACGATGCACAGGGTTCAAATCCCCCACCAACATCAAGCGACAATGTGTTGTGGCAGGTCAGGGGCAGAAAAGTAGTGACAGAGTGAACTTCTCTTGATAGACTTCTCTTTTCTGTGAAGTTCGAAGAGTACTGATAATCTGATAAGGTGCGTGAAGAATTTATGATGGCCGCAAGAGCAGAACCATTAACTCTCAGCTTAACATGAATATCTTTGCTGGTTCTTGGCTCTCCTTCCATACACACAAATTGTATATAAAGCTCTACATCGTTGAAATGTGGCAAGGTTTTCAAACCCATTTATGCCGAATCACCTTCTGCAGGCCCTGTGTGTGTGAAGCAGCGATAAGATAAGAAAGACGTGTGCCGGCTATTCAGCCAAGTATCAGGGAAACAGGAGGAGGACTTGTGGAACGCGGGAAAGAGATTGTATCATCTCTGCCAAATCTGCAGAGTGCTGTGCTAGCTGTATCAGTTTTAATAACTTTGTTATCTGCACGCTGTTCTGAAGAAAGATGAGATCAAATATCTTAATAAGAAAACAGATCAGGTAAAAATTGGGGCAGAATGGGTGTATAACCATTCACCTTGCACTGGAGGATGAAAATATTAATGGTAATATCATAACTAAGATAGGTTTTTTGGAGATAAATTTGGCGGTTTGGTTTCATGTTTTTGTTATTCTTCTTCGTTTTCTTCTTCTGTTTCTTCTTCCTCCCCATCTTCTGTGTAACTTCTTACTCTTCCTGTTCTTTCGGGGGAAAAGTAGTGGAGGAAAACAAGCGCAGGTAACCACTTACAACTTCTGCATCACATCAAAAATTATTATCAAAGATTCAATAAATAAAAACCTCCTGTTCTTTTTTTTCCTCTTTCTTTTTTTTCTTCTTTCCTATTTTTCCGTCTTTCTATCTTCCTCATAAAAATGTGTTTTTTCATCTGTCTTTTTTTTCTTTTAATCTTTCTAACTTGTTTACATTCCAATTTTCATACTTTTTTCGAAACACTCCCACACAGATAGATAGATACTTCGATTGATGTCTAGATAGATATCTGTCTAGATAGATAGCCAAATGGATGAACAGAGAAAGTCAGAAAGAGAGAAAAATGATAGGAAGATAGGTAAATTAGATAGAGGAATAGACAGACAGATAAAGAGCCTGGTGGATGGTCAGTATTCAACTGTAACTTAATGGCGGCAACTCTGCACATTGTACATGTCTTTGTTGTCCTGAGAGCTATCAGTATCAAAGAAAAGACACTTCATCAGCATCAAGAGACTACAACTTTCCTCTCCTTTCAAAATTAATTCTTTACTTAACTGGCACAGGTCATTCTTTGAGGACTTGTTGAGTACATAATCATGTCTCCTTTGTTCTGTTCCTTTTGAAACAAGAAAATTAAAGATCTAAAGCTAAACAATAAATCATCGAACCTCAAAACTAGGTACCATAGAACATGGGTGAGCGGGTATTAATTGTCAGCACTCTCTTTAAAAATGGCTCTAAAAGTGGCTCTACTGCCGAGAAGCATCTCACATTTCTTAACAAAGAAAAGCACCATGAGGCGTGTGCAGGCGCGATAAGGTTTTTTTCAGGGCTCTGATATGTGCTGGCAGAATCTCCACCAAGCCATGGGCCCCCTGCGAGAGTGCGAGGTTGTACAGGGTTCAGATCTCCCCACCAAGGTCGATCCACGATGGGTGGTGTCATTTCTTGGGCAGAAAGGTAGTGACAGAGTGAACTCCTCTTGATAGACTCTCTTTCTCTATGAGGTGCGAAGAGTACTGATACTCTCTAGCCCCTCGGTTGATAAGGCGTGTGAGAGATTTACGATGGCTGCAAAAGAGCAATGGTAGAAACATTAACTGTCGGCTTAACATGAACGTCTCTGCTGATTCTTGGTTCATGCTGGATGTACACAGAATCAAGATAACCCCACACACCATTAAAATATGACAAGACATTTAAAATTGTTTATACAAAATCGCTTTCTACAATCTGTCCATGTTAATGCCAGAATAAGAAACACCTGTGCCATCTATTTTCCCCACTGTCAGGGAAACTTGACGAATATTGGAACCTGAAAAAGAGATTGTGTAATCTCTGGTTAATCTGCAAAGTGCTTTGAAAGCAGTATCAGTTTTAATAACTTTTGTAATAGCCAGGTGCGCCCAGGGAAGATGAGATCGAGCAAGAAAACAGATGAGATAAAAATTGGGGCAGAATGAAGTGTAACGTTTAGCCTCCTAAACTTTCTTTCTTCGCAGGAGAGAAAAAAAGATATTAATGACATAGCTGGGTTATCTTTCCTGGATAATATTTTTGTACTTGTGGTCTTCTTGTTCTTCTTGTTCTTCTTGTTCTTCTTGTTCTTCTTCTTCTTGTTCTTGTTCTTCTTCTTCTTCTTCTTCTTCTTCTCTCTTCTTCTTCTGTGTTGTCATCGTTGTCAGCATCATTATCATCTTCTTCTTCTGCTGTTGTTCTTGATATCAGCAACAGAACCACAGCTATCACTGCAATCGTTGTTGTTGCTGCTGCTGATATCATTGTTGCAGAAGCCAAGCTTGTGTTCTAGCGCTGTGTCTCCTGTTGTCATTACTGTTTGTTTCTGTTGTTGCTGTTGCTGTTTCGCTGTGGTTCTGTTGCCACCTCATCTGCTGCTGCTGCTGCTGCCTTTTCCTGTTCTCATCCATTAATTTGTTTGTTTCAGTTCCCCCCCCCCCCCCCCCCCCTCACTTCTGAAGGTGTTTGTCTAACATACAGACACTCTCTGTCTGTCTGTCTGTCTGTCTGTCTGTCTGTTGCTTGCATTAATACGCTTGAGCGTGGATGTGCGTGCATTTACTGACACTGGTTGAATATGTTGCTATGTCAACCTTTTTCGTCTGTCTTTTCATTTGAGCCTGTCTGTGTGTTTGTTGCACAGGCTGCATGGTGCGATGAAAACCTGAAGACCAGCACACCAGTCAAGATGGACACTTTGCAAAACGTTCACATCGTCTGCCTCTGAACTGCCATCCACCACCTCATGCAGAAGACACCACTGCACAGCAAGTGGTTCTGGGGTCCACCCCAAAGAAAACAGCTGGTGATGATGACAATCCGCATCCTACCTCCTCCACCATTCCAAGAACATGTGATCATCAGTTCATTGAAGTTCAGCCTGTGCAGTGCCAGCACCAACTGGAATTACAGCAGATCTGTTTTCTGTGCGCTTTTACTTGGCTGATAATGTTAGAGAATGACGCCTGACAAAGAATCAGACTCCCACACTTCAATGGGTAGGCCATCCTTTACAGGGTACCGGTGTTGAATTTTGAGAAGCTTGATTCCTGTCTGAAGGTAGTCTGTTCCCCATCCATGGGTAGTCTGGGTGCTTGTTTTCCCATAACACGATAAGACGAGATGCCGTGTACAACATACAATTTATCTTACGTAAAAATAACAACCTGCAACAAAAAGACAGTTGCCTCTGGTAAAAAAAAAATCTGTCGTTGACAATTCCACTCTGGTAAGGAAACAAGCGCACACGCAGACAATAAAACACCAAACAAAAACGAATTGCTTGCTCTACTCTTCTGGTGACGCATTCTTCGGAAGTAGAACAACCCGAATTTGTTGAGAGAATTCTTCTGTGACAGAATGTTGTATACAATACAGTATACGACATAAGACTTCTGAACGCTCCTGCAAATGTTTTATTCAGTCTTCAACCAGTGGCAACCTGCTCGGCAGATAAATGAAAAGTATGAACCCCATCGCCATAACAAGGCCATACAAACAAGCTGTAATCAGCTCTGGGCTTTGTTGTTGCTCAAAGTACACGTTGTGATGTACAACTGTGTATTTTTTCCTCAAGAAGAGACATGATTTATGCCATGACAAGGTCATGAAGATTGAGGCTCACACAAGCTGGAGAGAACAAAACAGGACTTCTCAGGGACTGCCATTTACTTCACAACGTGCAACACAAGTCCCTTCACAAAAAGTGGCCTGGGGGGAGGAGGGGGGGATAGGGATGCTGTCTTGACGAAAACACCAGCTCTGCCTAGTTGTTGTGGTCGTGTGCCAGTGCCTGGTTTACAGCAACATTTTCTCAAGTCAGTGATGGTGTCGTCAGCCAGACAACAGACATGTGCTGTAGTCCTACCCGCTGCACGGGAGGCCAATCCAATCCTGTTTCTTTTTATAGCCCCGCCAACCACAGAGACCATATCAGGGCTGTCACCTCCTCCAATTTCAAATCTCAGATTAAAACTGTGCGGCTATATACAGACTAAGACAGGGTATAAACCAAATCTATGTCCTGACCCCTCATCAGTGGCCAAGGAGCTCTATGGCGGCTTGGAAGACCTGCAGCAGTTTGCTGGCTTCATCATGAAGACTGGGCAGTTCTTCCCTCAGATGCCATAGAAAAACTAATGCTGCTTTCTATCCACCTCATTCTCTCTCTGCCTCGTCATTTTCCTCCCTGGATTGTGGATTTTGCGAGATGGCCTTTGAAAGGCTGTAGTGTTATGGCCTTACCTCCTCAGTTCTCTCTGTTTCACTATTGTAAGGAGATCACCATAGTGCTTTGTGGTTGCTGTTGATTAGGTACCATAAGAAAGACAAAGGAGAAGTAGACCCGGCCAACAACACTTGACAGGAAGAGCTGAAGATCGCTGTGTACAGTGCTGAAGGCAGCGACCCTGCAGTCCTGCCCCTACCCCGTAACCACAGAACCATCTTGGGCTGCACCGTCCAAGCTCCCACAACAGTAAAACTGGGGTAACACACCGGTAACACAGTAAACCAAAGTCTATGTCCGACCTATCACACCTGGGTCACAAGCCACATGCGCATGAGAGTAGCATTACTGGTCATCAACCAAACAGACAGTACAGTAGCTTCCTCCTACCCTGAGTAAAAACTACACTACAACAGCCAGACATGCTATCACCTGAGTACCCTATCCACAACAGCACTGAGGTTTTCACGGGGACCTTAAAGCTGTAGGTATGAATACACCTGGGTCCTACACCCACAGATCATATAGTAAGTAGCACCTGGGTTCTGGTCACTAACAGGCTGAATACACCGGGTAAACAACATCAAAGACCAGGCCCAAGCACCTAGGTACAGCTGGGATCCGCAGACAGTACAGGCTGAAGTAATGGGTACACCACAACAGCAGCACGGCTGAATACACCGGTACACTACACCACAACGACAGTACAGAGCTGAAGTCACTGGGTACCTACACACAGACACAAGCGATACACTGGTACCCACACAACAGACAGATAGAGGAGAACCCGGTACCCGTACACTACAACAACAGAACAGACTGAATTACACTGGGATACACTACACCACAACAGACAGTACAGAGCTGAAGTACACCTGGGGTACACTACACCACAACAGACAGTACAGAGCTGAAGTACACCTGGGGTACCCTACACAACAGACAGTATAGAGCTGAAGTACACCTGGGATACCCTACACAACAGACAAGGTCTGAAGCTCACCCAGGGTGTCCCTGCAAAGACTGGCCCACTACAGACAGACGAACAGAGATGAAGCAGAGTTGGATTACCTGACAGAGGCTGATCTGCAGGACACAGAAGCGGAGTCTGTCTTCCTGGTTGTTTTACATGTCCACTGGCGTCATGGGCAGCATTCAAGTAGGTTGTGAGTGGGGTTGTTTGTCTTGTGGTTGTCTTTTCGTCATGTTCGTCTGTGTGCCTGTATGTCTCTGTATGTGTGTCAGTGTTTGTCTTTTGTCATGTTTGTTGGTGTGCCTGTATGTCTCTCTGTATGTGTGCCAGCGTGTGTCTTTTTGTCATGTTTGTTGGTGTGCCTGTATGTCTCTGTATGTGTACCAGCGTGTGTCTTTTTGTCATGTTTGTTGGTGTGCCTGTATGTCTCTCTGTATGTGTGCCATCATTTGTCATTTTGTCATGTTTGTTGGTGTGCCTGTATGTCTGTGTATGTGTACCAGCATTTGTCATTTTGTCATGTTTGTTGGTGTGCCTGTATGTCTGTGTATGTGTACCAGCGTGTGTCTTTTTGTCATGTTTGTTGGTGTGCCTGTATGTCTGTGTATGTGTACCAGCGTGTGTCTTTTTGTCATGTTTGTTGGTGTGCCTGTATGTTTGTGTATGTGTACCAGCGTGTGTCTTTTTGTCATGTCAAAGTCAAAGTCAAACTTTTATTTTCAGATGGTACATTGAATAAGCAGTGCATTTGCTTTTTTTCATCAAGCCATCTATCTAAAGAAAGAAAAAAAAAGCGAGAAAAAAAAGATAATGTATATGCAGACATAGAATAAAAAACTTAATCTATGGTAAACTATACAATCAAACAAAAAATCCAATAACATATGCATATGGGAATTAAAACAAAACAAAAACCCAGAAAATATTAACCATACAATTCAAATAATTCAAAAATCTGGAAAAAGATATCCGTCATAACACAAACAACAAGCAACAAATAAAAACCAAACCAAAACAAACAAAGAAGACAAAACAATTAAAATAAAAAACCCACCAACTGCTTCCCTCCCCCCCCCCCCTCACACACATATACACACAAACCTTCAACCATGTTTGTTGGTGTGCCTGTATGTCTGTGTATGTGTGCCAGCATTTGTCATTTTGTCATGTTTGTTGGTGTGCCTGTATGTCTCTGTGTGTGTGCCAGTGTTTGTCTTTTTGTCATGTTTGTTGATGTTCCTGTATGTCTGTGTATGTGTGCCAGCATTTGTCATTTTGTCATGTTTGTTGGTGTGCCTGTATGTCTCTGTGTGTGTGCCAGTGTTTGTCTTTTTGTTATGTTTGTTGGTGTGCCTGTATGTTTGTGTATGTTTGCCAGCGTGTGTCTTTTTGTCATGTTTGTTGATGTGCCTGCATGTCTCTGTATGTGTACCAGCGTGTGTCTTTTTGTCATGTTTGTTGGTGTGCCTGTATGTCTGTGTATGTTTGCCAGCGTGTGTCTTTTTGTCATTTTGTCATATTTGTTGGTGTGCCTGTATGTCTCTCTGTATGTGTGCCAGCGTGAGTCTTTTTGTCATGTTTGTGGGTGTGCCTGTATATCACTGTGAATGTGTCGGTCTGTTTGCATGCTGTGTTTTCTTGTCTGGTGATGTGTCTGTTTGTTTGCATGCTTTTCATTCTTACCTGCTGTTTTCCTGTATGTCTGCTTGCTTGTCTGTCGGTCTGTCTTCCATGCTCTGTGTTTGTTTGCATGTATATTTGTTTGTCTGTCTTGCTATCTGTTTCTTTCTTGCCTTTTTCTCTCTGGGTTCTTCTGCCAATCTCTCTCTAACATGTGAACCGCGAAAAGAAACTCTTTTGTAGCTGTCCAAAAAACCCCACCCCACCAGTAATGATGAGCTATTTATTTAAGAAAAAGTCGGTTTATTCTTGTTTAGTGTTTCACTTCAGTAGTGTTCTCTCCCTTTCATAATGAGAAAAAGGAAGTGAGGAGAGAGAGAAGAGCGTGGAGAAAGAGAGAGAGGGGGGATGGGAGGGAAGGAGCGATGAGAGAGAGAGAGAAGGCAGAGGACCAAAGGGGGAGAGGAAGAGGAGGGAGGAAGGGGGGGGGGGGGGGGGGGGGGGGGGGGGGGGGGGGGGGAGAAGGGGGGGGTGTAAAAGAAAGCAGATTAAATTGTAAAACAGTTCATACTACAGTTTGCAGTTTCCAACAGTAAGATTAAGAGAATGAAATGAAAGATACTGCGTTGTATGTCAAGGAAAATCTAGTCGAATTGAAATCAGTTTTTTTCCTTTCTTTTCTTTTCCCGCCAAAAACTATGCTTTTTTTTCTCTTTCTTCCTTCCTTTCTATCTTGCTGTCAGTTCAGTTTTGCTTGTGTATTTCCCTTTCTTTCTTTCTTTCTTTCTTTTCAAAGGCAATCAGTAACACATCCACTCGAAAACAAAAATATAACGGTAAATAAAACAAGATTTTTCGTCTGAAAACCATTTTAACCCCGTAACGGTTCTACTATGTATATCTACATTTTCGCACCTCTCTCTCTGCCTGCCAATGTGTCCATCAGTCTGTTTATCGGCCAGTCTGTCTGTCTATCTGTGTCTCTCAGGTGCACAATCACAGATAATCCTTTTCACAGGCTGCATCGTTACAAATGGAAGACTCAGCTGCCTCACAGTTTATTGTGCACATTTTTCATAGATAAAAAAGGCATGCTCGAGCAAGAATAGCACTCAGACAGACAGACAGACACACACACACAAACATACGCACGCATGCACATAAACACACACATGGGGGAGGAGGCAAAATTGTGTAATCTAATAATATATCACAACAAAATTTATCTCACACATAACAAGTTGCTAGATAGATCCTATAGGGATTCACTTTCAGTTTCTCAAAGAGCTCTGTATGCTGGGAAAGTTCCATATACGCTACACCACATCTGATGCTACGATTGGAAGTGAAAGAAGGAAGGGTTTACTACTTGAAAGCCTCTCAACACAATCCTGGCCGATTCAGAATAACATGTATAGGAATCAGTGCTACGTATGCATTGAGAGCTGTTGTTTTATGTACTTATTATTTCTGGAAAAAGTTTTTTTCGTTCCCAGGTATTGGTGTGTGTGTGTGTTGTGTGTGTGTGTGTGTGTGTGTGTGCGCGCGCGCGCGCTTGCGCGTGAATGCGTTCATGTGTTTTCGTACGTGCGTGCGTGTGTGTGGTGTGTGATTCGAATAAAAATTCATCAGTCAGTCCCCAAAATGTGGTAGGCAGCCTAGATGTCAGAGCCATCCCCTGTCTTCTCTACAGCTGTGACTGGTCCTGGCTCTCTTTGTCTGTATGTATTGTTTTTTCTAACTCGGTTTTTCACCGCAACATGGTGTACCATCTTTGAGTACCATTACTATCATTGCAATTCCCGCCTTCTCAGCAGCATCCAGGTGTGCTAGGCCGGAGCCTTGTCTGTACAAGAGATCCTCACCACGAACAATTTCAGCATGCAAAAACAAGATATCAAACAAACCGTTAAGCCCTTATCAGTTCCGATCAGACAGAGAAACAATCTGTTGACACCAAAGCGGGACCATACCCGACTCCAGCTCTCTAAACAACAGCCACCGGCAGCCAAAGGCAACAAACACAAGGTGAGTACACACCAAAAGAGCCAATGTTCAACACTATCCCTGGTGACTCTAGCCGGCCCCCTGCCCGCCAAATGTAGCTGTAATTTCGTCCCCAAGACCAACAGATGAGAATCGGGCGGGGAAGATGGGCATATTGTCATGGCTGACATGTTTTTTCTTGTCGGGGTAGCGGCAGAGGAGAGAGCACCCTGGCAGGGGATATCACTCCCGTTATCCAAACACTCCTCTACAGGCGGAAGTCAGGGAACCTCTGGCCAAGTCCGCTGTTGCAAAACACGGCCAAAGCGCAGCCATTCCTGTCACAGAAAAGGATGCCTACAATACCTTCAGATGGATAACAACAAAGTGAAAGAGCAGGGACAGAGTCTGGAAAGCAATCCCCTGCTCCCAACCATCTTCTCCAAGGAAAAAGAATCACACAACAATCTGACTTGCCTTGACCTGTCCTTTAACTCACAGAGAAGGGGTTGGGGGCATGCAAGGTACTGAATTTCTCAGGCCGTCTGTTGTGGGCGAGTTGAGCCTGGCGGAGCCAATCCCCATACAGGTGGCAGGGTGCATTCTGGGTATGCCCGTATATCACATGCCATTGGCCCTGGCAAGGTGCATTGGGTTTTAACCAATATGCAAGATTGTTCTGCAGGTGTTTGTGCAGGGTACCTCAGTGTATAGACTCATCTGAAGGATTTTCGAGGGAGTGAAGTCAGTACATGTGCTACTCCAAGGCAAAAATGGCTTCAAAGGGATATTTCAGTGGAGAGCAAACCCTAACCCTTCATTAGCCGTCAGATAACGAGTTTGGCGTTCTAACCCTTTGGCTACCTACTCTTCAATCCCCCCCCCCCCCCCCCCCCCCTCCCCCCTGCCTGCTTTTACAATTCAACAACCGTCAGCAATCAGTTCAGAAATCAGAGGCCGTCTTTTCACAAAAATTTATGCAATTAATGCAATTTACATCTGATGCACCGATTGGAAGTGAAAGAAGGAAGGGCTTACTACTTGAAAGCCTCTCAACACAATTCTGGCCGATTCAGAATAACATGTTACGTGTAAATTTCCCATCACGTACAAATTATCAGGGAAAGCTGCAGTCTGTCTGCCCCCACAGAGTAAAACAAGGATATCAACCCCATTTTCGAGAGTTTGGAGGGAATCCTATCTTTCTGTTTAAACCAAAATCATAATTATGCAGAATGTAGAACCAGTCAGTCACTTAGCCTGTTAGCAAATCAGTGAGTATGTGAGTTAGATGGGTAGGTAGGTAGTGAATGAGTGATTTATTTGTTTGTCTGTTAGTGTTTGTTTGTTAATGTGTCAGTGTGCTTGTTAGGTAGTAATCAAAAGAAAACAGCTTTCAATCTGAATATTAGCTTTGAAAGTTGCCCCGTTGTTTTCGTTATGCGTATGTGTTATGAAAACAATATTGGAGGCTGTTTCCTACTGAGGATTACGTCTCATGTTGCGGTAAGCTGTGATATAAATATGAACAATAGGGCGTAGAATCACTCACACACACAATTTACAAAACCGCATAGACACGGGGACTGGAAAAAAGCACACAAGTGCTTATTCCATTATCCTCGATATAAAAACATAAATAAAATAAAATAAACAAATAACAATAATACACACACACCTCCTCCCCGTCTTCATCATTATCGTTAACTATTGTGAGATTAATATGAAGCTATAGGCTATACTCCTTGTCACACAGGCTTGCACATGTCTATCTTCCTCTTTCTCTCTTCTCTCTCTGTGTCTGTCTATCTGTCTGTCTGTCTGTCTGTCTCTCTCTCTCTCCCTCTCTCTCTCCCCGTCTGTCTGTCTGTCTCTGTCTATCTTCTGTCTCTGTCTGTCTGTCTCTCTTTGTCTGACTGACTGTCTCTCTCTCACCTCTCTCTCTCTCTCACACACACACACTGACACACACACACACACACACACACCTCCTCTCTCTCTCTCTCTCTCTCCCTCCGTCTGTCTGTCTGTCTCTTTGTCTATCTGTCTGTCTGTCTCTGTCTGTCTGTCTCTCTATCTGTGTCTCTTTGTCTGACTGACTGTCTGTCTGTCTGTCTCTCTGTCTGTGTCTCTTTGTCTGACTGACTGTCTATCTGTCTGTCTCTATCTGTGTCTCTTTGTCTGACTGACTGTCTGTCTGTCTCTCTGTCTGTCTGTCTCAGTGGTGTCTGGCAGACTAGGCTTAGCAGTCTGAAAAAACAAAGTGTAGGCCTAGTGCCGTTTGTTCCGACTGGGCTTTCAGGGAAAGGAAATCACGTATTATTCGCTCCGACTTCTTCATTATAGGCCCGTATCATTGTTACCGCCCCTGCCCCTCCTCCCCATCCGATTTCCGGTCTCGGTAGGGGGAGTTTCTTCATGTCTGCTGCTTGTATAGTCAGTGGGGGCTGTAGCTAGCTGCTCCCGTCTGCTGCTGTGTGTCTAGTCAGTGGGTTTGGGATCTGGTATGGCCAGAGCAGAGCAGTAGGGATTTTCGTGTGGTTTTTAAACATATTTTATACCACTTTCAGTCACGGCAGATTGCGAGTTTGAATTTGTGGGAGACTTTTTTGAGTTGGTTGTGTTTGTGGTGGGAATGAGTAGTGTGGTGAGTGTGTCAGGGTGAAGCTGGGTTAGGTTTGTTTCGTTTTTGGGAAATGTTGATTGTTTATTTATTTCATTTTTATTTATTTTATTCTTTTATATCGAGGATAATGGAATAAGTACTCATGTGCTTTTTACATCCAGTCTCCGTGTGTTTGCGGTTTTGTAAATTCTGTCATCTGTTCCCACCGGCACACAATGGCCTACTCTTTCGAATAGCGGAACAGGATTTAACGTGTGCGCAAGATGTTCTGCGTGCGTTGATTGATGGGTGTGGTTGATTTATGCTTGTGTTGTTTGTTTTGTTTCTCTTTTTACTTATTTGTGTTTTGGCTTCTTTAGCTTTATTACTTGACATCTTGATTTCATTATTTTTGGTTGTTCTCATCTATCTAGCTACCTACCCATGCTTTTCTTTTTTCTTTTTTTTCTCTGTATCTGTCTGTCTCAGTGGCCGTCTCCCTCTGTCTGTCTTTCTCGGTCTGTTTCACCTCTCTCTCTCTCTCTCTCTCTCTCCTCTCTCTCTCTCTCTCTCTCTCTCTCTCTCTCTCTCCTCTCTCCTCTCTCTCTCTCTCTCTCTCTCTCTCTCTTGTTTTCTTTTCTTAACTTCTTTTCTTTTGTTTCAGTGACATCTTCTTCTGAGAAAAGCTTGGCAGTTCTTTAGAGGGCATGTGTGAGACAATGCAATTACTACATCATTACTTTCCTTTTCTCCGTTTATTGAAAATGGGTAAATGAAAGAAAACAAAAATCTCATCAACCATTTTTTCATGTTAGATTTTAAAAGTAAAACGTGGTGGTGGCGGCTGGGAGGGGGGGGGGGGGGGGGGGGGGGGGAGGGGGAGGGGAGAGGAGGGGAGGGGTAACTATCTTCTCCTTCATTATTAATGGATGAGTGATGGATGACACAAAAAACCATGACATGTTTTGTCCATTGTGCTAGAGAAAATGTACACCTCTATTACTTTTCTTTATCAGCAGTTAATTTGGAAATCTTACATTTCAGAAAATCATACTCCGGAAACTTTGAATTAGGTCAACTTAAAATATTCTCACACATAGCTAAGATTCACTTTTAAATGAAATTAGCTTTCTTAAAAGTTGAAAACAGACAAAAGTATTGTTGATTTTTTTTTTAAAGATTTGAGTGAAGCATCTTATTTATTGTAAACATTTTTTATATATTGCATTACTTCAGCAATTTTGAATTCAAATAAGAAAAAGTGTTAAAGCTTTCATTATATTTGAAAACGTGTACCATTCTTCTTGTTGTTGTTGTTGATGTTCTTCTTCTTCTTCTTGTTCTTCTTCTTCTTGTTCTTCTTGTTGTTCTTCTTGTTGTTCTTGTTCTTGTTCTTGTTCTTCTTCTTCTTCTTCTTCTTTTAAATATAAAAATAAATCAATAAGAAGCAAAAAGTTCTGCCAATAATTTCTTCCGACTTCCACTATATCAGTTCTATTCAGTTCAATTTCATTCAAACACTTAATTATATCACGAATATAGACGTTCACGTGGGTTAAAGCCATACATAAAGACATAAAATAGAAAGGAAAAAACACATTTATCACAGAAAAATATCTGACTACAGTGTCTGAACACGTACACATCACAAGATAAACAAAACAGCCAAACAGCAGCAGTACCTAGACCAGTCATGAACTCATCAGAGTAAAACAAAACAAAAAGTCTATAGAAGTCTTGATCTGAATTACGGGGAGGAAAAGCACATCTTTCTCCCTATTCTTTTCCCAGAGAGTAACTGCATAATCAATATTAAATTTGAAAAGAAACATGAGGGGAGTGGAGGGGAGCAACCTGATGTGACTTTTCAAACAAAATAATGACTGAATTCTTCAGATCCACAGTTATTGGAGAAGAACATGGAGGTTTTTTTTTAATACTGTCATTGTCATGTGCTTAGGGGAATTCTTGAAAAAAGAAATATAACTTCTCTAAATCCAGTTGCTTTAAAAAACTTCAGAGTATCTCCCCTCTTCCCCCTCAAGAAGGAATGAAAAACACAAACAGACAAACAAACAAACACACTACCGTCACCTACACAACCACCTCGTCATGTCTCTCATTCTTCTCTCTGAAATGCTGCTCTCTTTTAAAACTATCCAACGCGGCAAAACAAAATCATCACTGCAGAAATCGTACTTAAGAGAGAAAAACAAACACTCCTGAATTAGTGTATCCTGGCTTTATGTTACATAACTGATGTCAGAGTCTTATCTGACAGAGAATGCATTTCCCTGTAACTTCGTTTTCATTTGATATTCATAATCTTACAATGCAGGCCTTACATTCACCATCTTACATTATAGGCCAATAGCATAAACAGAAAACAACTGAAACAAACCCGTCTTATTTCTAGCATGTTTGTTCGTTTCTGTTCTCTCTATTAATT
>CM054155.1:3725614-3730614 GCA_028751875.1 Rapana venosa | reverse complement strand
GTTTCTTGTTTTAAGTGACAGGGCTGTATCACACGCTGCCTGTTATGGTATGTCAAACGTCATGCAGGCCCCAGACAGACAGACAGACAGACAGACAGACAGACAGACAGACAGGCAGACAGACAGGCAGACAGACAGACAGACAGACAGACAGGCAGACAGACAGACAGACAGACAGACAGACAGGCAGACAGACAGACAGACAGACAGACAGACAGACGCCGGCATGTTGGTCAGGTAGGTTTGACAACACTTTTTGATTTTGCGTCCATCAAGTCTAGGATCCTCGGCTGTGTGGTCCCAGATTTCCAGTGTCTGTCAGACACCCAACCCTTTAAAGGAGCTGTGCAGCTAGTTCCCACAGTTCCCTTTCATCTGATGAGATTCTTCTTCGTCGTTGTCGAACGCTCAGACAGCAACGCGTCACGCTGCCGTTAAGCGACTGACAAGTCAGGCCCAGCGCATCCGACTTCGGGATGGGAGAGAATTGTTATTTTTTAAGTCTTGCTAGAAAAAAAAAGGCAGCAGAATGGACCATGAAGGCACAAAATAGACAAAAAAGAAGTGACAGAAAGAAATTGAACATGGCAGAAACAACGAGAAGGTAGAAAAGAGGAAATTCCTAGCACAGAATTTCCAGAAAGTGGGGATCCCAAGGGGGGGGGGGGGGGGGGGGGATTGATGAGATTCAGATCCGGAATCTTTCCTCCGTGGAATCCATTGCACTAACACTGCGCTACGGACTGCTGTTCCACATAATTATAGAGTAGTGAAGTAGGTGTGGAAACCTATTCGACCTTTAAGGGCTGTATTATTACTGAACATTTTAAATGCCAAAAAACACATACAAGTGATGTCAAGCAGGAAAAAATCATCATTATCATCATCATTCTCAACAGCAGCAGCAACAGTAACCACAATTGCACCCCTCATTTGTCCCTCCCCCCCCCCCCCTTCCTTCCCCCCCTCCCCCCCCCCCCCCCCCTTCCCGCCTCTAAAAAAATCTCTACTTTTTGTCAAGTGATTATTTACGCTGGTATTAATAAACAAAAAGAGGTAATTCCGTTTTTATCACAACAGCCAAAGGCACATCACAGATTAGTGGCTCTGATCCACACACTTACGCACGCACGCACGCACGCACGCTCTCTCCCCCTGCCAGGTGACATAGTAATACAGGAAAAAAACCCACACCCATACCTAACCCACCACTACTAAAAGGGCTTTCTGAAAGGATGCCCATAGGTTGTATTTATAAGCATCATGTCACAGACACAGCAGTAGCCTATGCCTAGTAGTAGCAGTGGCAGCAGAGGGGGCAAAGAGAGAGACCCAAAATAAGGCAGTAAGCTGTTTCTCCACATCTTGACCAAGCCTAACTACCAGACAGCAGGGTGATTCTAGCCTCAGGCCACTGATCCAATCTAGGGGTGAAGGGTAGAGTCAGGGCTACCGTTAAAACGGTTTTATTTCTTTTCCTCTGGAATGAACAGTAGTTCCAACTGTACTCCCCAGCAAATGTTTCGGACAAACCTGGTGTTTATGGTCTCTGTGCTGTTGCACTCCTAACATATTGGGCACACCTTCTTCTTCTTCTTCTTGTTGTTCTTCTTCTTCTTCTTCTTCTTCTTCTTCTTCTTCTTCTTCTTCTTCGAACGTTCAGACAGCAACTACTGTTGTTTGTCATATGAGCGAAAATGCGTGCGCTGCCTTTAAGCGCCTGACAGGTCAGGCCCAGCGCATCCAACTTCGGCGTGGGAGAGAATTGCTATATTTTAAGTCTTCCTGGGAAAAAAGGCAGGGGAATGAACCATGAAGGCAGACAATAGACAAGAAAAAGATGTAAGGAAGAAAAGGAACAAGGCAGAAACAAGGAGACGGATAGAAAAGAGGGAAGTCCTAGCACAGAATTTCCAGAAAGTGGTGATGCTTTTCATACTGACAGGACCCCGGCATCCCCAGGGGGATTGCACACGTGTAAAAACCTGTGCACCTTTTGTAGAAGAGCAGGCTAGCTGTAGCCAGCAGTAAATAGAGTACGCGCAAAACCACGACCAGCATGCTAAAAACGGGATCTAATGGGCAATGGACTGGGCTAGGTTCATCCCGTTCAGAACACAGCGCCTGACGTTTTCTGTGCAGGGCCCCAGGAACTCTTCGGGAAATTATGGGAAAAGAAGGAGCGAGAGAGAGAGAGAGAGAGAAAGAAGGAGAGAGAGAGAGAGAGAGAGAGAGAGGGGGGGGGGGGGGGGGGGGGGGGGGGGGGGGGGGGGGGGGTTTCTTGAACTTGTTTCAGCGTAGGAAGAGAGGAAACTATAAAGGAATAATGAACACTGTCGCATGTCAGATCCTTATCTGAAGCCAGAGTGTGGCTGCCTATATGGCCAGGTACTTGAAAACAGATATACATGCAAACTTCTCATCCAGTGAGTGCTAAGTTTCACTGTGATTCCCACAAGTTATGAGACACAATGCATAATGTGGGTACCCCCCCCCCCCCCCCCCCCCCCCAATGTGTTTAGGTAGGAACGCCCAACAATCAAGCTAAATCTTTCTGCAAGAAAAGAGCTGAACTGATGTACAACATTGTCATTTTCTTAAGCTGGGATATGACTTTTTAAACAGAAATGTTTGTCATATTTTTGTATTCTTCTAGAAAGGAAAGTACAGTTACTGTAAATTTTCTTAGGCCTATATGGGAAGAAATAGTTTTGGCTTTCTTTGTTTCTTTTGTTTGTTTGTATTTCCCCGTTGGGATGCTGGGGGCCTATCAGTATAAATAGCATCCCCACTTGCTACAAATGCTGTGCTGGGATTCTCCGTTTTCTATCACTCTCTTTGTTTCTGCCTTGTTCCTTTTCTTTCTGTCGCCTCCTTCTTGTCTGTTTTCTGCCTTCTTGGTCCATTCTTCTTCCTTTTTTTCCAAAAAGACTTAAAAGGTAACTATTCTCTCTTGTGCCGAAGTGGATGCGCTGGCCTGATTTGTCAGGCGCTTAACGGCAGCGCGGCGCATTTTCGCTCATTTAACAGACAGCAATAGTTGTCTGAGCGTTCGACGAAGCTTGTATTGCTTGTTGTCATCGACATACAAGGCCACTGTTCTCACTGCTAATTCTGGCCAGGCTCATGACAAACAGCAGCCTTCAGGCTCAGCAGAGCAGAAATCCACTGGTAACTATCCAGTCTAAGTCGCCGTGGGGCCACCAGCCAGAGGAGAGCCTGCATTGGAGCTGTTCATTTCTCTTTGTATTCATGGTGCCTGTTCGCAGGACATCACTTACTGAGTAAGTCCCTACGACTGCAATAACAGCATGAGTGGAGGAACCAGACTGAGAGGAACATTCACCTTAATGTGGTGACCATCACCACCTCCTGTAGTAACAATCTGCCAGGAATCGCCAGGAGCGGAAGAGGTGGAAATGAAGTCAGTATGAGACTAGGGCAATCAGGGACGTTGAACCAGACACAGTTACCTATCATTATCTGACGACTAACAGCGATAACGATGATAACATGCTATGTAGGCCAGCCAAGTTTGATGTTATGCAGCAGTGCTGTCCTCAACGCTTCATTTTATGATTTATGTTTCTGCCAACCACGCCTGCCAGATGGAGACACGTGCAGCTAACAGTTAGCCAAGTCCTTTGAGGAGAGTGTTGATGATCGCTTCTGTAAAGGGGGTGGTACTCCGTGACTGTGAGGTTACAGTTATCTCATTCAGCCCATGGCACAAACAGCTCAGGAAAAGGACCAGTTAGGGCCTAGATTTCTTTGTGTTATGAAAGGACTCGAACCCATGGCCTCCCAGCCTAATGCCTCGTGCGCTAACCACTGTGCCGTGGCAGTTGCTGCAAGGTTTTGGGTGTGGTTGAATGTTTGATTTAAAATGACGTTTTACTTCCGATTGTGAAAAAACACACCCGAAGATGTTAGTATGTATACATAAGATAATGCACACCTAGTAATCGTACGTAATATAAGATAATACTTCATAAACTCATCTGAATGAAAAGTTGCAGCTGTTTAGTGTTTCCGGTTTGTTAACATCATACAGCTGTAAAGCTAGCTCCTCGATCCTAGTAAACCAGCTGTTTAGTTTTGCTTTGCTTTGTTATAAACCATTAAGTTGTGTCTGGCTTTTATGGCAGCAAAGCAAAATCTCAGGGAGAGGAAAAGGCAGATCTAGGTTTATCCATTTCCAATGGTTTTATGTAGCTAGCAACAGGGGGTGATGAGCCACATGGGGAGAGGGATACAGAGTAAGGGTTTAGTGTTCACAAGCTTGCATCAACACCTACTGTTTTGACATAGCCTAAAGCCCTTTTTACACCAACTAACATCTGTCATCAGTCCGCTTGACCAGATTTTCTCTGTACCATGTGGGGCTTAATCACACACCACTACTGCTGCTTTTCTACTGAACCAGATTTTCTCAATAGGGCGTGTGGCTTAATTATATCAATATTACTAATGCACGTTGAACCGCAAAGCCCCATTTTCCGCCTGAAGAGGGAGGCATTAACCATGAAATATGTGCATGTTGGTCGCTGGTTTCACGCGGTTTTAAGGTCATCAGAGAAAGCGCATGACATTGGGAAATTGTAGGTCATGGCGAACCTGTGCGGCTTTTGTGGCGGTGGGCACACTAAAAACAAACGACAGGCCGCCGGAGAGGAGGCTATAAATGATAAATGCAGGCACTGATCGGGATCGACGACATTCTAATCCATATTACAGTAAGGGCTGGACCAGGATCGGGCGATAAAACCTCTCAATGACTCTCCTGACGCACACCCTGCGCACTCCGCGACCCACCATTTTAACCACGTGACCCGCTATTTCTGGTCATGTGACAGCGCTTGGCGCCATCTTCCAGGGGTGATAATAGGGGTTCCAGCAGAGCAGCTCCAAGCCGAAGAGTGCAGGAGGGAAGGACAGGGGCGGGAGGGGGGGGGAGGTATAAACTGTCCCCCCTCGGTGATGTGCTGTATCCATTGCAG
>CM054155.1:3720614-3723114 GCA_028751875.1 Rapana venosa | reverse complement strand
GTATATGTACTAGAACATGCATGGGAAAGACCATTTAATTTATGATTATTCAAAGTGTTGTGGAGGCTTCACTCAATCAAAATTCGCAATAGTAACAACAACAATTAAAACAAAGAAAGGAAAAAAAGGACCTCTCACCTCCAAATGAAATGAATCAAAATAAAGGCAAATTAACCATGCCAATAAAATGAAACAACATGAACAAACAAGAAACAACCCAGAAAAACAACATAGTTAGATATTAGGATTCTAAAACAAAAAGTTTTGTTCCTTTTTATTTCATTTTTCTTTACCCCCTGCTTGCTCTGTTTCATTTATTGATTGATTTATTTATTTCTGCCTCTCCTTTTTTTCCCTTCCGTCTTTTCTTTCGTTTTTTTTTTCTTCTGCTTTTCTTTCTCCATTTCTGTCTGTCTTTCTGTCTGTCTTTCTTTCTTTCTTTCTTTTCTTTCCTTCCCTGTTTCTGTCTGTCTTTCTGTCTGTCTGTCTTTCTTTCTTTTTTTCTTTCTTTCTCTTTCTTTTTTTCTTTTTCTTTTCTTTCTTTCTTTCCTTCCTTGTTTCTGTCTGTCTTTCTGTCTGTCTGTTCTCTTCTTTCTTTTTTTCTTTCTTTCTTTCTTTCTCTTTCTTTCTTTCTTTCTCTTTCTTTCTTTCTTTCTTTCTTTGTAATTCTTTTTTGTGTTTCTTTCAGTCTTTGTTTTCTTTTTTTCAATCGTGTTCTCCGCTCCCTCCCTCCATCTCCTTCTCTCCTCCCCCCGCCCCCACCTCCTTCTGTTCTTTCTCCTCCCTTCTTCGTTTTGTTTTTACAGAAAAAGTCGTTTTTGTCTGGTGTAAAGTGTAAGGGTGGTGTGTCCCGTTAGTAAGTGACACGCCCAGCCCGCATCAATATTGACAGGCCTATCTGTTGTCGCCAAGCGCTTGCACGTGCGCTCACACCCTGCCTCCCTCCCTCCCTCCCTGCCTGCCTCCTTGCTTGCTTGCTTGCTTGCTTGCTTGCTCGGCCTGGTTTCAGGCCTGGCTACGGAGCTACAGAGCTATAGCCCACCCCGAACTTCACACAACGCTGGGTTTTTTTCCTTCTTTCTATTTGTCCTTCTCCCTCTTATTTTTCTTCCTCCTCCGCCCCCTCTTTTGCCTCTGTCTCTGTCTCTCTTTCTGTCTCGGTCTCACTCTGTCTCCTGTCTGCTGTCTCTGTCTGTTTGTCTGTCTGTCTCTCTCCTTTTATTGTTTTGCTTATAGTTATAGTGTGTATCCCGATGAAGGACGTTAATTTTCAATATTTTATTGGGCTTGTTGACTGTACTGGAGTTCAAGTGAATGTCTTACTTCAATATCTTATTGTTGCCAGTAGCAACAATGTGTACCTTATTTACAATGTGTAGATATTCATTTTTATGACTTTATAAATTTGTCTTTTGTTTGTTTGTTTGTTTTGTACTTGTCTTTGTTTTGTTGTTGTTTGTTTTTTGGTTTCTTTTCTCTTTTTTGTTAAAAAAAAAGTTTTTTCCTTTGTTTTACTGTGTGAGTGTATGAGTATTTGGTTTATTATTAAGATGTATGCCTATGGGCGGGGACTGGATGTAAAAAAGCACATGAGTGCTTATTCATTATCCTCAAAATAAAAGAATTTGTCATTGTCATTGTCTCCCCCCTTCCCCCTCCCCGATCGTTCCCTGTCTGTTGTCAGTGTGTGTGTGTGTGTGTGTGTGTGTGTGTGTGTGTGTGTGTGTGTGTGTGTGTGTGTGTGGTGCGCGCGAATAGATGGAAGGATCTCTGTGTTCATAAAACCTCTTCATTTTCTTGTTAACGGGTCTTTGATAGATTTAGGCCTGTGCTACTCATGGAACGTAACGATGGCGAAATGTCACTCCACACACTAACTACTCGTTATCACTGTATTCATATTCCTGAGATGTTAGCTGTACATCACAACCACGTCACCTATCGTAAACGATTCTGATGGGTATGTCAACCCATTTGAGGTTATCCTTAGTTGAAAACAATTGAAATAACAAAGAAAACATGGAACAGTTTGCATGATCGGACCGTCATTGACAAACTACTGCATGAAGCATACGAATTCATCACAAAAAAACTACCAAAAACCCCAACCAAACCAGCAACAAACAAACAACACAGACACGCACGCACGCACGCACGCACGCACGCACGCACGCACGCACGCACACACACACACACACACACACACACACACACACGACAGCTTGAAAAAAAGGAAATGGATTGCTTATTCAATGTACCATCTGGAAATAAAATTTGACTTGACGACGCACGCACGCCCACATACAAACAAGTTTGAAAACATTGTGACATTACTTCGACGACAACCAATTTTTTTTAGAGCTATTCTTTATTTCTTTATTTTATTTTACTACAATTTTTGTGTTTTGTTATTGTTCTTGTTGTTTGTTTCTTACAGCGTAGACTATACATTTTGTTTTCATAACTTTTTTGGTCATATTCAATGTTTGACTTCTTCCAA
>CM054155.1:3700614-3713114 GCA_028751875.1 Rapana venosa | reverse complement strand
CAGCAACAGCGACAACAGTAACGACGACGGGGCAGCAGCAACAGCAGCAATCATGACAACAAGGGCAAGAACACACAGGAGCAGCAGGAAATATTGGGAGGCAAATGAAACAGTACACACGCAAAAATTATCAAAAAGGACTGAAAAATTACTTTAAAATGCTTAAAATTTTGTCATTGAAAATTTTTATTTTATAGAGTGCTTTTTAATTGAATTTTTATAAAATTAATTTAAAAATGACGCAGAAGTTGTAACTGGTTAGCTGTACATGTTTTCATCCACTGCTGTTTTCTGAAACAAGAATTCCCAAAGAAAAACTATACTCGTTACTCGAAACCACCCTGAATATTAAAAAACAAACAAAGGGCAGAAAAACTGGAAAGTTTGGACGCATCTAAAACTTGGGGAACTTGTACTAACTATTGAAGAGCTACAAACTTTCGTCAATGACTGTCCCTAGATTCTTAGTATGATGTGATCAGATAAAATCAGCTATAAAAGTTAATGACTTACAGGAGTGATCGAGAAAAATATCCTAAGTTACTGTCAAAAACAAAACGAAGATAGACTAGCTAACACCTGCAAGGGGCAGGGAGGGGAGAAGAGAAGATTTCAAGACTATTCTTTATTCCACATGGAATAGGCAAGGAAACAGAGGAAGAGAAACACGGACCCTGGAACATCTGTGACCAGATGTGAAGATGGAGGTGACGAAGGCCGGAGACACAGTAGTAACGATGCTCTACACACTGCCAGTTTATACAGCAGCATGGACAACTGTTCTCGGTGACCAACGCTCTGGAAGGGGCTTCTTCTTTGTCAAACGCTCAGACAGCAACTGTTTTTGTCTGTCATATGAGCAAAAATGCATTGGGCTGTCGTTAAGCGCCTGAAAAGTTAGACCCAGCGCATTCGACTTCGGCATGGGAGAGAATTGTTATCTTTTAAGTGTTTCTGGAAAAAAAGGCAGGAGAATGGACCAAGAAAGCAGAAAATGGACAAGGAGCTGACAGACAGAAAAGGAGCAAGGCAGAGAGAGGGGAATAGAAAAAAGGGAATTTCTAGCACAGAATTTCCAGAAGGTGGAGATGCTATTCATACTGACAGGCCCCTGGCATCCCCCGAGGGATGGAAGTAGCTAAAGACGACACAAAACTGAAGTCAGTAATAGAAGAAAGAAGGCGAGCTGGACTGTAGAAGGTCTTCAGAGAAAGCCACATTGTAGGAAGTGTTTTATCTCGTAACTTCTTACATTCTGCTTCATCCACAGCATCAGCTCTGGGTTCTTCTGCTAGTAATCTGTTTATTATATTTTTCCTGCAGCGTGCCAAAACATCCTACCTACACCGCGTAAAGGACCAGCTGGTGAGCACTCTTGTTGACCCGGTAGGTTAACTTTCTTAGCTCTGTCCACATCCCTCCAGTCGGGCCATCATTGCATAGTGGCAGGAAAAGTTACTTCAATGCAGTTTGGTTTACACCCTCCCTCTCCCCCACCACACTAGGACCACAGATTCCAAAGCAACGTCATCATCAGAACCTGTCTTGACATAAAGTTCACATGAGGGGGGGGGGGGGGGGGGGGGGGGGGGGGGGGGGGGCTGTCAGTATAAATAGGATCTACACCTTCTGGAAATTCTGTGCTAGGAATTCCCTCCATTCTATCATTCTATCCCCCTCTTTGTTTCTGCTTTATTCCTTTTCTTCCTGTCACCTCCCTCTGGTCTATTTTCCATTCTCCTGCGCTCTTTTTTCCTGAAAAGTCATCATTATTCTCTCCCACCCCTAAGTTGGATGTGCTGGGCCTGACTTGTCAGGCGCTAAGCGGAAGCGCAAGGCAGTTTTGCTCATGATTATGACAATGACTGTTCTGTCTGAGCGGTCGACAAAGAAGAAGCAGAAGATAAAGTGACTTCACTTGGGGGAGCCAGCTTCTCCCTTAAGCTCCTTGACCAGTGGGTAAGGGATGACAGGGCACGGCACGGCTCTGCACGTGTTTCAGGCTGTGTTGTGAGCATCTTGAACCTGGCTGACAGCCTGTCCTTCTCCTGCAGGCACAGACAGACAGACAGACATGCTCCATCCACATCAAAGTGGCGTCCATCAAAATCAAAACTAATCACAACTAGCCCGGGGAGGAAAGGTAGGGGCGGGGGAGGTGGTGGGTAAATGGAGGAAGGAGGGGTTGGGGGAGATGGGAGCGGATATGGAATCCTTTCTGCTTCAGTCGGCTTCCCATCTTTTTTTTTTTTCTTCTTGCTTCTCCTCCCTTGCCGTGTCTTGGTCTCCTAACCCGTTGCCCACACTTCCTTCTAGTAGGAGCTGGTTAGGTGTAGAGAGTCAGGTCGTTGTCTGTCCGGGGCCTCTGGTGGGTCTTTTCTGACACATTTCTGTCTTTTTTTACTTCTCTCTTTTCCCCCTTTTTGGATTTTGTGTCGGCTGTTTTGTGTTGTTTGTTTTTCTGTGTTGGTGATGTGACGCGGCTAGTCTGTGTCTTTGTTTCTGTTGCTATTCATTTTTCCTTGTGTACTTGATCACACTATTCATGTCGTTTCTTTAGCTCTAGTTAGGCCATGTGTGTTTCGTTTTCTTTCGTCCTTGGGAGCTTTTGTTTTGTTTTGTTTATTTGTTGTTATTGTTGTCGTCGTAGTTTTTTTATGCGTTTGGTTTAACATGTTGTGTTGTGATTCTGTCAGTTCGTAGTTGCACAATGGAAAAACTGAAAATCTTATTAAAGAAACAACAACCGCCCCCCAAAACAAACAAACAAACAACAACCAACAACAACAACCCACCACCACCACCACCAACACAAAACCAACAACAACCCCAAAACAAAACAAAAAGAAAACCCAAACAAACAAACAAAAACAGACACCCCCCCCCCCCCCCCTTCCCCAAGGAAAAAAAAGCATGTTGTGTTGTTATATGTCTTAAGTTTTCTGTCTTCCTTTGTTTTCGTTTTTCTCTTTGTTACCGGTTTTTATTCTTCTTCTGTCCCCCTCCCCCGTATTCTTTTGTTTGTTTGTATTTCTTTCTTTCTTAGATTAATGTGCTTTAGTTTTATATTCTATTTCTTTCTTTCCTCCTTCCTTTCCGCTTTCATGTCTTTCTGTCTTCTTAGAATATGGAGATTTTAGTTTTTCTTTTCTTTCTTTCTGTCTTCTTGTCCATTCTCTTTCTTTCTTTCCTTTATTCTCGGTTAATCTGGGTTTGAATTTCATCATCTTTCTTTCCTTCTTTTTATTTTTTCCAGTCTGTCTAGCTAATGTCCATTAGATTTCTTTGTTTCTTTTCTTTTTTCTTTTTTGTGTCTTTTTCTTTGCTTTTTGTTGCTTCTATTTGTCTTTCTGTCTTTTTTTCTTCTTTCTCGTTTTCTTTTTGTCTTTCTTTTTCCTTTCTTTTTTCTCTTCTGTTTGTCTCTGTCACTATAATTTTCTATTTTTTCTTTGATGCGATTTTCTCGGTTTATTTTTCTTTGTTAAATCTTCCCCCCCCCCCCCCCCCCCCCCCCCCCCCCCCCCTTTTCATTAATTCGATTCTTCGTTTTGTTGATTTTTTTCTCTCCTTTGAAAAATAGTGTGTTTACTATCTCTCTCTTTCTGTTTTTTTTCTGCCCCCTTTTCCCCCTTCCCTTTTCCTTTCTTCTCATGTCTTTCTTCGTTTCTGTGTTCCATCTCCTTCCTTTTTTCCCCCTCTTTTTCTTTCGGTTTTCTATCTTTATTTCCTTCCTTCCATCTTCTAATGGAAGTCTCAAAGTCTTCAAAGTCTGTCTGTCTTTTCTCGGTACGCCTTTTGATACTTCACCCTTCCTCTCCTACCTTACATTTTTCTTTTCTTTATTTTTTTTTTCAGTTATGGATTCTTTCATTCATTCATATTGATAGGACTGCTGGTTGGCGCATCTGTCCATATTCCCCGTTTCTAGCCTTGGGTGGTGGTGGGGTGAGGGGATTCTACTTACACACACAAACACTCACACTCACACACACACAAACGCAGAGAGAGAGAGAGAGAGAGAGAGAGAGAGAGAGAGAGAGAGAGAGAGAGAGAGAGAGAGAGAGAGAGAGAGAGAGTTCATGAATAAAATGAAAGAAAAGAAGCCAGTAAAGTTAGCAAACCCCCCAGACCGGTGAATACATACACAAGTAAAGTCCAATCAAACTGTCAGAGGGAAAAATCTAAAGAACGCATGAACAAATTAAATTAACGATTTCGTTTTTGAAATCAACAAAACAAAACAAATGAGCGTACAGGCAAACAAATCAAGAAATAAGCAAACAAACAAACAAGATTACCGTCCAAACATCTGACCATCATTCATTTGGAAAAGCCAAAAAGCTGTCCCTTGCTTCAATTATGTCATTGGCCAAATCCCAACAAAACCAATCTCCGCTCAAAGACCTCCACATCCCTCTGCGGCAAGGGCCGACAACTCCTGACCGCTGCTGTCAAAAAGGAACCCAGATGATGGAAGAAGATGAAGAGAACTTTCGACCCCGACTTTCACCCTTCCTCTCCCCCTCTCTCCAGTCTCTGCCTAAAAAATTAAGCGTCTAAAAATACAATTATCCCGATAATTAAAGCTGGGTAAAGAATAGAACTCCAATCTGACGCTAGCAAAACCCCTAGCCAAGCCCCGGGGCTAAGAAGGGTTTGGGCAAAAGGGAGACCGTGGCAACATTTGTGTCGCTTCACATTTGGGCTCATTGTCTCTGACAAGACGAAGGCGATCGCTTCACGCAGAGATCTGACCTCTGCCAAGAGACGCAAGCGGCACAAGGGACGATCACTCCAATCTGCCTTCACGGCGAGGTCTCGACAGGAGGCTGCGAGACTTGAACCGCTGACGGCCGCCATGTTCGGTAGGGGGCGCAGCGGTTAAGGGGCGGTAAGTCAACATGGATCACGTGCGATCAAAGTCTGATACTCTCCAAGCCCAGTGCAGCCTGTGGCGCGAACAAACAGGCAACTTGGCGCGTGCCTCCTCGCCTAGCTAGGCTGTCCCCGTTTTGCTTCTGGAGCAGGGGTAGGAAGCAGGAGAGGGCTGACAGAGTGCTGGAACTGAACAGTATGGTACATGATGGCGCTTCCTGCCTGTGGGAAGAGGAGGACGTATAGTAGGATGACTTGCTTAATGGACCGTGAGAAAGCAGACAGTTTAGCAGGTCTCCTTTGTATGCTGAGAGTGGACACCAACAATTGAAAGGTACAAGAAAGAACACACACACACACACACACACACACACACGTCTGCGTAGTGATGATTGATTTTTTGGTAAAATCATTTGACGATTGGTGACTAAGAATGATTTGTAAACAACCCCCCCCCCCCCACACACACACACACATAATGCCTGATAAGAACATAATATTAGATACAATTAATCATCGTCCATAAAACTGAAATTCAGCCATTCTAACTCTCAATCTATCGTAAGATATGTCTCTGATCACATCTGGAAGGGGGTGGGGATTTGTTTTTGCAGACAATTTTGAAATAACTGTTCTTATTTCTGTTACAATAAAACATCAAAATTATCACTAGTTTTAGACAATGCAATCATTTTGTGATGAATCAGACTTAGCTGTAATTTTTAAAAATTTTTATTTAGTCCTTACCAATCACTACATTAATTAGAACACTTGATATTTAGAAAAAAATCAGTTTGATTTTTGAATGATCAGCCACGTAGGCCTATTTTAATTTATTTTAATTTATTTAATTCTTTTATATCGAGAATAATGGAATAAGCACTTATGTGCTTTTTTACATCCAGTCCCTGTCTGTATGTGGCTGTTCCCACCGGCATACAATGGCCTACTCTTACGAAAAGCGGAACAGGATTTAACGTTGTGCGCAAGATGTTTGCGTGCGTTTGCACAGGGCCCTCGTTATGTTTCATCCGAAGGACTTTGGGGAGAGTGGATGTCTGGCGCTGATGTTAACGTCAGGGGGAAAATCCCTTGAACGGAATCGAACCCGGATCGTCAAATTGCGAGCGCAATGTTCTAACATAGGCTTCTGCACCGCCTTTAGCAATGTCATCCAAATAATCATAACCTCGAGTTGCAACAACTAGTTAGAGGTAGCGAATAGGACATGCAACAACTGAGCATTCTTTACATTAATGTGTTGTTTTCTGATTTTTCTTTAAATGCTATTTATGCCCCATAGAATGTCGCATGAGTATCGTATACTTCAGAGTGGTTCTTCCAGTTTAGACTGCCATCTCGGGTCAAAAGGTAGATTTCATGACAAAATGTCTTTTCCATTCCATCAAAAGCCCCATAGAAGAGAGTGATATATTGTGTGTGTGTGTGTTGTGTGTCGGTGTGTTGTGCGTGTGGGTTGTGTGTGTGTGTGTTGTGTGTGTGTGTGTCTAGGATTTTTCTAGCTCTGACTGGAGTAAATTAATTTTGGTGTGGGCTCTTTGGCACACAAGTCAGGCACCCCTTTACTGATGTCATTCGAGTGTTGGTCAACATGCTTCACCAACTCTGCAGGTGTCTGTGGTTGACGTCACGTCAAGGGATATCATGCATGGAAGTGGGGAGCACATCCTTGTCCTGCAGACTGAAGCTTGCTGGACGTCGTCAGCAGTGTCATCAGGCTAGCAGCAAGCATCATTGATCCTCCATCTCTTGACCTGTGGACTCTTCCTATCAAGTCTCTCAAGATTTGTTGGGGAACTGTCGTTAGATGTCGGTCATATTGAATGCAGGCCACAGACAGAGAGACAGACACACAGACTGACAGGTTAAAAGGTATACATGCAGAGAAAGAGACAGGGAGACAGACACACAGACTGACAGGTACAAAGGTAGGTAAACAGAGAAGGTAAGGAAGAGGGTGGACCTGATCATGACAGCTGAAAAAGATTGCTGTTCAACCTCTGTCAATATGTTTTCAACCAGCGTGTTCTTTGTGTCCTAAATTGAGTGTGAAATAGATTTCAACCCCATAAACAACATCCGTTAGTCCCTAACTCTTTGATCCCCCATGACTGACTCACTTCTATGGATTGCGGTTTGCAGGTATTTCCCCCACTTCTGTGACGTCAGGAGGCGGATATGGCAATAAAAGGGAGTGAACTCCACAACGCATGACTTCTCTTTAAAACAACACCGCCCTCTAGTGCAGACATTGTCTTTCGCGCTCGAGTGCTCTGCACATAAAATACCATATTGTGACCCTGCAAGAATATTCCCTTGTAGGCATAAAGACATTTTGTGGGTTTTATGAGGGAGGCGATTGACATGGCAGATCCTACGTTCATTCATTCCGCGAGAGACACACCTGCATTCCGCCAGTCATTCCCTGATCGTGAAGCCTTATGACAACCCCTTGCATATTTCAAATAGAGGCATCAACAAGATAAACCAATGAAAAGTCTTTAAGATAAATCACGCGCGCGTCACTGGTTTGTGGTCGGTTTACTACCGAAACCTAGCGCGATATAGTCCTCACCGATGCGGGGTGAGCGAGCATGCGCAGCATCCCTTCTTCCGTCCGAGAACCGTGGAGAGTTTGGGAGTCTTAAAACACCAGGTATAGGGTATGTAGAAATAACAGGTACTTTGTTTCCGTTAAATCGTTTAATCGCTTGTGTGGGGATGAGCATGGAGGTGAAGATTCTACCCTGTTGAAGAATAAATTTACTTTTATGCCACTTCTGACAAGGGAGAGGCTGCCCAGAAAAGTAGAGCTGGTGGGCGGAAAACGCGGGATGGTACAAAAATAAACAAGCAGGTTTCACTACGTGGAAATCGCCTTCCCCAGAGAAAGCCAGTCCTCCCCCCTCCCCCCCTACTCGCCCCCCCCCCCCCCCCCCCCCCCCCCTTCTACCTCGGCTGTTGTCAAAGTTTTATGTTTATGTTTGGAGGTGGAGGGCTGACATCGGCAGGGGGCCTCATATCGCAGCGTGACGTCACGGCGGACGACAGATCAAGGGAGAGAAGGCCAAGTCTTAATCGGCCATTGTCTCCCCTGGACGGTGACAGTTATGGCGGCCGTTGGGTCCGCCGACGCAGACATAAGCCGGGCGGGCCCCAGCGGCAGTTGGGGGAGAAGCCAGTCACGCAGGCATTCCAGGAACGAAATTTGTAGCATCCACATCCCATGCACAGATCGTAAAGTGGATGGGGAAAGTCCATCATAATTATCCCGAATGGACGCTGGTGTGTGTGTGTGTGTGTGTGTGTGTGTGTGTGTGTGTGTTGTGTTGGTTGTGTGTGTGTTGTGTGTGTGTGTGTGTGTGAATTTGGGGGCGATGAGTGATCTTCCATCAATGACTAGGGGCCTTGTCTTTCTGTCTCTCTTTTAATCTGTTCCTTCCACCCCCTTCCCCATCATTTATTCCTTTCTTTAGTGAATTTCATTATCGTTCTTATCTAACTTAAAACTCTAAAGTGCATTTTGAAGTTATGGTACTGCAAAAAACATGACAGAGCATGTGGACTACACTGACAGTGACTTAATCCAAAAAACGAAAATCAGACAATACAGTTGAATGATGAATGTATTTATTCCCTTGGACCATTTCAGAAATGGGATCGAGGACCGAACAGCATTGGTGTAGATAATAATATCAAGATCGTGTGATAAAACCTCAGTTTTTGAGAAACTGGAAATGAAAATGGACTTTGGTTTGTAGTAAGACAGTGTGTGAAGTTTTACACTCTGTCTGATTTTATTAAAACATTTTGCTTATTAGGGAAGTGTAGCCTTGTGTCAAGTACCAGGAATGTAACAGCTTGAAAGCATTTGGAAAGATAGAGAGAGAGGGAGGGAGGGGAAGTTGGTTAACAGAACAGAATATGCAGGGCCACATGTAAGTTGTAACCCAGTGGGACTTCTATGAACTTTGGAAAGTGCAGAACACATCAAACAGAAAGTGGACGTCAAACCTATCATTTGGTGACATATGTCCCTACTCCAGTTTGTTCTCCTTCTGTACACTAATAGAATAGATGTTCATAGGGAGACATGTTTATTAATTCATGCGTTAATTAATGTAATGCACATGGTTCATTCTGTGATGGAGGAGGGTGTTACTGTGCTGTGTTTTCAGTGACGGTGCTCCATTGTCATGTTCATATTGCCACGTTATGCAGACATTTTTAATGCTAATTTTTTTTTAATAAAAGAGGCTTTGCAAGGGATTTACAAACCAACATATCTCTTCAATGGCAAGACGGTATGTGGATCAGTAGTCCCACATCTATGAAAGAGAGCAATGGGTTGGTGGTTTGATCCTCCCTCCAGCCCAAACTTCCCTCCATCCACTGTACTAGAAACAGTGGTTTATGTGCCAGTCTTTCGTATGAGACAAGGTACCGAGGTGCTGTGTGCAACGTGCACACAGTCAGTGCACGTAGAAGAATCCACGGCAACAAGGAATCTATCTAACAGTCTGTACAATACAGTTTCACTCATAGGGGAAGGAACACACAAGCACACGGGTCAAATTAAAAAAACCCAACAACACACACAACAAAAACAACGCTAATAATAAAAGTGTGCCTCTCTCGTTGCGATGCACCCTATTCGGGAAGAGCAGCCATAATTTTACAGACAGAAGTCTGCTGCAGCTGAAGGTTGTATACAATGCAGAACAACACGACACAACACGACATAAAAAATCATCGGCTAAGCTATAAACATTATGAATGTGCAATCAACGCCTTTTAACACACACACACACACACACACACACACACACACACACACACACACACACACACACACACACACACACACACACACACACACACACACCACTCACTCACTCACTCACTCACTCACTCACTCACTCACTCAGAGAGAGCGAGAGAGAGAGAGAGAATACGAAATTTTATTTACAGAGGGGTAGTACATAAGTACAATGACTTTTTTCATCCAGCCCTCAAAAGGGGAAGAAGTATAAACATAAGAAACACCAGAGAGAGAGAGAGAGAGAGAGAGAGAGAGAGAGAGAGAGAGAGAGAGAGAGAGAGAGAGAGAGAGAATTTGATTGTAGTTGCTTTTGAGACATTACAAATTAAACCATTTACAACGGACGATAAGGTCTACATATGAATCTAGCAGCCTAACTGTCGTAATTTTCCCCCGTTCATATCGCATGAGAAAATAACACAGAATACTCAACAGAAAGCTACGAATAAAAAAAGAGAAATATCTACCGTACACCTCCCCCCTCCTCTCCCCCCAAAAAACAAACAACAAACAAAACAACCAACAGACACGGAAAACCCCTAAATGAATAAGCAAGCTAAAAAAGAAAAAAAATCACCAAGAAGTAAAGAGGAAAGCAGGTAGGTGGGACTGTGAGAAAAAAGAGAGAGGTGGAACTGTGTGTGCTCTGCAGTTGGTGGTAAGCCTTACCTTCTCATCATTTGCAGCATATCTATTCATTCATCTATCTATTTCAGCGTTTATTCGGCCCAGGACAGACAGGAGTGGAGAACATTTGTTGCTGCCCTACGTGCCAATAAGGCACAAAGGCATTGATGATATATATATATATATATATATATATATATATATATATATATATATATATATATATATATATATATATATATATATATATATATATGTGTGTGTGTGTGTGTGTGTGTGTGTGTTGTGTGTGTGTGTTTATTCATGTTTAGTTGTTTATTTCACAGATTGCTTTGAATAGAACTTCATTCAGATGTTGTCACATGGTAGATACGTGTTACAACTGCAACAGGACAACAGGCAATCTCAGTAAAGTTCTGTCTATGTGTGGTACTACTTTTGAATTAGTCATTTCACTGTTTATTCCTTCAGTATGAATACCCTTCTTTGTTAACGTAGTCTGCTGTTAGGGTGCTGAGTGTACGTTTTGATGCTTTGGAAACGATCAGGGAATCTCTCCCTATTTTTCTGTAAGCTGCATTATGTCAGTGACGGATACTGCAAATTACCATTGGATGTAAAATAGTTAAAATGATACATCACCAAGATAAGCAATTCACTTGCACACAAAACATCACCAACCCCCCTCCCCCAACAACTCCCGTCCCCCTTCCGAAAAAAGAAATAAACAACACCACCCCCCAAAAAAAACAACAACACCACCACCCCCAAAAACCCCAACAACAACAACACCAAACCAACAAACAATAACAAAAAACCAACACCAAAAACAGCAACAACTACAAACAAACCAACCAAAGCAACGCCATACCACTGAGCATTAAACTGAAAACTAAGAAACGTGGAAAGAAAGAAGCGTACAACAGCAAAACCAGCAAGTCCATCAAAAACCTCAGAACCCGACACCTCCAGGTTGTAAACTCTCAGACTTTGCACACAAGCCCACGAGCATAAATAACCGAGTAAAGAAAAGCAAGGGGTGAAGACGTACCCCTGTCTGACACCCATTTCTACGCCAAAACCAAACCTTAAGGCGTGAAAGCTTTATTGAAGTCAAGGATGAGACACAGAAGCAGGGTGGACACCTATAGAAAAACAGCCCTGATGGACAATCCTGTTCAACAGGGGGGTGGAAAGACCTCGCCAGGGGTAAGATCAACGCTTTTTGCACACTCGGATAAAGATGTATACAGCACGGAGGCTGGAAGGGAGGAGAAGAATAGCATCTTGGCGGGGAGGGACCGATCGTTAAACTGTCGCCGGTTTTTCCTGGTGGGGGGAGACAGGGGGAGGGTCATTCTTCATTCTTGACGGGACGATTTGGCCTCCAGAATGTCTTGACGCGTTTGTCTCCTCATAAACCGATCTGGGATTATCGCTGAAAGGGAAGGAAGGAGTGAGTGAGTGAGTGAGTGAGTGAGTGTGTGTGTGTGTGTGTGTGTGTGTGTGTGAGAGAGAGAGAGAGTAGGGGTATTCAGGGGTGTAGTGAGGGTGGGGTAAGCAAGTGATCGGAGAAAAGAGAGGTATTGTTAGGTATTGGCTGGGGGTGTAGGGTGAAGAGGAGGAGGAGGATCAGTGTGATGTATGTAGGTATCCGGAAAAGGAAATTGTTAATACCCCCAAAGAGTCGATGTTCCTGGGAACATTTGGTCAGAAGTCAAGCACCACTTTGGGTTAATGTCAACAGATACACAACGATTATAAACAGAGCTGTGTTTGAAACAAAGTCTTTCATCAGTTGAGCCATTCCCGAACGATATAACTTTATTTTCAAATCAAGGAGCACACAGAAACTATATAAACAACATTCCCTCATCTGCGTCTTCCTCTCCGAAATTGTGGAAGGGAAAAAGAGTCGGGGGGGGGGAAGGGGTCTGTCTAGCTAACAGTTGATCTGATTTTCTTTCTGTGAAGAAATCAGTTTATAATAATTATTTATCAAATTTCTACAGTCAGTTCGTCCGAAGAAGCTAAAAGAGGCAGATTTCACAACTCTTTTCTTGTGTAGTAATAGTGATAGAAATCAACAACAAATCTTTGTTCTCATGCTTGTGCTGATCTCCGTCAACCCCTTGAACTGAAGAAATTGTTATCA
>CM054155.1:3673114-3695614 GCA_028751875.1 Rapana venosa | reverse complement strand
AAAACATGTCAAACGTCTGGTATTTGTAATTTGGTTGATCTTTTTTTTATCTTCAAGATCTAAAATTTCTGAGAGAAGAGAACACCTATTTAAAAAACAACAACAAAAATCTTGCCCCCCAGAAGTGACGTCACATAAGGGTGAAAGGAGGTCAGGCAGGTTTTTAGTTTAAAGTCTTTAGTTTTTGCGTCACGTGTTTTTGAGGCGTTAAGTTTCGGATACGGCATAACTCTGTAATGATGTAATGAATTAATTGTGAGGTAAGATGAGAGTGATATTGTTTTAGTTAAAGCTGGAGATGAGAGACGAGGCTTCTGGAAGGCAGGGTTGGGGAGGACAGAGCAGAGGGTTATCCTAAACAGATTCTCAGCTAGGTTTGAACCTCACTGTTTGGTATATACCGTGATCTGCTTCCAACCGCAGAGGGTTATCCTAAACAGATTCTCAGCTAGGTTTGAACCTCACTGTTTGGTATATACCGTGATCTGCTTCCAACCGCAGAGAGTTATCCTAAACAGATTCTCAGCTAGGTTTGAACCTCACTGTTTGGTATATACCGTGATCTGCTTCCAACCGCAGAGGGTTATCCTAAACAGATTCTCAGCTAGGTTTGAACCCCACTGTTTGGTATATACCGTGATCTGCTTCCAACCGCAGAGGGTTATCCTAAACAGATTCTCAGCTAGGTTTGAACCCCACTGTTTGGTATATACCGTGATCTGCTTCCAACCGCAGAGGGTTATCCTAAACAGATTCTCAGCTAGGTTTGAACCCCACTGTTTGGTATATACCGTGATCTGCTTCCAACCCACAGCTCAACTCTTCCAGCCAGTCAGGGTTCAGCTCCAAGTCCATGCTCACTGTTCGCGCGCAACTGTGTGGACCCTGTTTGTGACTGTGACTGAAACCTCCAATTTCACAAGGGCCTTGGTATCATACACCTTTCGAATGTTGCATGTGTGGCATTTTGTCCATTATACACTGGTGGTCCGTACAGTAATGCCAAGTCAAGTCAAGTCACGTCAAATACACTTTAATCATCCCTTCTGAGTCCCACAGTCAAAAATGCTGAGTCAAGTCAAGTCAAGTCAAAATGATCTTTATTGAGGGTAAAAGATTAAGTTTACACAACTTTTTCATCCTGCCCTAACAAAAAAATTCAAGAAAATTGACATATAAAAGCATTCAAAAGACAATGTTGATACATGTTGAAAACAGAAATCTATGAAGATTTTTAAAATTATAAATCCAGACTAACAAAACATGATAAAGCAAATCAAGACAGTACAACATAAGCTCAAGTCATACAGACAACTGAAAAAAAAGACAAGACTCACAAAACATGATAAAACAAAACCAAGACAGTATAAAAAGCACAAGTCATACAGATAAATGAAAAAAATGCAAAATAACAACGGTAGGAATAACAAGGTAGCCTGATGTAAGATAACCTCGAGTACAAGAGTAGACTTACAATTTGTCCATCAGATGTTTCTTCAAGAGTTTCTTGAACGCTTGTTTTGAAAGAGCTGATTTTAGAGAGGTAGGTAGATTATTTCACAATGTTCTTCCCGAATAAGCAAGGCTTGACTTATAGAGATTTTTATGAAGCCTGTTGAGTTGTGTTTGTCTTTGATATTGATCGATCCAGTTTTGATGGAGGTGTCTCCCTGTAGGGTACCACAGATGTAAGCCCATGCCAAAGCTGTGCCTTCTGAAGATGGCTCACTCAAGTGCCGACACTCAGGAACGGGCAGTGTCATTTCAAATGACTGTGTAACAACAGAGTGAACGCTTATAATGTCCCATCTCTGCACAAACCTCGGGTACACAACTGTAAATACTGCCTTGAAGGTAATCTCTCATGTTAGGATTTTTCAATTTGTTTGTTTGTTTTCTGCTCATTATAATAGTTTTCTAAATGAGAAATCAATTTCGGCATTGCATCAAAGGAATTTTAATAGGTCATCTGCACTTGCTTTCCTCCGCAGAAACTTGTTCACTAGCTCCGCGTATTTGCGTTTATGTGCTTTGGAAAACAAAGACATGCTCGTGCATCATCTAAATAATGGAACACAATCGTTTCTGTCGTTTATTGCATTTTTTCCATAGGACGCGAATAAAAACATAATGAATGCGATTCTAAATCAGAATCAATATGCAAATAGATTGCAAATTAAACAAAACATAATCATCACAATTTATTGCGACAGTTTTTATTCCTTAATTACCTCCCTTGGAGTACAGGTACATTTTGATAATACCTTACTTAGCCTGCCTGATTGACGAACACAAGCTACAGGGCGATAAAATAGATCATTGTTTATGTGATAAACAAACCAATAAACCAACTCTCCCCTCTGGCCCGTCTTCCCTCTCTCATAAAAAAAAATTACACATAAAACCCATTATAGCATAATATCAAAACAACATTGAAATGGTTTGTAAAATGCTTTGTTTTATATTCACACACACACACACACACACACACACACACACACACACACACACAACACACACACACACACACACACACACACACGTTGCATGCGTGTAAATGATTTGAGTGCAAGCACTTCGATTTGTTTGTTTTTTACAAGATTCAGCGCTATATAAATTCCATATATTATTATTATTATTATTATTGTTTGTTGTTGTTGTTATTAACACAACACAACACAACACAACACACACACACACACACACACAACACACACACACACACACACACACACACACACACACACACACACCCTTCTTCCCAATCCTTCAAAAAATGGCGGCTCTGCACCAGACCACAGCATATACGCTACATAATTACAATAAACTTGCATTTTTTCTCTTTCTTCCCTCCTACCCCCCTTCCTCATCTCTGGGGCGTGTTTTTCCTCCTCCTCCTTTCAAATTATTTGCTAGTAATTCCAAAAACTAATATGGAAAAGAGGGAGGGAGGTAGGGGCCTGCAAAAGACAGGGGGCTGCAATAACGGCATTCCTGCCTGTATATTGGCTTCATGATTAATATCACCCTGGCTGCGCGCGCAGCAGGAAGCGCCTCGCAGGTTCACGTCTGCTACGAGAGCTCTTCCAAGATGGCGCCTGACAGGGAGCTGCTTGCCTTGATAAACTCAGCTTGTGTCGCGCTGCGCGGGAAATGTAGCCAGAAAATTGGACTAATTTTCTTTTGGGGAGATTTGCTGGTCCGTTTTCTTCGTCTTTTTCTTCTTTTATCTTTGACATTTTTTTTTCTTTCTTTCGTGTTTCTTCTTCTTCTTGTAAGTTTTTTGTTCCTGTTTTTTTTAATTTTAAATACAGTTTTCCTGCCAGTTATTATGATTTTATTTGTTTTTATGACGACCGTTGACATGAAGGATGGTTTGAGAGCAAATATGATGGGGGTCGGTTCTTTGACTTAGTCTGTTTTCTGTCAGTCTTCATTTGCCTGTGTTTCTTTCTCAGTGTTTATGCCTTTGTCCTCTCTCTCTGTCTCTCTCTGTCTCTCTCTGTCTCTCTCTCTCTCTCTCTCTCTCTCTCTCTCTCATCTCTCTCTCTCTCTCTCTGTTGTTAACTCTTGGTTTGTGTCTCTCCCCCGTTGTATGCTTTGTTTCTGCTTGCTTGTTGTCCGGCTCTTCCTCGTTTTGCTTCTGTGTACGCCCTACCTCTTAATTTTGTGCGCTCTACAGTCTGATTTTAAACCTGAGAGAGAGAGAGAGAGAGAGAGAGAAGAGAGAGAGAGAGAGAGAGAGAGAGAGAGCTGCTGTTGTTTCCCAAGGTTGTTTTTTTTAAAGCCGTGAGAGTGCTGTTGGTGCTTATGCGATTTAAAATAAAAGATGATAAAACGAAAGAATGATAACGTCATTGGTCGGTAGACTACTGAAAGTTAATGCTCATGAGGTTTGTGTGTGTGTTTTTTTCTTTCATTTAAGGATTTATTAACCTGTTTTTCCGTCTGATATCACAATTATGAAAAAGGCCTTAAGTAAAAGCTTTATACATTCGCTTATAAAATAGAATAAATGAGAGTGTGAGATAATTGAAACGAACAAAATGAAATAGAATAAAACCAAAAACATCTAACTTGAGTTCACAGCTATCACTATTGCATTCAAATATCATAATCAGAGATTCCAAAGCTTTTGACACTAGCCATGATGCATCTTTTCATAGTGATTGATGGTTTTCTTTTTTTTTCAATCAAGGTGATTTCTTTTCTTTTCTTTTTTTCTTTTTGTTTTTTGCATTCATGTTCATGCCAGAGGATACAACCATTTTGTGCATGTGTTGTATAAGTTGTATAAGTTTGGCAAGTTGAGGGAGGGTGGGGGGTGTGATTGTTGGGTCTTTTCTTTTGGTTGGTTTTTATTGTTGTGATTCTTTTTGGCCGGGACGACGTGGACATTCGTAGAGAAGCTGGGTCTGGTCGTGCCTGCATGGTCTGTTATGATGACGATGATGGAGATGATGATGATGATGAAGGTGATGACGAAGATGATGATGATTGATGATGGTAATAATGATACTAGTTGTCTGAGCAGGCTGCATTCGCTCAGGGAGTTGTAGTTGTTGCTGAATTTTCTTTTTAAACGAACGGAGAGAGAAAAAACAACTTTCTTCTGACTATAGTGAGTTGTTTAGTTTCACCATAAGCTGTCTGTTACATTGCATTACATTACATTGCACAAAATTGCATTACATTGCATTGCATTACATTACATTGCATTGCACTACCTTACCTAATGCCCCCTAGTTTCTCTGCTGTAGTGGTCATGGATGACTGGACAACCAAATCTCTCCATCTCTCTCTCTGTCTCTCTTCCTTCCTTCCTCCCTCCTCTCTCTCCAGTGCTTCCTTCACTCAGCCTCAGACCTGTCCAGTCTGAGATGGTGTCCTCCTCCTCCTCCTCCCATCTCCTCCTCCTCCTCCTCTGTCCTCCTCTCCCTCTCCCCCCCCCGGCACTGTGCCTTGTCCTGGCAAGCCCTGGACCCCTCAGTTTTCCTCTCCTGGCATGGTCAGGTGTCTGCACTGCCCCACAGCTTGCCGGACTGTGCTTCTCGCTTCTATTGGTGATAATCGTGATCTTTGAGGGAGATGCCCAGGGAGTGTGTTATAGCGATTCACTCCGTGGCCTGTGTCCTCTTCTCTATGTCTGGTGTCAGACTCGCATGCATACAGGAGTACTGAAATAACGGAGGAGCGCATCAGTCTGATCTTTGAGCCCAGTGCCACGTTTCTGTCACTTCACTCCACGTGTCTGTACAAACTCTGACTTTCGTTGTAGCTTATTAAAAATGACCATGATATACATTGCGCAAAACTACTTTTTTATTTTTTGAGAATGAATGTTGCATTGTCTTCAACAAATCCACAAAAGTCAATAATTATGATCATATGCCTTCATGCCCAAACCTCAAAAAGTCAGTATAATCATATGTCGTCATGCCCAAACCTCAGAAAGTCAGTATAATCATATGTCGTCATGCCCAAACCTCAAAAAGTCAGTATAATCATATGCCTTCATGCCCAAACCTCAAAAAGTCAGTATAATCATATGTCGTCATGCCCAAACCTCAGAAAACAATAACGAGGACGGTAACAAACAGGCACTGGTAGGTAGGTATCTGCCAGGCGAAGAGACACTTTGGCAACAGGGCGAAGAGGGCTGGGAGGCAAGGCGGCAGGAGCAGCAGCAAAACCTATCTGCCCATCTGAGGGAGTGAGTGAGCCCCATCTTCTGCCTGTGCAGATAAGGGCAAATGTCAGCCGCCGGCAGTGATTCATTATTCCTCCTCCTTCTACCACTAGGCCAGCAGTTATCAATGGCAAAGGAGAGAAGCTTGCACCCTGAAATAAAACGGCCATTCCACGTGTGCCGAATCCTTTCTGAAAATTGATTCTTTCTCCTTTATCATCTACACAGATACCTAGTCTGGAGAGAGAAGAGAGAGAGAGAGAGAGAGAGAGGGGGGGGGGGGGGGGGAGGGAGGGAGGGGGGGGGGGGGAGTGTGTGTGTACACAAAGGGAATAGATTTCTGGAGAAGGATCCGATTTTCATCATTTATGTGGAACTGGCTTAATTTTTTTTTCCGCTTTAAGATTAAAAATGCTTTAAAAATTAAATGGAAAATAATGTTATGTTTCTCGCATTTTCAGACATAATAAAATCTATTAAAAATATATGCAAATAATATATTAATGAATAGATAAATGAATGAAAAAGGTGGGTGAAATAGATAGAAAAGAAATATCTACAAGAACGACGGCAAGGTATGTTAACAAAAGTAAGAGTTATACTAGTAAATGAACAAAAACTCAATAAAAACAGACCAAACTCGGCAAACTACAACTACAACACGATCAGCGACAATAACAAGCAACAACATCACCATCATCATTGCCACCAACAGCAGCAACAGCAAACACGATCAGCCTCGTCGCCATCAGCACAAATTAATGTTACAACGCCAACCACCACCACCTTTGTGTCCAATAATAAACGTCAACTAGAACACAGCTACAACTACCACCAACAACGTCCTCACCACCACCACCACCACCACCACCACCACCACCACCACCACCACCAACAGCAACAATTGCAGCCCATTCTTGCATATGTAAGGAGTCAGAGTACTCATATAAGCATTGTTTGTTGTACTCATTAATTGTATTGGTGCTACGTTGATTCTGAACTAATAATTTTTTTAAATACCAACAACATTTACTTTTTCATGAGCTAATTATATGGATGAGTTGAACAGTATTGGATTCTGGAATTTTTCCAAACCATTGCCTATTTTATGCTACAGACATGTCTTTGGGGGAATCTTTAGTTATTTTATTATCTGTACATATTGATGCTGTTATTATTCTACTCGGTCATTTTTTTCCGTTTATCTCTTTTGGTCAGTGTAGGGATCATCAGTCGCCATGTTAATGTTCATGTTGTACTTGAGCACAACATAAGCTACTTGCTTGTTGCTGCTAAGCTGATTATGTTCATCATGGTGTGCTTGTTTCATGCCTATTAATGAATAAACCTTATTTAAACCAACAACAACACCAGTGGCAGCAAATACCATCACCACCGGCACAAATGTAACAACGAAAACCACCACCATCTCCAACACAAACACCACCGCCACCACCACCGCCAAAAACAACAACAAAAAGACCAACAGCACGTGCAATACGGTGGCTAAGACAAGGCAGTGGTGCACCTCCCCTCTCTCCTCTCTCTCTCGTCTCCCCTCTCTCATCTCTCTCTCTCTCTCTCTCTCTCTCTCGTCTCTCTCCTCTCTCCCTCTCTCTCCTCTCTCCTCTCTCCTTGTCAATGAATCACTGTAGGAAGGAAGGAAGGAAGGAAGGAAGGAAGGAAGGAAGGAAGGAAGGAAGGGTGATCACAGCAGGAAGGATTCTCCTCCGTTCTGTTCTGTGGTTGGAGGGGCAATGAACATTCAGTGAATGATGGACAGATTCTTTTCTTTAAAAAAAAGTTTTTACTTCTCCTTTTTATTCTTTTATTTGGAGTATAATGGAATAAGCAATCGTGTTGTTGTTTTTTGGGGGAGAGTGGAGTCGGCACTGATATTAACCTCAGAGGAAAAATCTTCTGGAACGAGATTCAAACCTGGGTCAGCAGATCACGAATACATCACTCTAACCACCAGACTATCCCGTACCCCTGATTCTGAACATCTTAAATTCTTCACACTTTCTGGGGGAAAATTCTGACAAAAGAAAGTAAACAGACTTGCGTTTTACAATGAAATGCTTGCGAAAGGTATGTATATATATATATATATATATATATATATATATATATATATATATATATATATATATTATATATATATAATGTATATATAATATATAATCATATATATATATATATATATATATGTGTGTGTGTGTGTGTGTGTGGTGTGTGTGAGTTGCGCGCTGCGGGTGTGTTTGTGTGTGCGTGTGTGTGGCATCGTCTTTTTGGGGGTCTCGTTTGTATTCCTTTACTGTGGAAAAAAAGGATCTGTACCTTTGGTATGGAGACTGTCAGGTGAAGTGTATGTGCACACTTATCATTGAGAAATAGGAAGGAGGAGAGAGAGAGAGAGAGAGAGAGAGAGAGAAGAGAGAGAGGAGAGAGAGAGAGAGAGAGAGAGATAGAGAGAGAGAGAGATCCTTCATCAGATTTCACATCAGAAAGAATGCTTAATCAATTATTCAACTTCTGATTTAAACTTGAGGGCGTTTGCAAATAGTAGCATTCAACGAAAGAAAATAGATGGTCAACGCCCCCCCCCCCCCCCCCCTTCTCTCTAAAAAACCGATAACAAATAAACCCCATAAACAATTATAAAACACTTATAAAGTAAAACAAAAAACAAAACAACACTAAAAAAAACACCCACTTATAAAGATTTCAGTTATCCCCCACATCCCTCTTTTTCTGTCCACCCTGTCTCTCTCTTTTATACACGACGCACACACCTACGCACGCACACACACACTTAGTTTTGTCGCTGTTAGTTTTCTCTTTCATTGTAAATAGATGAGCTAAATTGTTAGTGCTGCCGTTAGTACTGCTGGGTGGGTTTACATTGCCTGAATTTATTCTTTGATGGAAGGATTAACGTTGTTCTGCCTCAAATCAAAAAGCACATGTACATGCGTGTATATGACCAGGGGAAAGGGAGGGAATGGATGTCTTTGTTATACTTCTTTGCTCTGAATCCAATGGCTTTTGGTTATTCTTGTTTTCCTTATATATGAGTATATTATGTGGTGAAGGGGATATGGGTGAGGATGTATATGTGTATGTGTATGTAAGTGTTTAGATGATACATCAGTTTCCTCTGTTAATATCCATTTTTGTTGTTGTTGTTGTTATTGTTGGTGGTGGTGGTGGTGGGGTTCTGGTTTATTTTGCTTTTTGTTTGTTTGGGGTTTAGAGTGGTTTTCTTGGGGAGGGGAGGGGGTATTTTGGACTCTTTTTCTCGTCTTTTGTTAGTTCTATATTGTTCTTCATTTGTGTTGGCTGTTATTCTTGTCCTATGATAGTTATTGTCGCTGTTGTTGTTGTGTACGTATGTTTGTGTTTGTTTGAATGTTTATTTCCTTGTTGTGGTTGTTCTTGTTGATTCATCTTTTTTTGTTGTTTATTCAGTTGTTTGATGGTTGAAGGTTTGTGTGTGTGTGTGTGTGGTGTGTGGGAGGGGGGGGGGGGGGGGGGGGGGGGGGGGGGGGGGGGGGGGGGGAGGAAGCAGTTGGTGTTTTTTTTATATATAATTTATTATGTTTTGTCTTCTTTGTTTGTTTTGGATTGGTATTTCTTTGTTGTTTGTTTGTTTGTATTATGACGGATATTTTTTCAAGATTTTTGAATTATTTGAATTGTATGGTTTAATATTTTTCTGGGTTTTTGTTTTGTTTTTAATTACATATATGCATATGTTATTGTTTTTTCTTGTTTGGATTTGTATAATTTACCATAGATTAGGTTATTTATTCTGTCTGCATATACATTTTTTTTCTCGCTTTTTTTTTCTTTAGATAGATGGCTTGATGAAAAAAAGCAAAAGCACTGCTTATTCAATGTACCATCTGAAAATAAAAGTTTGACTTTGACTTTGACACACACACACACACTCCCCTCTCTGTGCCTCTGTCTGTCTCTCTCTGTCTCTCGTACACGTGAAAACATGTTCCATTTTTTGCAAGAGGAGGCCATTGTGTGCAGTTAGGAACAGATGACAAGATGTAGCAAACCGCATGCACACCGGGATTGGATGTAAAAAACACATGAGCGCTTATTCCATTATCCTCGAAATGAAAGAATGAAATCTCTCCCTCTCTCCCCCCTCCCTGTCTGTCTGTCTGTCTCTCCAAGATAAGTACATTAAACGTACATTACCTATAGCACAGCCGCCAAGGATTAAATTCTGATGGGAAGAGTGACAGCAAGTCAGTTGGCATGCATCATCATCATCATCAGTCCCGTGACCTTGGCGGTCGAGGAGAAGACACGAAAGACGATGCCGTGGTAAGCCTCCTCCATCCATCTCGGTCCTCGGCTCTGCGCAGTAGTGCCGAGTCATTCATCCTGGTCCATTCTCTGATGTTGTCCATCCATGACTTGTTCTGTCTTCCCCTCTTTCTGCCACCTTCGAGTGTTCCCTGCAGTACTGCTTTTGGCAGAGTGTTGTGGCGGGTGACGTGGCCGAACCATGTCAGCTTTTTCTTCTTGACGATGGTGAGAAGGGGTTCCTGTGGACCTGCCATCCATGTTATTTGGCTCTTGACAAATTCATTGGTCTTTCATTCTCTCCAGGATATGCCCAGCAGTTTTCTATGGAATTTTGTTTCAAATGACTGGATTTGCTTTGCTGTTTCAGCAGTCACTGTCCAGGTTTCACTTCCATACAGCAGGATAGTCTGAATTAGGGCTTTGTAGAGCTTTAGATTGATTAGAAAACTGATCTCTTTACTTTCCCATATGGTGGTGAGTTTTGTCATGGAAGATATTGCCATGGCTAGTCTGACTTTGATTTCTGTCGTCGATCGCCCGTTCTTTTGTGAGTGTAGCGCCAAGGTATTTAAAAGCATTTGCCTCCTCCAGTTGCTGGCCGTTCATGTAAATTTTAGCAGTGGCGTTGCTCATGCTGTTCACTAGTACTTTACTTTTCTCCGAGCTCACCTCCATCCCATATGCTCCAGCTCTGTTCTCAAGTCTGGTCGTAAGATCTTGCAGCTCTGTGTTACTTCCGCCCATGAGGCCAATGTCATCGGCAAACCGCAAGTTGTTGAGGGGTCTGCCGCCAATGGAGATGGTAGAGTGGAAGTCATGGAGGGTCTCTCTCATAATGTTTTCCAAGGACAGATTAAACAGGACTGGAGATAACATGCATCCTTGTCAGACCCCAACTGTGGTTTTGAAGTAGTCTCCGACCTGATTGTTCAGAAGGACTGCACTGCTTGCGGTGTTGTATAGTGCTTGAATGGTTTGCACTAGTCCTTCTTCAATGCCAAACATTCTGAGGACCTGCTACAGGCCTTCGTGCCATACTCTGTCGAAAGCCTTCTTGAAGTCGATGAAGTTGTGGAACAGGTCTCTCTAATGTTGAAGATGTTTTTCCATCAGGATGTGGCAGTTAAAAATGTTTGATTTTGCTCGTGCCTGCCCTAAACCCAGCTTGTTCCTCTGCAAGGTGTTCTTCTGCCTCCTTCTTGAGTCGATTCAAAATAACTTTGAGCATGATCTTGCTGGCGTGGCTGATGAGGCTGATTGTTCTATAGTTTTGGCATTGGCGTAAATTCCCCTTCTTGGGCAGAGGTATGATGAGTGATTGTGTCCATTCTGTTGGCCACTGTTTTGTCTCCCAAATCTTCTGACAGATAGCTGTAACATGTGTGATGACTGTTTCGCCACCATGCTTGAGCAGCTCTGCTGGTATGTTGTCTGCTCCTGGGGACTTTCCTACTGGTAAACTGCGGATGGCTTCTTCCACTTCTTCCCTCAGTATAGGTAATGGCGAGGGTGCTCTTGATGTTGCTGCTTTCTCTTCTATTATGCTCTTGTCAGGTTGGATTGGGCAGTTGTATAGTTCTTGACAATACTCAGACCACCTGTTCAATGCAGCTGAGCTTTCTGTGAGGAGGTTTCCGGAGCTGTCTTCAATGACTGATGATTTGGTTTGAAGTGGTTTTGTGAGTTTCTTCAGGGTGTCGTATGCCTTTTTACTGTTGCCCACTTTCATGCTTTTTCGATCTCATCACATTGATCACTGATCCACTTCTCTCTGGCTTTTAACATTGACTTCTTCACAAGATTGTTGGCCTCCCAGTATTCTTTAGGGTTGGAAGACCAGGTTGGTTTCAGTGCTCTTCTTGTATCACAAAGGTCCAAGATGTCATTGGTAGTCCATGGCTGGTGTTTATTCCTCTGATGACCGAGTACCTCCTCTGCTATTTCTCGGACTGCCTCATTAAAGTTGTTGGCGAGGTCATTGATGTCATTGTCCAGGAGGGTTATTGCCACAAAACGTCCGCGAAGCTTAGCTTGGAAGATCTCCTCGACATCTGGATGTTTCAGTTTGTCCACGTCAAATTTGATATGTGGGTTTGCAGGCTGTTTGTTTTTCTTCAGCGTCATTTTGAATACCAGCAGCACAAGGTCGTGGTCGCTGCCTATGTCAGCTCCAGGGTAGGTTCTTGTTCTGGCTCTGTTGATGCTGGATTTGAAGCGCCGTGGTGTTAAGATGAAATCTATTTGGTTATGGATCTTGCCGTTTGGCGCATGCCAGGTTGTTCTCCTTGACTGCTTCTGGGGATAGAGGGTATTGGCAATGGTAAGTCTGTGGGTGCAGGCAAACTCCAGCAGGCGTAGTCCCCTGTCGTTGGTCTCTCCAGTTCCACACTTACCAACTGTTCCGGCCCATTGGTTGTAAGAGTCAGGACCTACTTTGGCGTTAAAATCCCCTTGAATGATGATGATGTCTTTCTTGGGTATCTTCATAATGGTCTCTTCAAGTTCTTCATAAAATTCTTCTACTTCTTCATCTGCATGGTCAGATGATGGTGCATAGATTTGTATGATGGTGATGTTCTTGGGCTTGGCCGACACCCAGATGCTGATAATCCTGCTGGAAACCGGTGTACAGCTGATAATGCACCCCACTATTTCCTTTCTGACAATAAATGCCACTCCATGTTGGTGATGTTTCTCTTGACCACTGTACCAGATCTTCTTGCCTTCTTCAGTCATTGTCTCACCAAATCCTGTCCATCTCTCTTCTCCTAGTCCAATAATGTCCCATTTATAGCGGCTAAGCTTATACTCTAGTTCTTTGATTTTTCCGCACTGGTAGAGTGTACGGACGTTCCATGTTCCAACGGTGATCTGTTCTCTAGGGAGCTTAAGTAATGTTTTAACTCCAGTAGCTGACTTGTCACTTCCACCCTGGTGTTGATCAATGGAAAGCGCGGCCGTTGGTAACCCGGGCCTCGACCGATCCGGTATCATATTGGCTTCGTGTTCGTCTCTCATGTCTTTTCTGTGGGCTTAGGATATTCCTTGGTGGCGCCAGTCTCCTCTCCAAAGCTCGATATGTTTTGGGTTTATTTCTATTGGGGTTTCCTCCCCCACATGCGACAGGTTGTACTGGGTTACATGGATACCAGTAGCAGTAACAGAGAACTTCTCTGACTGACCTGTTGGCATACATATACTTACAATTATAGTGAACAATATTAGCGTGGGAAACGATGAATCTGTGCAGCCTGGGATTATTGGTAAACATAGTTATGCAAGGACTCCTGATAAATGTGAGGCTATTGGGCATAACCTACCCCTCCACACCAATTATTCCCCCCTTAACTACCCCCTCCCTCTACTTGCCACCCAGTTACCCCTCCCTCCTCTGCTCCCCTCCCTTCCCTTCTACACCTTCCCAAAACTAAAATTGAGAAGAACAACAGCACGAACATGGGAATATAGACAACACATTAGAAGTTAAGGGTGATCCTCATAAAGATCACAAATTCCTAGCTAACAGCTAAGTTGCTGTGTTTATAGTTTTACAATGTTTTATTTATTCTAACAGTTCTAAAGTTTAAAGGTGTATTTTCTTATATTAGTTCTGACATAGCAAATTTGCTTATTCTAAATACTCAGTTTCACCCTGTCCTCGTTTCAGACAGGTAAATAGTAGAGTCTACAATTCTATATAAAAATTGCTGCTTTAAATGACACTAGAAATGAGATAAAACCTATTTTAAAAAACACCCACCCAGAAACAAACCCAAAATATAAAAACAAAAATACAAAATATGTTCCCGATAAAGACTGACATGCTAGCCGTGTTAACTAATATCATCATTATCTTTGACTGTGTCTTTAACTTGAAGACGTTCAGTATCAGTGTCTCACAAAAGTTAATTGTGCCCAGAGTATTGTATTTATACTGTCACTTTAGCGACATTTTAAAACAAATGCCACCCCAACCCTATAATAAGAATACGTTTAAACAATCAAACATGAAATGAAATTAGCAGGCCATCCCAAAGGCAGTGCAACCCAGTTGTTCGTTTCATTATATTTTCATTTATTTAGTTTGCACCAGCATGTGTAACTGTTTGGCTAAAAGAGTGACAGTTTCTACAGAAACTTTGCAAGTGACCATTGTCTTCAAGCTGTGAATTCTTTTACTGCATATGAACCTTGTTTACTTGTGTTTAGATTTACAAACACGCTGTGTGTGCTATTTCAAGTCAGTATTACTTCTCCTTCACAGGAAACTTAAACAATTACATCCCCTTTTTGTTTGAAGTTGTTTCATAGTCCAGATCAAAGCTCCCATCTGATGGGGAAATAAAGCACAATTTTTTTATGACATTGCACAAATTGCTGTTTACCTGTATGGAACAGGTGATGGGTGAAGTTAAATTATTGTAGACATGACTTTTTTTTTTAATTGTAAAATGATATCAGAAGACACCTTCAAAGTTTGGAGTTATTACTTTGATAATATATCATAAAAATTAAGATGCAACAACTTACATTGCGAGTTAGGATTTTGTGATCTCTACAGCGATCAACCCTTAACTTCTAATCCTCTGCAGTTTGGAGATGAGTTTGTCTATCTTCCCATGTTCGTACAGTTTATGTTTTTTAAGGGAGGGGTAGCTGGGAGAGGAAGAGATGGGGGTTTTCTTTAGGGATAGTGGGGGATGGAAGGAAGAGGTATTTCTGGGGGGTGTGGGCAGGGTAGTGGGGGGGGTAGACTGGAGGGTGGGTGGGCTATAGAGGGGTAGCTGGGTGTGGTCTAGAGGGGGGAAAGGTCGCCTGAATGGGGTATAGAGGGGGATGGGTGGGAGGAAGTGAGGAAACCAGCAATAACTAGTCCATACCAATTCCAGGACTGATTCATCTCTAACAAGGGAAAATCAGTTATCATCATCTTTGTGCCTGTCTGTGTAGTTGTATCCTTATAATAGTGGCATTTTCTACAACTTTCTTCAAGCTGTGAATTTTCCTTTACATGTGTTAGAGTTGCAAACACGCTATGTGTGCGTGATAAAGCTTTGATTCTATTTTATCTTATAGGTGTTTAAGTTAGGGGGGGGGGGGGGGGGGGGAGGAGAGGATAAAATAGGGGTGTAGGTTAGGGTAGAGGTAATTTAGGGTGGAAGAAGAGGTAGAATAGAGAGAGGAGGTAAGCTATTTAAAAAAAAACCTTTTATATCAAGGATAATGAAATAAGTACTCATGTGCTTTTTATGTCCAGTCTCCGTGTGTATGCGGTTTTGTCAGTTTTATCATCCGTTCTCACCAGCACACAATGGCCTACTCTTTAAAAAAGCGCAACAGGATCTAACACGTGCACAAAATGTTCTGCATGCAATTGTACATGGGACCTCGGTTTTTAGTCTCATCTAAAGGACTTTGGGGGAGAGTGGAGTCTGGACTGATGTTAACTCCAGGGGGAAAATCCCCTTGAACAGGATTCGAACCTGGGTTGTCAGATTGCGAGTGCAATGTTCTAACCATTAGGTCAGGGGAGGGAGGGGATAGGTCAGGGAGGAGGAGGGGGTAGGTTTTGGGGAGAGAGGAGGTGAAAAGATATAGGCAGGAGAGGGGTAGGTTAGAGAGAAGGAGGGGATAGGTTGATTGAGGGAGGTAGGTTAGAGGGAGGAAGGGTAGGTATTGGGGTAGTTTAGGCGGAAGGAAGAGGGGATAGAGTAAGGGAGGGAAGGGCAGGGGTAGGTTAGGGAAAGGTTTACATTTGTCATGGTCTATGAGAAGTAGGTCGTATACATTTCAGTATCAAATTAAGTGGGAAACAGATGGTCGATATAGTGTTTCCCGTGCCAGTATTGTAGAGGAGGGTCCAAAGTATGTGTATGCCAAAAGGCACGCTGTCACCCTCAGTTGCAGGTTTTGCCCAACATCCTTGCATTAACGGCTGGACTACTATTTGTGTCCAGGATAGAGAAGGTGGAATCCCTTTTCACCAAAAGACGGGGTCCATCACTTCTGGAACAGGCCTGTTGTTATTGTAGGGCTTGGTGTGTCCACACTTTTCAGCTGACAACTGACAGCCAGCCTGCCTCAGAGAGCGGGGCATGTTTGCCCTGCACAACCCGACCCTGTTCACTGTATCCTGGCTTCGTCATTGACACCCAGTTGTCTGCATCTCTTTTACACTGAGATAGTCTGCATCTCTTTTACACTGACACAGTCTGCATCTCTTTTACACTGACACAGTCTGCATCTCTTTTACACTGAGGTAGTCTGCATCTCTTTTACACTGAGATAGTCTGCATCTCTTTAACACTGACACAGTCTGCATCTCTTTTACACTGACACAGTCTGCATCTCTTTTACACTGACACAGCCTGAATATCTTTTACGCTGAAATAGTCTGAATCTCTTTTACTCTGAGATAGTCTGCATCTCTTTTACACTGACACAGTCTGCATCTCTTTTACACTGACACAGTCTGCATCTCTTTTACACTGAGGTAGTCTGCATCTCTTTTACACTGAGGTAGTCTGCATCTCTTTTACACTGACACAGTCTGCATCTCTTTTACACTGACACAGTCTGCATCTCTTTTACACTGAGGTAGTCTGCATCTCTTTTACACTGACACAGTTTGCATCTCTTTTTACACTGAGATAGTCTGCATCTCTTTTACACTGAGGTAGTCTGCATCTCTTGTACACTGACACAGCCAGAATCTCTTTTACACTGACACAGCCTGAATCTCTTTTACACTGACACAGTCTGCATCTCTTTTACACTGACACAGTCTGCATCTCTTTTACACTGACACAGTCTGCATCTCTTTTACACTGAGATAGTCTGCATCTCTTTTACACTGAGGTAGTCTGCATCTCTTTTACACTGACACAGCCTGAATATCTTTTACACTGACACACCCTGAATCTCTTTAACACTGACACAGCCTGAATCTCTTTTACACTGAGATAGTCTGCATCTCTTTTACACTGAGATGGTCTGCATATCTTTTACACTGACACAGCCTGAATCTCTTTTACACTGACATAGCCTGCATCTCTTTTACACTGAGATAGTCTGCATCTCTTTTACACTGAGGTAGTCTTCAATCTTTTACACTGAGATAGTCTGCATCTCTTTTACACTGACACAGCCTGAATCTCTTTTACACTGACATAGCCTGCATCTTTTTTACACTGTGATAGTCTGCATCTCTTTTACACTGAGGTAGTCTTCAATCTTTTACACTGAGATAGTCTGCATCTCTTTTACACTGACACAGTCTGCAACTCTTTTACACTGACACAGTCTGCATCTCTTTTACACTGAGGTAGTCTGCATCTCTTTTACACTGAGGTAGTCTGCATCTCTTTTACACTGACACAGTCTGCATCTCTTTTACACTGACACAGTCTGCATCTCTTTTACACTGACACAGCCCTTTTCTCATTGAATATCTTTTACGTGAAATAGTCTGCAATCTTTTACCTGAGATAGTCTGCATCTCTTTACACTGACACAGCCTGAATCTCTTTTACACTGAGTAGTCTGCATCTTTTAATGACACCTGATTCTTTTACACTGAGTTAGTTCTTTTTTACACTGAACAGCTGAATCTCTTTTACACTGACACAGTCTGCATCTCTTTTTACACTGACACAGTCTGAATCTCTTTTACACTGACATCTATCCTCATGCACACTGAATTCTTTACACTGAGATAGTCTGCATCTCTTTACACTGACACAGCCTGAATCTCTTTTACACTGACACAGCCTGAATCTCTTTTACACTGAAGTAGTCTGCATCTCTTTTACACTGAGGTAGCCTGCATCTTTTTTTACACTGACACAGTCTGCATCTCTTTTGCACTGACACAGCCTGAATCTCTTTTACACTGACACAGCCTGAATATCTTTTACACTGACACAGCCTGAATCTCTTTTACGACTGAAATAGCCTGCATCTCTTTTACACTGAGATAGTCTGCATCTCTTTTACACTGAGGTAGTCTTCAATCTTTTACACTGAGATAGTCTGCATCTCTTTTACACTGACACAGCCTGAATCTCTTTTACACTGACATAGCCTGCATCTCTTTTACACTGTGATAGTCTGCATCTCTTTTACACTGAGGTAGTCTTCAATCGTTTACACTGAGATAGTCTGCATCTCTTTTACTCTGAGATAGTCTGCATCTCTTTTACAGAGATGGTCTGCATCTCTCCCCGTATCTCAATCTGTGTAACGCAGTGTTGCTTCGATGGCTTGATGTGATTAAGTTTCATTGCTGCAATTTGACCTGGGAAGAAAATCCTATTTGCTGGTTATTTTTAGACATGATTAAAAAAGAATTGGGGGTGATATTTGTAATGCGATATTTTTTGCATCTATTTTTATATTAGATTTTTAAAATAATATTTGATAATGTATTTTCATAACATTGGACACCTGGTGTAAAAGTGTATTCATCCCTCCCCCCCCTCCCCATCCCCGCCACTTTATCTTATTGCACACAAATACATACACACGCTCGCAGACACGGGCACGCACTTAAACACACAAACACACACAGACACACACACATGTTCAGGCGCAGGCGCATGCACACACAAAGAGGCAACACACACACATTCACACACACATTCACACACACTCACACTCACTGCCATTAGCCATCATAGGAAAAGCTTCAACAACCAAAGCATAGAAATGGCTGAGGGTATTACAAGTTAGAAGTGTTTCAGCAATGTTAGTGATAGCAGCGTTCCTTATGGCTAGAAGCAAGAAGAGGGGCACACACACACACACACACACACACACACACACACACACACACACACACACACACACACACACACCACACACACACACACACAACACACACACACACCACAGGCACTCAGATAAGGTGGCTATCCCATCAGCTTTATCTTGCAGCTGATTACCTGCAGAAACCCAATCATGACTCCAGTTCCTGAGTGCTACACCACAGCAACACACTGCTATAGCTATCATCTTCTATGCAGAGGACAGCATTCATAGAATCGTTGGTTTTATGCTGTAGAGTAGCAGAAAGAGAACTATTAGTTCTATGCTGTACAACAGCAGAAACAGAAGTATTGGTTCTATATTGAAGAGCTACAGCAGAAAGAGAACCATTAGTTCTATATTGAAGAGCTTCTGTTGGTCTTCTACAGAAGAGCAGCAGATAGAGAAACATTGGCTGTATATTGTAGAGCAGCAGATAGAGAAACATTGGCTGTATATTGTAGAGCAGCAGATAGAGAAACATTGGTGGATATTGTAGAGCAGCAGATAGAGAAACATTGGCTGTATATTGTAGAGCAGCAGATAGAGAAACATTGGCTGTAGAGCAGCAGATAGAGAAACATTGGCTGTATATTGTAGAGCAGCAGATAGAGAAACATTGGCTGTATATTGTAGAGCAGCAGATAGAGAAACATTGGCTGTATACTATAGAGCAGCAGATAGAGAAACATTGGCTGTAGAGCAGCAGATAGAGAAACATTGGCTGTATATTGTAGAGCAGCAGATAGAGAAACATTGGCTGTATATTGTAGAGCAGCAGATAAAGAAACATTGGCTGTAGAGCAGCAGATAGAGAAACATTGGCTGTATATTGTAGAGCAGCAGATAGAGAAACATTGGCTATAGAGCAGCAGATAGAGAAACATTGGCTGTATATTGTAGAGCAGCAGATAGAGAAACATTGGCTGTATATTGTAGAGCAGCAGATAGAGAAACATTGGCTGTATACTATAGAGCAGCAGATAGAGAAACATTGGCTGTAGAGCAGCAGATAGAGAAACATTGGCTGTATATTGTAGAGCAGCAAATAGAGAAACATTGGTTGTATATTGTAGAGCAGCAGATAGAGAAACATTGGTTGCATATTGTAGAGCAGCAGATAGAGAAACATTAGCTGTACACTGTAGAGCAGCAGATAGAGAAACATTGGTTGTATATGTAGAGCAGCAGATAGAGAAACATTAGTTGTACACTGTCGAGCAGCAGATAAAGAAACATTGGTTCTATACTGAGGAGTATCAGAAGAACCATTGGTTTTATACGGAAAAGAAAGGGAAAGAGAACTATTGGTTCTATGTAGAAGAGCAGACAGAGAACTATTGGTTTTTGCTAAAGAGCACAGAGGAGAAAGAGAATCATCGGTTCTCTTGCAGAAAAGTAGCCGTAAGAGAACCAGATAGAATCACGAACTTTATGCTTAAGTGCAACAGAAGGAGAATCATTAGTTCTATGCCAAAAAGCAGCAGAAAGAGAGAATCGCGGGTTCTATGTTGAAAAGTAGACAAGAGAGAGCCATTAATTGTGTAAGTGATGAATAGTACCAGCAATAGAACCATCATGTGTGTGAGTGTTGAATAGTACCAGCAATAGAACCATCATGTGTGTGAGTATTGAATAGTACCAGCAATAGAACCATCAGGTGTGTGAGTGTTGAATAGTACCAGCAATAGAAACATCAGGTGTGTGAGTGTTGAATAGTACCAGCAATAGTAACATCAGGTGTATGAGTGTTGAATAGTACCAGCAATAGAACCATCAGGTGTGTGAGTGTTGAATAGTGCCAGCAATAGAACCATCATGTGTGTGAGTGTTGAATAGTACCAGCAATAGAAACCATCATGTGTGTGAGTGTTGAATAGTACAGCAATAGAACCATCAGGTGTGTGAGTGTTGAATAGTACCAGCAATAGAACCATCAGGTGTGTGAGTGTTGAATAGTACCAGCAATAGAACCACCATGTGTGTGAGTGTTGAATAGTACCAGCAATAGAACCATCATGTGTGTGAGTGTTGAATAGTACCAGCAATAGAACCATCATGTGTGTGAGTGTTGAATAGTACCAGCAATAGAACCATCATGTGTGTGAGTGTTGAATAGTACCAGCAATAGAACCATCATGTGTGTGAGTGTTGAATAGTACCAGCAATAGAACCATCATGTGTGTGAGTGTTGAATAGTACCAGCAATAGAACCATCAGGTGTGTGTGTGTTGAATAGTACCGGCTGTAGAACCATCATGTGTGTGAGTGTTGAATAGTACCGGCTGTAGAACTATCATGTGTGTGAGTGTTGAATAGTACCGGCTGTAGAACCATCATGTGTGTGAGTGTTGACAATCAGCGAAACATGAAGTGCAACCACCTACATGATGATGTTGGCATCAGCCATCCTTTGGAGAACATGTTCATCAAACCTGTCCCTTCTTCATCAGTTTTTATAGACTTAAAACACTCTTCACTGCTTTTCAACGTACTGTCTCATTTTGACTTCTTAGAGTTTGTTTTCGATGATTTATTTGTCTATTTTGTTCTTGAGAGCGAGCGAGTGTGTGTGTGTTGGGAAAAAAGAGGCAGAGTGTGTTATATACACTTAATGAGCAGGTGTCCTATGTGATAACAAACGTTACAAGATATCAGAGTATCAAACACATTCATCATGGACACAGCTGCAAAGAACTTGTGATACGTTACAAATTTCATCCTAAATTTTCAACAACAAAAATCCTGTCTAAAAATAACCAGCAAAAAGGATTTTCTTCCCAGGTCAAATTGCAGCAATGAAACTGAATCACATCAAGCCATCGAAGCAACACTGCCTTACACAGGTTGAGATACGGGGAGAGATGCAGACCATCTCAGCCTAAAAGAGATGCAGACCATCTCAGCCTAAAAGAGATGCAGACCATCTCAGCCTAAAAGAGACTATCTCAGTGTGGATGAAGAAGCTTCGATACAGTGATAAGGGTCAGATTGTGCAGGGTAACGTCCTCGCTCAAAGAGGCAGGCTTAAGTTCTCAGCTGAAAAATCCACCCACCAACATGAAGGAATGCTGCAATAACAACATACCTGTTCCACATAGACCCCATCTTTCAGTGAAAAGGGGTTCGACCTTTTGTCTCATGGAGGCAGATATGTAAGGTACATTTAATTAAGTTCTCTTGTGGTGTGTGTGTGTGTGTGTGTGTGTGTGTGTGTTGTGTGTGTGTGTGTGGTGAGAGAGAGAGAGAGAGAGAGAGAGAGAGAGAGAGAGAGAGAGAGAGAGAGAGAGAGAGAGAGAGAGAGAGAGAGAGAGAGAGAGATTCATCCACTGTGACGTGGGCGATGGGAGAGGAGGGGGATAGGTTGTTTTGACTGGTTTGTTTTCATTTTATACTACCATTTAAAAACGCGTTAGGTTAAATGCTTGAAGGAGAAGTTAAGCACTTTAATGAATTAAAAGATTACATTACATTAGATGAGATTAACTCTCTCTCTCTCTCTCTCTCTCTCTCTCTCTCTCTCTCTCTCTCTCTCTCTCTCTCTCTCTCTCTCTCTCTCTCTCTCTCTCTCTCTCCTCTTAGTTGCACTTCGAAGATGTTTGTTACATTATTTTACCTATGAGTCTGCATAATAAATAAAATGGAATAAGTTTTATCAAATAATAAAGCACAAA
>CM054155.1:3640614-3668114 GCA_028751875.1 Rapana venosa | reverse complement strand
AATTATTTTACTGCTGGTAGCAGTGTGGAGATTCTTTCCAGCTAATGTTTTGCAAAATACAGACTGGGGAGAAGACAAAGAATTTCAGACAGAAAGAAGAAGGAAGAGAGACAGACAGCCAGACAGGCAAACAGATGCACGAAAGAGGCAGGCAAAAGAAAGCAAACAAGCCAGGAAAAGACGACAAAAGAAAGAAGAGAAGAGAAAGAATGAACGTGAGACATGAAGAAAGAGAGAAAGAGAAAGTAAAGATAAAAAAGACAGAAAAAACCTGAGTAAATAATAGAGAAGACACAAACGCAGATAACAGTTACAACTTCTTCATCATTATAAACAACAACGATGCATCGAGATTTAAGCAACAACAACAAAAGATTTTTTTTAAAACAACACCGGAATATTTTATTGACAGCATCGCTGATATTTCTTTCAATAACGACCGAAGGAAGGATGGAATGGAGGAGAGAAATGACAAGAAAGGGAAGAGGAAAGAAAGGAAAAGGAAAGCAAGAAAGCCAGAAAGAAAATGCTGGGGCTATAATCTTTAATCATCTATGTGGCTTGGCTGACAAGACGTCATTCAAAGGTCTATGTCAGCCGTGGTTTGTTGCCTTGTTGTTTGAACATAGGATTAATCACAACCAAGTCTGTTCTGTTTTTTTGTTTTGTTTTGTTTTGTTTTGTTTTGTTGATGTTTACATGAAGAGTGATAGCGATGGAGAAAGATGACAGGTGAGACCAGGGTGGGGAGAGAGAGAGAGAGAGAGAGAGAGAGAGAGAGAGAGAGCTAGTAGCAGTAGTAAGCAAACACACACACACACACACACACACACACACACACACACAACACACAACACACACACAACACACACACACACACAAACTCTCTCTCTCTCTCTCTCTCTCTTCTCTCTCTCTCTCTCTCTCTCTCTCTCTCCTCTCTCCCCCGACTTCATTTCTGCACAAAATGTTTACGAGGAAATAAATCAAGATAACAAAGAAGATTTTAAAAAAAAGAAAAAAAAAACCTCCACAAGACGATCATGATGGATGGAGGCGGGCCAAGACGTGATTGTCTCCCCTGCAGTAATTAGCTCCCCTGTTTGTAAAATCTTTGATCGATACAGGGAGGATAAAGGGCGGTAATCGGCATCAGCCGGCATCCAATATCAGAGGCAATTAAATTGTCGACTGGAAAATGCCGCCGGTGGAACCATCCGTAATATAACCCCGGTGTGAAACTCGCTCTACAACCCTGGCCCTCCCTCCCTCCCAAGGAAAAACTAGTTTCCCAGCAGTGTCTAGATTTTCATCGCGCTCTTCGAGCCGGGAAGACTTCGGCGGGGCTCCTCACGGGAGACAAACGCTGCCTTTGACATATCTGCCGAGGAAGTGGGGGGATCCCTGCCTGAGGTCATGCCGAGATGCCGCTCAGGTGGTCCTCCTCTCTCTCTCTCTCTCTACCCCCTTGGCCCCCAGACTAGAAAAATGGCGGCATAGTTCCTTGTCTTTCTCGCCATCGGAACGGCTCGAATCGCGACAGGACACCAGGAGAGAAGCAGAGAGCCGCTTCTCTTGTGCCAGGAATAAAAGTCTGCCAGCTCTTGAGTATCTCTCAGTTCTTGCTCTGTGTCTCTCTCTGTCTCGAGTCTTCCTCTTGTTGCTGTTGCTGCTGCTGCTGCTGCCACTGTTGTATTGTTGTAGTGAAGGGTTTTTTTCTTCTCTCTCTCTGGATCTGTTGTGGGTTTCAATGGGATGTTTCTGTCTTTCTCTGTGTTTTTGGCTGGGAACTTTCCACCGTGTGAATTTTAGCTGAGGTTGAATCTAGTTATCGTGCGAGCCTGTGTGAGCGTTTAAGTTGCTAGTTGCGGGTGTAGTGACATCTACAGTGGAAGTGTCATGGATTTTAACCCACGTGTTTGTGATATCATTTGGTTGTAAAACAGCTTGGTATGGTGCCATTTGATTGTCTTGGATTATACAGCATCTGTCTGTGGATTATCCTGATAACGTCACCCTCAATCTTTCAACACAGGGAGCAACTGGGATGGAACGTATCGCCTATTGTGACGTCACTATTTTCGAGTCTTCAGCATTATGGGATATACCGGATGCTATGTGACGTCGTTTGTGCCCACGCTATTCAAAATGGAGAGGAGTTTTCAGAAAACTCTGTGAAGTGGAGCTGTCTGAATCTACCAGTGTAAATAAAGGAAAATGATGATCTTCTTCAGGATCTCTCTGGCAGTATGTGTCAGTGCTGCTCTCCGCCAACACTGGCTAGTAGTCTTTTCAGCCAACGTAGCGCAGACACTAAAACCGAGAAAGCTGCTGTAGTCCTTGGAAAATGTATTTCTAAGACAATGCCTGCATTCACTCCTACAAAGATAAAATATTATTTTGGTTTCATTGCGTGACTAAAGTTAGTTGTAAAGATTCCTAGAATGGAGGTAATAGCCATTGACACTGACCAGAATCATCTCTGCCGTAGCTGTATTTGTCATTCATTCAGAAACATTTCTTGTTTTTCTTGTTTCATTTCGTGACAGTCACCAGACTCTCCTGCTATTCCACTAGTGTCAGACTGTCAGTAACTCTTCAGAGCTTATAGTGAGTAGCCTCCCTGGTCCGCTGGGCAATGAAGCCACGTCAGGTGCATTGAGTCAGCGAATGTTGTTTTCTCTGGAGTCAACAAAATACACCGAGAACTGAAGTGATTAGTTTGAGAGCAGTCAGAGTAACGGTGTCTGAAGGTAACAAACGCAGCAATAACACTCGCAGCTTACTGATAGGAAAAAACCACGTAAGCATTATAACACCGAGTAAAGAAAAACCATCACATGTACATTTCATCAGCGTACGACAGCAATATTACCATAAACAGTCATACAGTTGACACTGAACGGATTCCAACAGTAACAACACACCACCATCACCAGGAAAAATGTTAGCAACACACACACACACACACACCCACCACGCACGCACGCACGCACGCACGCACACCACCACCACCACCACCACGCACGCACGCACCACCACGCACAACACACGCACCACACACATTCACACACACACGCGCGCGCGCGCGCGCGCAGAGAGAGAGAGAGGGGGGGGGGATTATCATTAACATCAACCGCACAATAATAACATCAACAACAGCAGCATCTAATAGCATCTAAACCAACAGTGGTAAAGAACTCAAGGGCTAAGTTAACATTTTTACCATAAAAATGCAACACCAACATAAACCACGGTAATAATAATAATACAATCACAGCAAAGCCTTGTAGCCACAACAAAAAGACCAGACTTGAACCCCCATCCCAGTCAGGGGAAGAGATCATTCTCCAGTACCGCTTTCTGCGTTAAGGTGGGGCTCGGTAGCCCGGTGGATGAGACGGCGGGCCTCTAACCCTAATAGCCTGGAGGTACGTGTCACAGGTTCAATTGTTTGTGGTGTCTGCTGGATAAAAGGAAACGATATTCAATCCTCCAGAGGTCATCTGACATGCAGACCTGCCAGTGCTTCAATTGCACGACAGTTAGCTCTGTTCTGGGTCAGCGGGAATAAGACCACTGTCAGCAGCAAACACCACACACAACAACAACACAGAAAGATACCAAAAATTATAATAACGTAATCCATCCCAGCTCAATACAAAGAACTACCGCTGCAGTGCAATACAGCACAATGCAATGCACTGTATATAATAGAGTGCAGTACAGTGAAGTATAGTGCAATACACTTTCACCACTTCACCTTCTATCCCCTAGTCTAGTAGACCGTTGGGGCACCACTGAAGATTTTGCAGCCAGCTTCCTCCACTCCTTGTGGTTCTCAGCTTTCCGTAGCAAGTCGTTCCACTCAAGGCCAGTCCACTGTCTGATGTTGTCTTCCCATCGTTTTCTCCGTCTGCCTCTTCGTCTCTCTCATTATACTGTTTAATACAATTTAATACTTTGTCTAAAAGCAGAGCACAAAAAACCAGAAAGAAAAGAAACAACAACGACAAAGAAAAGCAAAACAAGAACAAACAACTCCCCCAACACCAGGACTTAAGGAAACAAAGCTATAGCCAAAGCTGCGGAAACATGAGCGAGGCAGAGGGAAGAGGAACCAGCAGGGCAGAAGACAGGCTGCAACACCACGGGGCCAAGTTTGCCCAGCACAGCAGCAAAGCACCACACGACCACGGGGGGCAAAGCACTGCAAGGCCAAGCAGCTAAAGCAGAGCAAAGTAACACAAAATGTAGTGCAGCAAACCAAACCAAAGCACAGCATAAGGAACAATGTAGAGCAAAGCACAAGAAAGTACAGTGGAACAAAGAATAGCAAAACAATGCCACGCAAAGCAAAACGTAGCTCTGTAAACAAAAAGTAACATTGCCAAGCAAAAGTTAAGAATACTAAAGCAAATAAGATAAAACATAGCCAGACAAAAGACAATTAGCACGACAAATGAAATGTAACATAGCAAAGCAAATGTAATATAACATAACAAATACAATATAACATAGCAGACAAATAACATAATATCATAACAAAGTAAATAATATATAACATTCTAAAGCAAACAAAATGTAACATAGCCAGACAAATTAATGTAATATTGCAAGACAAATGAAATAAAGTATACGAGTACACAAAATATAAAATACCAAAACAAGTTAAATATACAATATTAAAGCAAATGAAATGTAACATAGTAAGACAAATTAAATATAACACACCAGAGCAAATAAAATATAACATACCAAATGTAACATAGCAAAGCAAATAAAATATAACATACCAAATGTAACATAGCAAAGCAAATGAAAACTGCAAGAACACAAAGCAATAAAATATAACATAGCAAAGCAAATAAAATATAACATAGCAAAGCAAATAAAATATAACATAGTAAACAAATAAAATATAACATAGCAAAGCAAATAAAATATAACATTGTAAAAGAATAAAATATAACATAACAAAGCAAAAAAAATATAACATAGTAAAAAATATTAAATATAACACAGCAAAGAAAAGAAAATATAACATAGCGAAGCAAATAAAATATAACATAGTGAAACATATAAAATGTAATATAGCAAAGCAAGTAAAATATAGCATAGTAAAACATATAAAATATAACACAGCAAAGCAAATAAAAGATCTATAACATAGCAAAGCAAATAAATATAACATAGTGAAACATATAAAATATAATATATCAAAGCAAAACAAATAAAATATAACACAGCGAAGCAAATAGTATATTAACATAGGAAAGCAAATAAAATATAATATAGCAAAGCAAATAGAATGTAACAGGAAAATGCAAAGCAAATAAAATATAACATAGCAAAACAAATATAATATAACATAGAAAAAAAATATCGCGAAATAAAAAATAATATAGCAAAGCAAACAGAATATAACATGGCAAATTGCAAAGCAAATAAAATATAACATATCAAAACAAAATATGACATAGCAAAACAAATAAAATATAACATACGAAATGTAACATAGCAAAGCAAATAAAATATAACATAGCAAAACAAAATGCAATATAGCAAAACAAATAGAATATAACATACCAAATGGAACATAGCAAAACAAATAAAATTTAACATAGCAAAGCAAATAGAATAGAACATATCAAATGAAATAGAATAGAACATATTAAATGAAATAGAATATAACATGTTAAAGCAAATAAAATGTAACATATTAAAGCAAATAAAATGTAACATATTAAAGCAAATAAAGTATAACATAGCAAAGCAAATAAAATATAAATCAGAAAGCAAATAAATATAACATATTAAAGCAAATAAAATATAACATATTAAAGCAAATAAAATATAACATAGAAAGCAAATAAAATATAACATATTAAAGCAAATAAAATATAACATATTAAAAAGAAAAAATTAAATTTTAAAAAATAAAACGCAAAGCAAATAAGATTATAACACAGAAAGCAAATAAAATGTAACATATTAAAACAAATAAAATATTACATAACAAAGAAAATAAAATATAACATAGAAAGCAAAAAAAAATAAAAAACACAGCATAGGAAATAAAATGTAACATAGAAAGCAAATAAAAAGATAACACATTAAAGCAAATAAAATATAGCATAGCAAAGCAAATAAAATATAATAAATAATAATAATAATAATAAATGGAACTTATATAGCGCAATATCTTGCAAGGACAAATCAAAGCGCATGCATTCAACCTCATCTTACACAGTCATACAACCAATGACAAATAATCAATAGTTCAAACAGATATTACAAACATGGTATGCTGCAGACCAAATCTATGAAATAAACTTGCAATAGTCAAATGTTTTTCAAAAGCACACACACACACACAGGTCATATACTTTAGCAGGGTGATAGGACATGGTTAAGTGAAGGGTGGGATAGTTCTGATATGAAACAGGAGGGGGGAAATCTTAGGTTTGAAATAAATATGTCTTGAGGCTGGATTTAAAAGTGTCATAGCTAGGCTTCTGGCGAAGAGAGAGAGGGAGCTCATTCCAGGTTGATGGACCTGAAATAGAGAAAGCGCGGCGGCCAACGGTAGATTGACACAGAACGCAAATACAATATAACATAGCAAAGCAAATAAAATATAGCATAGCAAAACAAATAAACTATAACACAGAAAGCAAATAAAATATAACATAGCAAATAAAATATAACATAGCAAAACAAATAAAATATAACATAGCAAAGCAGATAAGATATCACATATTAAAGGAGATAAAATATAACATAGCAAAGCAAATAAAATATAACATAGAAAGCAAATAAAATATAACATAGCAAAGCAAATAAAATATAACACAGAAAGCAAATAAAATATAACATAGCAAAGCAAATAAAATAAAACAGAGCATAGCAAATGAAATAGAAACATAACAAAGCAAAATAAAATATAACAGAACATAGCAAATAAAATATAACATCAGAAAGCAAATAAATGATAAACAAGCAAAGCAATAAAAAATATAAAACAGATAGAAAATGAAATAGCACAAAAAATACAAAGCAAATAAAAATATAACAAACAAGCAAAAAAAATAGCAAGAAGAGCAATCAAAAATGTAACATAGCAAAGCAGATAAATGTACAAGGAATAGCAGATAAAATATAACATAGCAAAACAAAATAAAAAGAAAAAATTTAAAAAAATAGCAAGCAATTAAAATATAAACATAGAAAGCAAATAAAATATAACACAGAAGCAAAAATAAAAAATTAAATAGCAATGGGAGATAAAATATAAATAGCAAGAAATAATAAAAATTAAATAAAATAGCAAATAAAAATAAACACAGAAAGCAAAAATAAAAATATAACATAGCAATGCAGATAAAATTTAACATAGCAATGCAGATAAAATATAACATAGCAAGCAAATAAAATATAACATAGAAAGCAAATAAAATATAACACAGAAAGCAAATAAAATATAAAATAGCAAAGCAAATAAAATATAACAGAGTATAGCAAATGAAATAGAACATAACAAAGCAAACAAAATATAACAGAGGATAGCAAATAAAATATAGCATAGAAAAGCAATTAAATGTAAATAGCAAAACAAATAGAATATAAACACAGCAAAGCAAATAAAATATAACACAGAAAGCAGATAAAATATAACACTGCAAGACAAATGAAATGTAACATAGCAAAGAAACAAAATTGTAACATACCAAAAAGAATATAACCCGACATAGAGAATAAAAATAAAACACAACAGAGCAAAGCAGCAGATTCAAAAGAACAAAGACAAGCACAAACTAAAGGGAAGGTTGATATTCTTGCTCATTTCCTCTTATACTTGACTTTACAAATCAATACAAACTCACAGCCGAGAACAGAAAACAAGAGGTACAGCAGAGATACCACATTACAGAGAGCAGGTACACACAGCAGGGGCCCACAACACATCACAACACAGCAGGTACAGCTGTTTAGTTGAAGTCATCCCTCATAACCTGTGTATACATACATACATAATTGCATACATACATACATACATACATACATACATACATACATACATACAACATCACATACAATACATACATACATACATACATACATACATACATACATACATACATACATACATACATACATACATACATACATACATACATACACACACACATACATACATACATACATACATACATACAACACACACACACACATACATACATACATACATACACACACAACACACATACATACATACATACATACATACATACATACATACATACATACATAACATACATACAACACACATACATCATACATAACACACACACACACACACACACACACACACACACCACACACACAACACACAACACACACACACACACACACACACACACACACACACACACACACACACATACATACACACACACACACACACACACACACAGACATACATACATACATACATACATACATACATGTCTTTACTGTAATTACATATATATATATATATATATATTATATACTTATGTGTGTGTGGATGTGGGTGCGTGTAGGGAGAGAAAGAGAGAGAGAAGAGAGAGAGAGAGAGAGAGAGAGAGAGAGAGAGAGAGAGAGAGAGAGAGAGAGAGAGATGCGGTGTGTAATAATAGGTACTTTGGTATGAATGCGGGTGTGTCTAAATCACCATGTAGTGAATAGACATTAAACAAAACAAAACAAACATACATACATGTATGCCAGGACAGGACTGGCAGAATGAAGTTCACTTGCTATCCTACCAGAGAGATGGCTTGATGAGAAAAAGCAAACGCATTGCTTATTCAATGTACCATCTGGAAAAAAACATTTGACTTGACTTGACTTGACCAGGATTACTTTTGCGTTTTTGTGGCGCCTTCTTTCTTCACAAACATACTGTTTGATAAACTGCCAAAGCATCCCTGAAGTCGGAATGCGGCTACCTTAAAGGTGGGCAGACACGGACGTACAGGCACACATCTCGCCATCGGTGAACCTCGAGCTCTAGGCAAGAAAGACACCAAACAAACAAAACAAAAACTGACAAAGCAAAACAAACGGTGGATCAAATGTGAACTAAATTTTTTTTTTTTTAAAAGAAGCCAACAATCAAACTAAAACTACACACACACACACACACACACACACACACACACACACACACACACACACACACACACACACACACACACACACACACACACACACACACACACTCTCTCTCTCTCTCCTACTCTCCTCTCTCTCTCACCACACACACACACACACACACACACACACACCACACACACACATCAAACCAAATCAAATCAAATCAAATTAAACAAACATTTTGTGCATAAATCATAGATTCATTTCATTCATTCATTCATTCATTCATTCATTCATTCTAAAAGCCAGGGGAACAAACAAGCAAAACCAAACCAAACAAATGAAGGACAGAAAGAAAGGAGGTAGGCAAATGAATGCAAGGCAAAGGCAGCAGGATGTATGCAGGTACCATTAGTGCTTCTGTATCACTGTTCACCAGGACCTCAGTCTTATCCACACACACATAAAACCACTTAGTTCATTTCTCTCTTTGCATATACACAAAGAAGTACAAGGATGATAAGTAAATAAAGACAGAAAGTAGAAATAAATATATACATAAAAAAGACAGAAGAAATAAAAAGACAAACAGAGCAATGAAAATCAGTGATGGTTGGATCAACAGATATGTAGTTGGTGAATGACAGAAAAAAGAAGAAAGAAAGAAAAAGAAATGATTTGGAAACGGCAAGCGTAAGAAACCATTGGCAGACCATCACCTTCATGATTTTATCATAACGGAATGATACTACTACTACCACCACCACCACCACCACCACCACCACCACCCACCACCCCCACCACCACCATCATCATCATCATCATCATCATCATCATCATCATCATCATCATCATCACCAATACTATTGTTGTTTTATTCAATCTACACGTAAGGGAATCTAGATTTTAAATATAGTTTTTTTAAAAAAAGAGTTGAGGAGATAAAGGCGAAGAAAACCAAGAACAAACATCATCAGAAAGAGAACACCCCCCCCCCCCCCCCACACACACACACACACAACACCCCAAAGCAAACGTTTAACGGACAAACAAAAGACTTCTTCATAAAGAAGCTTTGCTGGGGTTTGCCTTGTTTGGTGTTTCTTCTTTCTTCCCCCTGATAAATGGTGCATCATAAACGCCCTCCACAGATTCTATCCAAATAGCTGTGTTTACATTTCTGCATTGCTCTTGTTTGTTTGCCAAGTCTTGTCATCAGAGAGACAGACAGAGAGGAGAGAGAGAGAGAGAGGAGGAGGAGGGAGGGGGAGGGGGGGGGGGGGAGAGAGAGGAGAACTCTGAACTCTGAAAGGATTGATTCATAAAAGGTGGCTGGCCCATACGTGTAGGGGGTTGAGCGAGAGAGGAGAGAGAGAGAGAGGAGAGAGAGAGAGAGGAGAGAGAGAGGAGAGAGAGGAGGGAGAGAGAGAGATCCACAAAATGGAGAAAGAAATGCAAAAAACACAGAAACAGAGTTAATAATATGTAAACAACAAAGAGTAGTGGAAGAAACTATAACACCACACGACGCATGCACGCACGCACGCCGCGCGCGCGCACAACACACACACACACACACACACACACACACACGCACGCACGCACGCACGCACGCACATACGCGCGCACGTGCTGTGTGGTTTTGATATTTTGAATATAAATATAAATGGTCTGTATTCCTGTCTTGGTAGAGAAGGCAAGTGAAATACACTTCATTCAGAATAAATCATGGCTATGATGTTTTGTGTTGTTTTAAAGGCTGTTTGTGTTTTTGCTATTATCATTGTTTCTTCTTTCATTCTTCTTCTTCAAGCATGATAATAATGATAATAGTATAGTAATAATAAGAGTAAGAATTATCATTATTATTGTTGTTGTTGTTATTATTATTATAATGAAGAAGAGGATATGATGATCATAATAATAGCAATTATGATAATAACAGTATTAATAATAATATTAATACAGTATTTAAATAATAATAATAACGGTGGTAATAATAATAATAACGATAATAAAAAGATGATGATAATAGTAATAATAATAATAATAACAATAATAATAATAATGATGATGATGATGATGCTGAGAATAATAATGGATTTTAGTTTTTATTATGATGCTGATGAAGGTGATGGGGATGATTGTGATGTTCTTTTTACTGCCTTGGTAGATACATTATTTTATTGTTCCTGCTGCTCTTTGTGTAACAGAAGAAAACCTTTTTTTTTTTAAAAGAGTGGGGAGGGGGAGAGAGGGGGGTATACTATGCTGATTAGATTTAGCCATGCTGAGTCAAAGAATGTCTACACACTCACTCCTTCACTCACTCACTCACAGAGCAACAACAACAACAACAACCCACCCACCCCCCCAAAAAACCAAAACAAAAAACAAAAAACAAAAAACAAAACAAAGGAAAAGCAAACAATTCAAAAGCCACTCGGCATTCTCTCTTTGAAACACAAGTAGATAGACTGACTGTATGGACTGGTGTCGTTGCACGTTTGGTACAGCCCTCATCAGGAACACAAGTCGGGTGGCTATTGATCTCTATTTTTGGCAACACATGTTTGTGTTTTGCTTACAAATATTCGGAACTTTGTACAAATGTTTTGTCGACCTCAGTTTCTTTTTTTTTTCGTTCATTCATTCATGTATTCATTCGTATGTTCATTCATTTTTTCATCTATTTCTTCATTATTTATCATTCTTATCTATTTATTGATTTTAATGTTCATTTATCTGTTTATTTCATTGTATCATATTTTCCTGTCGTGTTAAATTGAGTTTGCTTTATTGTATTTTTGTTGGCACTGTTTTTTTTCTTTATTTTTCTTTGTGTTTTAGGTTTGCTCCGTAACAGCAGTGAAGAAATGGTACCGCTTCATTCTCCTGTAACTCAGTTACTTGGAGAGTAAGTTAGTTACTTGATAGTGGGCTGGTTGGTTAGCTGGTTGGTTGGATAGTCAGTTCCACTGTTGCTCCGTTACGTTGGTCCCTGATTTGTAGATTGGTATCATGACATGATATTGATTTAACTGACTGAAAAACTGATTTGTTCAGCCACTGACACCAATAATCAACTGTAGGATTAGTATCGCTGCCAGAATCAATCTGTTTGACATTTTCATTCGTTTATTTGACATTTTCTTTCTTTTATTTGACATTTTCTTTCTTTTATTTGACATTTTCTTTCTTTTATCCTCCCCCCCCCTGTTCTTCCCTATGTTTCATTGGCTTTTTTCTGCTGAGTCACTTACATCTTCCACCTCTTTTAATTCTGTGTCATCAATTATTCATTCAAATTCTTTTTTTCTTCTCCTTGTTTTGTACCTTTCCCCATTCTTGTCTATTCATTCACTTACGTGTTTGCTTGCTTGTGGTTTCTTTAATGTGTCTTATACCCACCCATTCATTTACATTTTTATGCATCCATTTTACATAATTATATATATATATATTTATATATAAATAGATAGATAGATAAATAGATAGATAGATATAGATAGATATAGATAGGTAGATATATATATAGATATATAGATAGATATATAGATATATATTATGTGTGTTTGTTTGTTTGTGTGCAGGAAGGGGGGAGGGAGGGGTGGCGGAGTTTGTCAGTTTGATTTGTTTCTTGTTCTACTTCTGTGGTGGTGTCTTCTTCCTTCCTGAAGGACAGGCTGTCTGCCGATGCGTCTGGTGAAGGTCTCCACTCTGTGTCTGCCTTTTCCTTTCTTCCAGAGTGGATTCTTGTCTCTTTTAGCGCGTTCGTGTGTGTACATGTAAGCATGTATGTATGTTGTGTGTGTGTGTGCGCACGCGCACGCGCGCGCGCGCACGTCTGTGTTTGTGAAGAACGGAAGATAAGGGTGTTTTTTTTACTTTGCTTCTTTTCTTTCTTTTTTCTTTTTGTTTTCCTGTTTTTGTTTCAGTATTTTTTCCCGATTTTTGGATACCTGTGTCTTCTGTCAATCTGTTTTTTTTATTTTTATTTTTTACTGGTATCTATTTTCGGCGCCTTGCCTAAATCTTTATACATCAATGCTGTTGTGAAATGGGTGAAAAGAATGACAGATACCCTTGTCAACTTACAGACAATTATATTGATTAGAAATAGAAAGTTGTTTTTGATAAACACCCCCCCCCCCCCCCCCCACACACACACACACACACTCTTTTACCCGCATATGTTCACTGTGTTCACTCTCCCTCGTGCTTTCCAGTCTCATTGTACCATCAACAGTTTGAAGTCAAACTGATGAATACATGGGTCAATAGAATACCGCCTTCAGAAATAAATAAATCAGTGAATAGATGTCTCGCTGCATCATCAATAGTTTTCAATAAAACGGGTGAATACATGGGTCAATAAAATATATCGACTTAATAAATGAATCAGCCAGTAAATGGATACAGGAATATTATGAGAGTAAGAAAGCAAAAAACTGAATAGAGGAGAGACAAACAGAGATACAGAAAACTTCATCAATGCGTAAAAATGTGAACAAATGATTTATACATAAAATGAAATAAAGAAAACACAAGCAAATAACCAAGTGAATGCCCGGACAAATTGGAATTATTGATTGAAACACACACACACACACACACACACACACACACACACAGGTTGTGAAGGTTTGTGTGACATGTCTAGTGTTTGAAAAGAAGGGGGGGGGGCATGGGTTACGGTGTTTGTAAATGGTGTGGTTTTTTTTCTTATATCTGTCTTTGCCTTGTTTGTTTTAGGGTTGGTGTTTAGTGCTTGTGTGTTTGGTGTTCTACTGGTGGTATCTTTTTATTCTTACTTATTTGACTTGTTGGTCTCGATTTGTCCTTGGGTTTTTTAGTTTTATTTTATTCCACTATCTTGTTATTGGCTTCATTGTTGTCTTGTTCTCAATATAGTTTAGGTTTTTTATTTTCATTCAAGGTGGCTATACATGGCTCATTTTGTTTTTCGCATTTTTTTACTTCTTAAGATAGAATGGATTTGAAATAAAAGTCAATGCAGCTGCTTTTCGATATGTTACCTGTTGAAAAGTAGTGGTTGACTGTTCAACTCAAAACAACAACTTAAGACACAACAGCACTACAATACACACACACATACTCACAACACTACATCATCTGACATTTCTTTAAAAAAATAAACAGACTAGAGTGTCCAATTCAGGTTTAACTTTTTTTTTTTTAAATGGATAGTGTAGACATATTGTTTCATAATATGCATGATCCTTTGCCAGCGTTTCTAGAGAGCGGCAGAGGATAGACCTTGGTGTGGAGAAGTCTGCTGGCTGGGCTTCCCTAACTTCTCCTTCACTCCTGCTGACAGGTCAAGGCTCCGGCATTCTGACCACTTAGCTAGCATTACACCCTCCCTCCTCCACCCCTTCTCTCCCTGCCCTCCAAATCGCCTGTCCTGTTCCCTCCCCCAACTAAGTTATAGGGAGTCATCAGTGGGTCATTTCAGAAGAGTGGCTAAATGGCCCATTGATTGATTGTTCAGAATCAGTTACTAGAAGCTACCAAAAAGAAATAATTGTGAAAGCTCTTTCTTACAATGTTTGTGTGTGTGTGTGTGTGTTGTTGTGTGTGTGTGTGTGTTGTGTTGTGTGTGTGTGTGTGTGGGGAGTGGTGTGTGTGTGTGTGTGTGTGTCTAAACTTTTGCTGATAAAGAAAAGAACCTTGTAAGGATCTGGTTTAACTGCGCTTATAATACTGTGTTTCTGTGGTATCATTTGTTTATTCATTCATTTCAATCGTTGTTTGTTTATCTTTTGGTCGATTTGTTAATTAGTTATAACAACAGATTAGTTTCTGTTGAAATTCAAAAGAACTGAAATCCTATTAATTTTTCTGATAGTTTTTCATTGTTGAATGATTAATTTCAGAATTATTGGGTGTTTTTTGTGTGTGTGTTTTTTTATACAGAACTCGGCAAGAAATATCTCAGATACAGTGAAACTCTGCTGTTCAGTGACAGTCGTAGTTTACGGGGTTTTGTGTCCCTTAGCTCAAGGACTTTTGTTAGGTGTGTGTGCGTGGTTGCGTGCGTTGCATGCGTGTGTGTGTGTGTGTGTGTAAAATGCACAAAAAGTTGAATATGTAGACCTAACAATGAACTTTGTTGTTCATGCAATACAATTTTTTCTTTCTTTCTTGTGTGTGTGCGCGCGCGCGTGTGTGTGTGTGTGTTTTGGAGGATGTTGTATTTTTTTGCTATTATGTGGTGTTGTTTGTATTATAATGCATTGAATGGTACTGTGCTGTACTCATGGTATATCAATATCATGTAATATGGTATGGTATGCTATCGCAATGGGTTCGGTTGTGTTGTACTACGCTGTGTTGTGTTTTGTTGTGTCGGTTTTGTTTGGTGTTATTGTTGTTGTTTGTTTTAGGTGGGTAATATTGGCGGCGGTGCTTCATTGTGCTGTTATGTTGATTGTATTTCATGGCATTGCCCAATTGTTGTTTTCATGCATTATGATTTTATATTTTTTATACTGTACTGCATTATTTTGTATTGTATTGTATTGTATTGCGATGCATTCTATCGTGCTGTGTTATATTATTAGTATTATCGTATTGTGCTGTGGTGTATAACATAATAATTCTGATTGGTTAATGGGCAGTTTTGTTGCATTATATGGTAGTGTGGGGGTTTTGTGTGGTCATTTTATAATTTAATGAACAACTCTTCAGTACAGAATTTGAACTGTCCTTCCAGTAGAAATAGCGTCACCACAAAGAGGATCCCCCCTGCCCCCCTCCTCCCTTTTTCTTTTCATGTGAATATCTTTACACATGGGGACAGAATAGTTCAGTGGTCAGAGCACACACTTTCCCCAGCCAATGTTAAGCAGCATCGAGCGTGGTTATCAAATGGATGGGTGACCGTTTGCGCGCCTTCGCTTCAGTACAGTCCCCCAGTTCACCCAGCTGTAAATGGGTACCTGCCCTCTTTAGGGTCAGGGAAGGTAAAGCAGCGAGGGAGAGGAGATGGACGCCGCCCTAATACACTGACCCCTGGATGAAGTCTCTGACGCCTCGCTCCCCTACGACCACATAGGTTATGGGTCACCTTTACCTTTCTATTTTTAAACATAACTTTTTTTTACTACACAACATTGCCCGGTACAACTGTTTTGCTAGCGTGGGTTCTTGACCGCGAAGCACACTACGTCTTGGACACGTTGTTGTTGTTGTTGTTGTTGTCTTCAATTCAACGTCTGCTCACTCTCAGTGATATTGGACACGTAATCTTAGTTTCATTCGGAAGACTAGCATCCAGAATACTCACAGGTATGACAGAATAGGACACCCCCAAAACAAAAAAACAAAACAACAAAAAACCAACATCAATATATAAACAAACAAAACATCTGACTCCGATCGGATTTAAACCAGAAACTTCTTTGCTAGGTGGACAACTGTATTAACATTTGGGGAGGTGGGAGATGGGGGGGGGTGGGAGGGAGGGGGGAGGGATGGGGTGTACTTGTTTTTTATATATATATAATGTTCTTCTTAAGCTGAATGCCCGCATTTATCATTGCTGTGATGTGTCTTTTGTTATGCTCTTTTCTGCCTGAAAACCATTTTCTCATAATTGTGGGGTTTTTTAAAGCGTAGAAAACAAGGTATGTCTGTTCAAATTACGAAATTTTATAAGGTCATTAAATATTCACTATTGAGGTCAGTTTTTTTAAAAGTCCAATTTCAATATTTTTAGCGACGAAAATCAATCATTATCTTGGTTTGTTTTTGCAGTGAAAAGTGTAATTGAATAGCTTTTAGCGAAGTGTGCCAGTACCACCCTCTAGAATGAAGGAGGACAACAACAACACCACCACCACCAACAAAAACAACAACCAAACAAAGCCTAAGCAAGGAAGAAAGACAGGCACGAGAAACGCTCTAAGCTTGTTTTGGTTGTGTTTCTCTAGGTGATGTATTGTGTGGACCGTTGTTGCATAATTCCGTGGTGTCTCTCTGACATAAACATGCTTAAACAACAAAAAAATATAAATAAATAGAAAAACCGGACAAAAACACTCACGAAAACCGTTTTGGAAAATAATGAAAATTTTTTTTAGGGGGAGAGTCTGATTTAAGATATTTATTAATTCACGCTATCACCACCAGCATTGCTACCACCGCCACCACCACAAGAACTTTTTTCTGCTCCGCTCCACCCCCCCCCCCCCCCCCCCCAAAACCCTCCCCATTCTCAGAAAGTAACGGCTAAAACCATTGTTTCTTGTCCATGACGTGCACCTGTGCTGGGAGCTTGCTGTTCACAGTGCACCCTGTTGAAGACACAAAACAAAACAGGACAAAGGGAAAAGTGGTGTGTGGGGAGAAAAATCCATATTTCCTACAGACGTTTTTTCCAAAGCTGTGTTTTCTGAGCCGGGTGTTTTTGGGTTTGTCAGGGTTTTGTTGTTTTTTGTTGCGCTGCTGTTGTTGTTGTTGTTGCTGCTGTTGCTGTTGTTGTTGCTGTTGTTGTTGTTGTTGCTGCTGTGCTGTTGTTGTTGTTTTTGTTGTTGCTGTTTTTGTTGTTGCTGCTTCTGCTGTTGTTGTTGCTGTTGTTGTTGCTGTTGTTGTTGCTGTTGTTGCTGCTGCTGCTGCTGCTGCTACTATTGTTTCGTAGGACATGAGGGTTGTGACTGATCAAAAATCATTTCAAGCCAGTCTTTCTCAGTACATTACAGATACATTACAAATTAAAAGGCCATCACTTAAAAAGTCTAAAAATCCAGGCATTACTTCATGTCATGTGCCATTGCCATATCCCAATGTGGTTGTCGAAATTTTTCCTTTTTAATCTTCTTTAAAATTTCAACAATAACAACAACAACAACAACAACAACAACAACAAACTGTCTACTATTAACAGATTCTACAATCTAACCTGTTCTCACAGGCACGTTTTATAACCTGAGGGTTTCACGTTTTTCTTTTTTGTTTTCAGAGAGAAATCTGCACACCACCACATAGCAACATTTAACATTAAAAAAATAAAGACAACAGCATGACTTTTGCTACATCACTATGATGTCTATCATCATTGATTAAAAAGTAGATATGACAAAATCAATGGGTTTTTTATCGTAGTTGTGTGTGTGTGTTGTGTGTTGTGTGTGTGTGTGTGTGTTGTGTTGTGTGTTGTGGGGTGTGTGTGTATGTGTGTGAAAGACAAAAGAAGAAGGAAGATATGATAATATATGAGTGGATCTCTAAAGGTATTGGGAAAAATAATAGGCTGACACGTGTCACTGAATCCAGTGTGCTTTTTTTCTTTTTAAGAAATCAAAAACTTTTTTTTAAAAAGACACTCTTCAACCATTGCTCATTTTCCCCCAAAAGGATGAGAGCCTTCCATAAAGGCTAGGTAACGTGTTTGAAGAAACACATTTAGCAGAGCTTGACAAACTGCTGATCAAGCCTCGAGTTCATGCTGGATATTTTCATTTTCCGCGACACGGATACACGTTGTAGGACCTTTTTATGTACCTTCTGCATCTGTTGTATGTGTGTACACATGTACGAAGGTGAACAAGGCACTGGCAAGTCTGCTCATAACATTGACATCGGAGACCATTAAAATACCCCAGATATATGAGCGCTTTGATTTGTTGCTTTACAAGATTCAGCGCTATATAAATTCCATACATTATTATTATTATTATTATTATTATTATTATTATATCGGCCAAGATTTCAACCCACTTCAGGACCAGTAGGGTGAGACACTTGTCACCTTCACCACTGGGCTGTAATTCCATTCTGATTTAGTGATACATCACATGAAGACAAAGCGTGCGCGCGCGCGTGTGTGTGTCCGAGCATGGGTGGGTATGTGTCTGTATCTCTGTGTGTGTTCGAGCGCGCGCACACGCGCGTGTGTGTATGCGTGAATGGGTGTGTGTGAACTACTATGTGGCTGTGGATGTGATCAAGTCATATCATAGTATAGGTTAGGTGCTTGAGTGGCCAGTGACGTGTCGTGCTTGGTCAAACACTATCTATCAACGCACACCCTTTGTCCCCATGCTCACTGTCCGCGCGGCGTACCCACTCCTAGCGGCGTAAAACTTCATTGTCCAATCAACAGTGGAGCAGTCGTGGAAGTTCCAGTTGACAATAGAGCGAAAGACAGAAGAAAAGACAACGGGAAAAGAAGACTCAGACATAGGAGAGAAGAGGAGAGAGAGAGAGAGATCTTGCAGGAAATGGATAAAAGAGTATAAAAGAATGAAGACAGGAGGACTTGGAGGAGGAACAAAAACCAGCCAGCATAATGATGCCAAGCAAAGTAGACACTTATTTTGCACGGCGTGTCTTGAAGATCATAATAAATATCATCACACACATTGAAGGAGACTGACTGCAGCCCGCATTGCCCACTGCTCAAAGCGCTGCTGTGGTTCGCCGACAGGCCCCGTTAGTTAGTTAGACCAGGCAAACACCAAGACCGCCATTTGTTTGACACTGGGTGGGCAGGGCGCGGTATTGTCTGCCAGCAATAGTCCTCTCACGACAGATTTCTATGAAGGACAATCGGACACTGCTCTCCCAGGAGAGAGTACATCGCCACGGGTAGAACGTACCTACCCCATCAGGTTTTGTTGGGGTTTCTGTCCTCCATGTGTCCTTCGCTCTAAGAGTGCAACGCTTTTGTTTGTTTGTGTATGTGTTGTGTGCGTGTGTGTGTATGTGTGTGCGTGTGTATGTGTGTGTGTGTGTGTTTGTGTGTGAAATATGTGTGTGTGTGTGTGTGTGTAGGGGAGAGGGGGTTCTGTGTAGAAGTTAACCAGGGGCAAGTTTCTGGCAGTTCAGAATAAAGTGATCACAAAAGTCGCAGAGAGAAACACATTTTTGAAGAAAAAAAAGCATTAGATTTACATTAAACAAACGAACAAATGAACTGTATTTTCTGAGGGTAATAACTTAAAGCATTACATGTTTTGAGCGCTTTGACTTGTTGCTTTACAAGATTCAGCGCTATATAAATTCCATACATTATTATTATTATTATGTTTTTCTTTCTTTCTTTTTTTCTTTCTTTTCTTTCTTTCTTTTTTTCCCAATCTATCCCCAAAGGGAAAAACGTGGGAAAAAGGTTTGAAAGAAAGGAAAGGGTAAAAAAAAGAAGAAAAAAAGGAAAAAAAAGGGGGGGGGGGGGGAAGAAAAAAACCGAAAAAAAAAAACAAAAACCCTTTTGAAAACACACAACCAAACCACCACACACACACAAAAAAAACACAACAACACACCTTTTTCTTTAAACCTTACCCCCCCCTTTTTCTTTTTCCCCCCCTTTTCCTTTTTAAAAAAAAAAAAAAAAAAAAAAAAAAAAAAAAATCTCCTTTGCAAAAACAAAATCCAACACACCCACCCCCCCCTTTGGTGAACAAAAATTTTATATTCGAAGCAACAATAACAAATCAACAACAACAACAACAACAACACATACACACACTGCATTTTCCTTTTATTCTCGGGCTGTTTGTCTCTCTGGTCTGCCCCGGCTCTGTCGGTTTTCTGCTCTGTCTTCCCTTTTCCTGTTGTCCTTTCTCTCTCTCTCTGACTCTCTTTGGTCTCTGTCTCTCTCTGTGTGTGGGGAGGTATATCCAATCTGCAATAAAACGCACCACTCCCATTCACCCTATCTCCAGTCGGCCAGGAATAAAGGAGGCTCGACAGGGGGCGGATCAAAACCCGACGCCCCCGCTGGTTTTCATCTTTACAGCTGGCCCGTCATCAGCCAGTCAGTCAGGGCAGCCAGTCAGTCAGCCAGCCAGTCGCCAGGGGGGCTTACAGCTAGCCCTTTATGCCCCCACCAAGTGCCCTATCACCGCTGTCGCTAAATTAATGGAAAAATCAAAGCCGCAAGTGAAGGTGGGGGGAGTTTTAAAAGAATTGAAATTTCCCGCTATCCAAATTCATTTTCCGAAGTAAAAACATATTGTAAATACATTGGGACGGGAAAAGCTCAGTGGTCGGAGCTTCAGTCCAGTCACCCCGTTTACCCAGTGTAAATGGGTGCCCTCTTTAGGTCAGGGGGGGCAAAAGCAGGAGGAAGGGAGATGGCGCCCCAATTGCTGGCCTGGAGAAACTAGGTCTCTGAGCCTCGCTCCCCGGCCAACCATAGGTTATGGGACAGGTACTTTGGGGGGTGTGTGTGTTGTGTGGTGTGTGTGTGTGTGTGTGTGGTGTGTGTGTGTGTGTTTTGTGTTCCTGGTTGTGTTCGGGGTGGTGCTGATGGATGACTGCACAGTCAGGTTCTGCAGGACGCTTTCTGCCTTGATTCCCTTGCGGAGCGAACGCGCCATGTTCACTTTTCAGGCTGGTTTTCTTGGGCAAGGGTTTTAAGGTGAGGGAGCTCGCTTTTCCCATGGTGCATGCTGGGTATGTTCAGGCCAACCAAGCCGTTTCACTTAGCTGACCTCCTCTCCTTCTACCCAAGACGGGTGGGGGTTTAAGGTATATGCAGGATGCAATGTCACCCCTGTTCGCCCAGTACAGCGGACCTTTGTGAGGGTTTCGGCTAGGGGATTTTCAAGGAATAGAACTGGCACAAGAGCTAACTTTAAGGGAAGCCCTTTCCAGTGGAAGCTGGACGGACGCTATAGCCGAGCGGTTAAGACAGTTCGACTTCAATCCCCTGGGTTCATGAAGTCGTGGGTTCGAATCTCGGCGGCATCTGGTGAATGAAGGGTGGGGGTTTTTACCATCTACCAGGTCAACTTCAAATGCAGACCTGCAGTGCTCAATTCCTTCGTGTGGGGGATCATACGGGAAAACAAACATGCACGTTACAGACCCGTGATTGAAAGTCAGCGTTCGTGGGTTGGGAACGCGAACACACCTGCATACATCCCGATGTCGAATGCAGCTACCTTCTTTGGTGGGCAAAAAAAAGGTCGATACGGAAAAACCCATTGGGTTGAAAACCCGGAGCTGTAGCCCAGAAACAGAGGGGGTTAGGGTTTGTGTGTTGTGGTGTGGGGGGGGGGGGTGGGGGGGTGACACAACAAAACAGGTTACCTTGAAGAAAACCCTTGCAATGATCAGACTCGGTCAGGCTCCTCCCCCCGGGGCTGGCCATCAAGTTCCCAGCCTGGTACCATGGAATTTTTTTATCATTTGCTCTTTCGTGAAATTTATTCCTGCGGCCATTTGACCGAGGGAAAAAATGGATGCTGAAAGGGGTGTGGGAGGACCCTCACAAAACGTCTTTGAAACGTGCAGTGACTATCCATGTCATCCCTTCAGTCACTGCTCCGAAGTCGTGCGATGTGTTTAAGAGCTTTCCTTCTTTTGGGGGCAACAGCACGGGGAAAAAAACGCACAGTGACAAAACAACAACCCCCCAAAAATGAACTGGGCTGGTTGGGTGAGTGGGTTGGGGGGAAATAAGCAAAGCAGTGGGGGGGAAAATGAAATTTAGTTGAAAGAGATAAAAATCTTTTCTTCAAGTTTTCCGGTCGGGTCCGGGCGGGGAACCAACGAAAGGGGCCTCCATTTTTCCCCTGTTCTCGGCCCCTCTCATGACTATTTTTGGGTTTCCCCTTTTAAAATTCGGCGTTTTGTTAAAGTTTTGTCTTGTTTTTTTGGGGTTTTGGTCTTCCTTTTGCCTTTTTTTCCAAATTTTGCCACTCCAAAACATTTCTTAGCCCGTCACCCCCAGATTAAAAGGCCCAAAAAAAATTTGAGCTTTTTTCCCTCGGTGGTGTTGGGGAAGGGCCCTTTTGGGAACCCAAAAAAATTTTTCCTTTTAATTCTGCATTTGTTTTTTTTTTGCCCTAAATTTTTTATGATTCCCCGGAAAATACTTTTTCCACTGTTCAAGTCGCTGTTCTGTGCCCTTGGTGGGGGGTCCCAGCACTCACACCCGTACAAAAAAATGGACCAAAACGTAGGCCCCCAAAACATGGATCTTTGTCTTGGGGTTATTTATGTTGGTAAAAATTTTTCATTTTTGTTTAAAATTGCCTTAGTTTGAGATTTTTTTTTTTGTTTTTTTCTGTGCCCACATTTGGGCCGCCCTTTTTGAAGTAAAAATCAAGGTATTTAAAGGTGTTTACTTTTTGGGATTTCTTCCTTTACGGGGCTATGTTGTTTTGGGGTTTAAAACAGCTTTTCGAATCCCCAAGCTTTTGTTTTTTTGCATTGAGCTGTAATCCTTTTTTTTTCGCTTCGTTGTTACGGGGTTTTTTAAAATTTTTGCAGTTTTTTTTTCAAAAGTCGGCGAAAGGATGGTCATCGGCATACTCAGGGTTGGATGTTGTGGCCCCTCCACAAATTCCCCCTCGATTTTCAAATTTTTTCGTAAAATTTTATTTCATTTTATACAAAAAAATAAATAAAGGCCCGGGGGAACACCCCGGCCTGCCCACAAACCCGAAAGATTGGTCATTTGATGATGTCATTGTCAAACTTAATGGCTGCCCCCTTTTCCCAAAAATATGTTTTGGGAAACCGAAGATTTTTTTTCCCTCGGGGTATAGCCCTGCCAAAATATCAAAAAAATGGGGTTTGTGTACTTTGTAAAACGCTTTTGGTAGTCAATGAAGCAGGGGTTTCAGGTCTTTCTGGCCTTTCGAGGGAAATTTTTTCCATAAAGGTTTTTTAAATGCGAAAAAGCATTTTGGTGCCTTTTTTTTTCCCCCTTTTGAATCCACATTGGCTTTTTGATATTTCGGGGAAAGTATTTTATTTCTCTTTCTCTTCATGATTATTCTAAAAGAACTTTGGTGAGGTAAATCATCACTGATTTAGGATGGGACACATTCAGCTGTCCCCTTTTTTTTTTAGGGCCCCAGTTTTAAGGGGCCCTTTTTCATTCTTGGGAATCTTCCTGTGTAAATTTTAATTGTTTAGTATTTCGTGACGGGCCCTTTAAAATTCCACTTCATCCGGGGTTTGTTACAATTCAGATGGAATATCATAGGTCCTGGGGGCCTTCCCCATTTTCATTTGCGAGTGCATGTCCATTTCCGCCCTTCCATATTATGGGGGGCCATCTTCGTTGCTAATATGAGGAGGTGGACCTCTGTCGTAGTGGTATAACTCTTCGATGTATTCTGACCACCTGTTAAGAATATCTTCTTTTTCCATGAGTAATATCTCCATCTCCTCGACTTTATACAACCTGTTTTTTTGCAGATGATTTCTTTCCTGTCACATCTTTTATTTTTTCATGCATAAGTTTGCTATCAAAATTTGCATTCATTTCAATTTCCTTGCACTGCATATTGATCCATTCTTCCTTGGCTTCATTACATTTTTTCTTAACCAGTTTGTCAAGTTCTTTATACTTCTTTTCATCTACTTTTGCCTTTCTCCTGTTTTCCATTAGGTTTAAAATCTCGGAGCTCTTCCACTTCTTATGTTTCTTTCTATTTATGACAGGTATATATAGAGATGGAGATATGGAGATAATAATAATAATGATAATAATGATAATGATAATAATGATAAATCAACAGAGACGTGCACAGACTAAGGGAACCACAAACACATTTTGATCGAGCCAACAACCCTCCCCCCCCCCCCCCGCCCCCCTCAAAAAACGTTCTCATCACTGTGGTTTTGAAGTCGACAGTCACAAGTTTTGAATCTTGGTAGCGCCCGAGGGATTCGTTTCCACAATCTTCCGCGTGTGCAGACTTGCTATTTCCTTTCTTTCGTGTATGCACAAGAGCAAAATATCGAGTAGACCCTCCAAATATACAGCCATTCACCACCAGCGTTGTGGAAACACAAACTGCCTAGCATGCATCCTATGCTTCACCAGCGCACTGGGTTACACAGCTGGCCGAGCACCTGCAGGGTGGTTTTCTTGACAGACGTGGCCTAGCGTCTATGGAGTGTTCTACTCACACCAAAAGCTTCTCGAGGAAACTGAAAGTGAAAGGATGTCCTTGATCTCCTCAGTGAGTCCCTTAGGTCCTAGGCATGTTGCCTCAGAACAGGCACCACTGAACACCACTGAAGAGATCCAGCGGCAGCGCAGGGCTTTTCTGGCGAGTGACCCCACAGTGACCAGACTCTGATGGTGTCTCGTGGAGTACCGGTTCTGAAGGTGGAGACCCAGTAAACTTGGGTGTGACAACAACAGTCATCATGTGGTGAGAGCAGGCAGAACTGAATGGCGGGAAGGAGAACAGTAGGAGTGGGACGTGACACAGCACGAGGAAGCCACCTCCCCTGCCCCAAAACAACACCATCAAGAACGTCGATGACGACGACGACGACAACGGAAAACAATTACAGGTCCACCTTAGGATACAGGGAGGGAGGAGGAGGAGGAGAAGACAGACAGACAGACAGACAGAGAAACTCTGAACTCTGAAAGAATTTATTCATAAAAGGCCGTTGGCTCACACATCAAGGGGGTTACTGATCAGTACACTGAATAATGATAGGGATACACGGTGAAGTACAGCAGTGGGGAGAGAGAGAGAGAGAGAGAGAGAGAGAGAGAGAGGAGAGAGAGAGAGAGAGAGAGAGAGACAATGACAATGACAATGACAATGACAAATTCTTTTATTTCGAGGATAATGAATAAGCACCCATGTGCTTTTTTCACCCAGTCACCGCCCTTAAGGATATATTATGATAATAAAATAAAGCCCATAGCAATACACTTACACAGCTTACGGAAAAAAATCTACACAAAAATCACTGAAGAGAGAGAGAAAGACAAAAAAAGTAGCAACAAGTAAGAAAGAAAGCAGAACAGAAAACACAGAAACAACCGAAAAAATAGCAAGAACCAAGAGCAAAACAAAAACGACAACAACAACAACAAGGGGAGAGGGAACAACCGAAAAGTCCCCCCCCCCCCCCTCAAAAAAGGAATAACAACCCCAAACCCAAACCAAAACAGAACCAAACAAAGCAAAACCTCCATAAAATAAAGGAGAACAAACCACGTAAATAGTTTCATTTTGGCTAACAGAAAGAAACGTCAAAAGTTCTTTGTGCTTTTATGGGAGGCAACAGCAGTAGTAAACTAGAGAGAGAGAGGCAGAGAGAGGCAGAGAGAGGCAGAGAGAGGCAACACCACTAACAAAATAACAATCCCACCCTTGGAGACACAGAGAGAGAGACAAAATGAACCATGCACAATAAATAACAACAATGGCAAACCCACACCCCGCCACCCAAAGTGCAACACGTAACGAAAATAACAAAGCAGCAACCAACGTTCATACAGACAAAGAAAATTAAACACAGTAAGGGTGACAATGACAACAAAACAATAATAATAACAATAACAAACCCGCAATCAAGCACACAGATACAAGTTGATTTTGACAGAAGGATTGTCTCCAAACTACATCAGCTGAGTCCTACTTCCCCCCCCCCCCCCCCCCCCCATCCCCCCCCCCCCCCCCCCCCCCCCCCCCCCCCCCCCCACAATAATCCCTCAGTCAGGAGACAAAGCTGCTTAACTCCCCCAGCAAATCCCCAGCCCCTTCCCGCCCCCTACGTCACACAGCGGTCGGCCCACAAAGTCCTGGCACCAGCTGCGCCATCAGGGAAAGCCCTGCGGAACGAATGACCTCCCTTTATATTCTCAAATGGTGACTGGAGATTTATCTATAGCTCAAAAGAGCTAATGGAAATAAACTGTTGTGGATTGTGAACTGAGAGGGGATAGTCTACAGTGAGTCTTATACTGTAATCCAAACTTGCCAGTCGTTTACTACGTAATAAAGGAAGCCTTGTTTCCTTGTTTCTGCTACAGTGGAGCTAGAGCTATATCAGGGTGACTATCATTTCCTTCATTAGATTTCGAAGCTGCGGGAAGGAATGCACTAGCATCAAAGGAAAAATCATGGACATATCAATGACACTGAAATCAAACTGTTATCAATTATTTGCTCTTTCATCTTATAAAGCCGTGTTTGTTCTTCTGCAACCACACCAACTGTATTACACTCTGCTTCGAGAAAAATCCCTTCTCATTTCTGATACTTCTGGCACTTACGTGTTTGATTCAAGAATCCATTCTGGAGTTGGGATTGTTCCAGGACAGAATCATATAGTATCCTGATACCAGAACAAAAGCAAGAGTAACAACCAAAGAAGTGAAGCACTTCGTTTCAGATTACTATCCAGTAGGAATCCCGGGGACCTGTCCGTAGAAATGGCACCCCCACCTTCCTGACAGTCTGTGCCAGGAATTCCCCTTTTTCTGTCCCTCTCTTTGTTTCTACCGTGTTGCTTATCTTCCTGTCACCTCCTCCTTGTCTATGTTTTGCTTTCTTGCTCCATTCTCCTGCCTTTTTCCCAGAAAGACTTAAAAAAGAAAAAAAAACGTAGTATGT
>CM054155.1:3615614-3638114 GCA_028751875.1 Rapana venosa | reverse complement strand
GTTTGCTGGCTGGCTGGCTGGCTGGCTGGTTGGTTGGTTTGTTGGTTGGTTAGCTGGTTTTCTTTTAGTTCGCTTGTGGGTTCTTTCCTAGTTTGGTTGGTTGGTTAGTTTGCTGTTCGGTTCGCTGGCAGGTTGGTTGGTTTGCTGTTTTCTTTTTAAATGTTTATTTAATTTTATTCTTTTATATCGAGAATAATGGAATAAGCACTTATGTGCGTTTTTACATCCAGCTCCCGTGTGTATGCGGTTTTGTGAATTCTGTCATCTGTTCCCACCGGCACACAATGGCCTACTCTTGCGAAAAGCGGAACAGGACTTAACGTGTGCGCAAGATGTTCTGCGTGCGTTCGCACACGGGGCCTCGGTTTATAGTCTCATCCGAAGGACTTTTGGGGAGAGTGGAGTCTGCACTGATGTTAACTCCAAGGAAAATATCCCCTTGAACGGGAATCGAACCCGGGTCGTCAGATTGCGAGCGCAGTGTTCTAACCACTAGGCTATCCCGTCCCCCAATGTACGGTTCGCTGGTTGGTTGGTTGGTTGGTTGGTTTGCTGGCTGACTGGCAGGCTGGTTGGTTGGCTGGCTGATTGGTTGGTTGGCTGGCTGACTGGCAGGCTGGTTGGTTGGTTGGCTGATTGGTTTCATTGGAGACTCAAGGTCTGGTGTTTGGACCCCTGTCTTTATTCACATTAACAGCTAAGCGTTGCTGCCGCAGTGCCGTGCAGTGCGGGGTTTCTTCTTGGCGGTGGCCCTACAGCAGCTTTTTCTTGGTGGTTCTGCAGGTAGTAGTAGTACAGAGTGAGGCTTAGATTGGCTGTTGTAGTGGAGAAATCCGGATGTGTGGTGTGGGAACAACAGAGATGGACCATCGTGGAAGAGAAGGCGGCAGACAAGCAAAATACAACAGCAACCAAACACATTAGCTAAGTATGGTAACATAAGTCAGTGTTCTCTCTCTCTCTCTCTCTCTCTCTCATCTCTCTCTCTCTCTCTCTCTCTCTCTCTCTCTCTCTCTCTCTCTCTCTCTCTCTCTCTCTCTCTTCTAATCTCTCTCTCTCCCCTCTCTCCCCTCTCTCTCTCTCTCTCTCTCTGTGTGTGTGTGTGTGTGTGTGTGTGTGTGTGTGTGTGTGGTGTGTGTGTGTGTGTGTGTGTGTGTGTTTGCAAAACACACGAACTATAGACTGAATGTATGGAAATTCAAAGTATGTAAACTGACAGATAAATTAGTCTCTTTCCTGGCTAAAACTTTCCACCAGCCTTCATCCACATTGCCTGCAGTAACCAACAGTCTACTCCTCTCCACCCTCCTCCCCCTCAGCACCCTCCCCTTCCCCCCGCCCCCCACCGCCCCGGCACACCCCCTCCCCCCTTCTCATGATCACTCCCCGGGGAGGGGTGGGGGGCAGACGGTAAACATGACAATTACGACACAAACATGGGCACAGGTATCTCTTTGCGCTCCAGCCTCTTTCCCCCTGCCTTGACACACGTGCTAATTGCAGCCAGGGCGCCCACCTTCTCCCCAGCTCATCACGGGCATCATCGCGGGCCGTGATGACGTCCACCGCTGGGTCTGGCTGATTAGTTTGTCGACTTTCATCTCCTCGGAAAGCAGGCTAGCCTCCAACAGGGCGCCAGAACACCAGCCCCTAACCAGCTGGGGAAAGGGAGCCAGACCAGGAGGAGGACCTACACACCACGCCGCAGGTTTCCCTTACAGCCAGCCCTCGCTGTCCTGAAAGGGGACATGTTTATCATCATCATCTCCCACTTACTCCCTTTTGCTGAGGGATTGGGGCTGTGTCACCACCCCCGCCCTCTCCCTTTTACTCCCCCACTATCACCCCCCCCCCCCTCCCTCCCCTCTACCCCTCTTCTCCATTTTCTGCCCAGGCATGGGGAGGTCGTCAAAGAGCCCTGCAGGAGACTTTGGCAGGCACAGGGTGCAGCACACACACACACACACACCCACGCACGCACGCGCACACACGCACGCACACACACACACACACACCACGCACCACACACACACGCACGCACGCACGCACGCACACACACACTCACACACACGCACGCACACAACACACACACACACACACAGACAGACACCACACAGACACACACACACACACACACACACACACACACACACAGACCTCTGCTGCAGACCTCCTCTTCATTACCAGCTCCCACAGTGAGGGCCCAAGATGAGGCTTGACTCAGGGGTGGGAGGGACGGAGGGAGGGAGGGGGGAGGTGAGTTTTGAGGACTCATTCTCCTCATTCCATCCTCCTGCGAAATCTTGCAAGGAGGAGGGAGAGGAAGGAGGAGAGGGGCGGGAGGGGAGGGGAGGGTTGTCTGGCAGTTTCTTGCTGGTTATTACATTGTTTGTACCTCTCAATTACCAGGTCTGCTCCTGATGACTTGCTGCGTTTTACCAGCCCCTGCCTTCTTTCTGCACACACACACACGCACACACGCCCCCACCACACCACCACAACCACAACACGCACGCACGCACGCACGCACGCACGCACACACACACACACACACACACACAGAACACGGATTCCAGTCAGCCATGTTGTATCCTCTCTGACAATGATCTTGGATGTCAGTGGCCTTCTCATGTTTTACACATTGTTTGTAGTTGATTTTCTTGAGCCCTTACAATGATGTAAAACTTGGGGAAAAGGAAATAAGGGATGGGGGTGGATTGCGAGTCGTAAGGATGGTGAAGTGTACTGTGTCTCGGTTAATAAGAGAACATTGATTTCATCGGAAGACCTATCTGCAGAGAGAGAGACAGAGAATGACAGTCTATTGCGATACGTCCATTCACGAGGGGACGGAGGGACAAGGACTGGACACAACACACATCATTGAAAAAGAATACAGTCAACAGACAGCCCAAATGAACAGCACGGCATGGAAAACCACAACATGGGTTTGCAATAATGACAGAGAGACAGTCAGAGACAATGACAATGACAATATTTTTATTGTAATAAGCTGTTAAAGCCCATTTACAAGGGGACAGTGGGAAGGGGACTGGGCACAAAACACGTATTTTCAGAAATACAGATGTATCATTTCTACAGCCCAAATGGTCGACATGGCATGGATTCCACGACATGGTGAAGTGTTTTACATTACGATTCAGATGAATTGGTGCCTAACACTTTCGCCCATTGCTAATGGGGAAAGGGAGGGGGGAGGGTAACAACAACCACAAACATCATTTAAATACCGAGTCTGTGACAGGGCTTCCTGTCCCTACATTCCGTCTGATCCGGTAACTCATGCTCTTTCCAACACGTGAAAAAACCTAACTCACAATATGCCTAACCTCCTGTTTTGCTCTCTCTCTCTCTCTCTCTCTCCTCTCTCTCTCTCTCTCTCTCTCTCTCTCTCTCTCTCTCTCTCTCTCTCTTTCTCTCTCTCTCACTCACACACACACACACATATGCACACACATATGCATGCACACACGCACACACACACACGCACGAACACACACACGCACGAACACGCACACACGCACGCACAAACACACGCACCACACACACATGCACGAACATACACAACACACACATACACACACACGCGCACGCACGCACAAGAGGGTGCGCAAACACACACACACACACACACACACACTCACACACGCACATATACAGGCAACCAGTCACTTCTAACCCAGAAAAAATCTGATAGCATCCATCATAACATGTAAAACATCCAGTCCAGCACTAATTCTGTCTTTGATTCTGTCACGATCGGCAGGTGTCCACAGCTGCAGCTTGGAATAAATGTCTTTTTCCTCCTGAGTCAGTTGCCTGGTGTTCTTTTTTGCAAACCAAAAGTAATCAGCAGGGTTGTGAGTGTCATCTGTCCAGATAAACTGAAAAATCAGATCTTCACTTCAAAAATGATAGTATCAGGTATTTCATCAGAGGTATACACATTAAGAAAGTCCTTGTTTCTAGAAACGTCCCTGAGATTTTCTGCAGGGATCTGTTTCTCAGCCCACCCACATAGTTCTTTATAGTATCTCCACTGTAGCCTGCATCCCGAATCTGATCTAGATATTCGTCACAGTCCTCCCCCTCCATCGTAATGTCAGGTACAGGCACCTCAACCAGGTCAATTCCACCTTGTTGTTCAGCGACTGTGTCAGCTTCCAACACTGTGACAGCACCTGATGCACGGCGATAATCATGTGTGGGAAGCACCGATTGCGAAGGCATGTGGTTTGGAGAGGCTGGGGTGTTGGTGTGTGAGACAGACTGGGTGATGGGGGGTGTTGGCATAAACAAACTTGGCGAAGTTTCGAATGGGAACAATGCACTTGCCTTGTCTTCTTGCCTTTCCTCTGTCCGCCTCGTCGCCTCTGCCCCCCTCCTCTCCTCTGCCCGCCTCCTCTCCTCTGGCCTTTGTCGGTCTCTGTTGGTCTGACTGGGAGGCTTTCTGCGGAAGTACACAGGTGTTTGTTGACCCGCCATGTTCCCATCACTTGAGCCAGCCTTCAGTCGAAGCACAACAGTCGTTTGCTCGCCTTCTCCACAGACCTTCCATGAGGTGATGCAGTGTTGTTGCAGCAGGGCACCTAGCGTCACTTCCAGCGTTGTTGGTAACCCGACAACTGGCATGGTGCTGGTTTATTTGGCAATTTAAACACAAAATTTACACAGCAAAATTTCGCCCTGCCTGTATCCAAGGGAGATCACCCCGAGCCGAGACAGTCAGAGAGAGAGAGAGAGAGAGAGAGCAGAGAGCGAGGGGGTGAGAGAGAGGGGGGGGGGGGGGGGAGAGGAAGGACGCACGGACATTCAGACAAGAGTGAAGATAAGCAAAAGCAGACTCACTCCTTTATCTTGTTTTTCCTGCTCTCCCCATTTGTGCACGCGCATAGATGTGCGTGTGTGTGTGCGCGCGCGCGTGCGTGCCCGCGTGCACGTACGCGTGCATGTTGGTACTGATTTTGTCAGCGGCTTCTGACGCAGTTCTAGTTTAGGACTAAGTTTTAGAAAGTGATGGTGATGGTGATATGACCAGGGATGTGTGAAGCCAGCTATGGCAGCTGCTGATGGCTTTAAGCGGCCTGCCGTGTTCTAGCAGACTTCGTCTGATGTGCATCCCTGGTCTAGAGGAAAGCACAGAAAGCGAGAAGTCCGGGTTCAGTCCCCCGTTTGTGCCCGAGACTTTTCCACCATCCACTAGACCGTGAGAGGTGGTCCAGGTGCTAGTCTTTTGGATGAGACGATGCAACACACATTCAGTGCACGTCAAAGAACCCACGGTAACAAGAGAGTTGTCCCTGATAATATTATGTTGAAAAAAAAAGCAACTCCCTGGGGAAACAAAATCAATACACATGTAGACAGGAAAAGAAAAAAAACATGATGGGTGGCACTGCTCTTGTGGCGACACGCTCTCCCCGGGAAGAACAGCCCACATTTCACACAGAGGCATCTGCCGTGACTTGAAGTGGTATGCAAAATAAAATTTAAAAAATGTTTGTGTAGTACACACATATTGGTGTCTTGCGCGCACGTACGCATGCACGCACGCACGCACGTGTGTACACACGCACATACACACACACACACACACACACACACACACTTTGTGAGCTAGGAAATAGTACAACTAGCAAAAGATGTTAAAAAGATACAAATTATCCTGTATATGATTCCCATTGTGATACATGTTATGCGCAAGATCAACGGCTAGATCGACAGAAAATGCTTGGGTTTTTTTAGTATTTGCCCTCCTTTAAGAGGCTGTTTTTACACAATCTTGTATTGGCCCAGGCCAAAAGCTGTGTCAGGTTATTGATGTCAGCTAATTGCCAAGGCCTACAGTAAAATGTTATGTTTAAATGTTGTGTTGAGATTGCCTTCAGCCATGACAAGCTCTTAACATAACAACCTGCACTCTCCTTTATAGGAGAAAAAATTCTCTGAAGTCGGAGTATGGCTGCCTATGTGGCGAGGTACTTGAAAATAGTCGTACACGCAAACTTCTCACCCGGTGTACTTCCTATCTCACAGTGATTCCCAGGTGGGATGAGTGAGTCAGAGTGCATGTTCTGGGTGACCCCCAGGGTGTAAAGCTGGGGAACGCACAACAACAACAACAACACAATCTTGTCGGTAAGGCCTGGCCTCCTGAATTTGCCATCCTTTTAGAGGCTACGCCAAATTGAAAGAGTTTTACATAATCTTGTCGGCAAGGCCTGGCCTCCTGATATATATATATATATATATCTATATCTATATATATCTATCTATCTATCTATATATATCTATATCTATATATATCTATATATCTATATATCTATATATATATATATACATATATATATTGTGTGCGTGTATGTGTGTGTGTGGTGGGGGGGGGGGGGGGGGGGGGGGGTGGGGGGGGGGGGGGGGGGGGGGGGGGGGGTGGAGCCTTTACTTGAATCTAGTTCTATTTCTTTTTTAAATTGCGGCTTATGTCCCATTACAGGGCAGAAGACGATGCCACAGTTACTTCCCTTTGTTACTGTAGCTACATCCCATTAGATCAATTTGACCGCAGGTGAGTGGTCAGGGCTTAGCCTCCTGTTTCAAGTCTGCCAGGTGTATCCCTAAACATCAATTCTTTGTTCATTAGTATAGTCCTGAACATTCCACACCCCTATAGGAGGCAGTGAAATCAATGTTGTTGGTATTATTTCCTCTGTTTTAGGGATACTGTCACAGCAGAGCAGTTTGACTGACAACAGTCATTCAGGCTTCACCTCTGAGGTTTTTTTCCTTTTAAAAATGTTTATTTATTTATTAATTCATTTATTATTATTATTAGAGTGTTATATATTCTTTTAAATTTTTTAAATTTATTTATTCATTTATTATCAGGATTTTTTAACATCTTTTTTGTCGGGGGTGGTGGGGTTAATGTTTTCCTGATGGGTGGGGATGAAGGTGTTTTTCTTCCAGGTTTTTTTGTGGTGGTTAAGGGAATTGTTGGGTGGGTTGGGTTTTTTTTTTTGAGTCAACATGTCTTTTGATTTTACGTCTGTTCACTCTCAGTGATATTGAGTCAGCATGTGTTGATATTGATGTGTGCTCGACATGTGGGCGGAGATACGGCAAGGGAGAGCATCTCTCTTGTCGGGGGGGGGGGGGGGCGGGGGGGGGGGGGGGGGGGGGGGGGGGGGGGGGGGGGGGGGGGGGGGGGGGAGGGCGCCCCCTATGTTTGGCCACACCACAACTGTCACAATATCTCTCTCTACTGCCCATATCCCCGCCATCCTAAGATACACACGCACACATGCAGGTAAAACACTTCAACACACACACACACACACTTACACACACACACTTACACACACACACTTACACACACACACTTACACACACGCGCACACACATCACACACACACACACACCCACACACACACCACACACACACACACACACACACACACACACACACACAACACACACACACACACACTAAACTCTTGGTCCAAATCTGACATAAAAATTTCATGGACTCAGTCAAGGAAGAAAATCGAAGCACCCCCGTCTGTTGCGAGGCCTCTCGCGGGTGGTATTTAAAAAAAAAAAAAAAGAGCATGTATGTTTTGAGGCCCCTCCAGGGGGCTTTCGAGAAAAAACCCTGACGGCAGTAGAATTGTTTGCCCTTTCCATGCCACCTACTTTGAGAGTTTTTTTAATGGAGAAGGAGGGGGTGGAGGAAGAGGAGGAGGAAGAGGAGGAGGAAGAAGCAAGAAAGAGGGTGGGGTCGTGTTAAAGAGAGGAGACAGGGAAGAATGGTTGTCTTTGTGCTAAACGTGAACTCCCAAAGTTGGGGCCTCTGTGTCCTTCTGTACATGAAGGAAGGAAGGAAGGAAGAAAGAAAGAAACAGAAAGGAAGAAGAACAAGAAAGAAGGGAGGGGGAAAAATCCCATTGACCAGTATGGTTGTGGGAAAACTGAAAAGTAGAATCCCAGCATTGATAGTAGTATAACATTGTCACTGCTGTGCTGCTACTACTACTACTACTACTACTACTACTACTACTACTACTACTACTACTACTACTACTACTACTACCACCACTACTACTACTAAGTTGGCAGCCTTCAGTCTCGGAAGACTGTGGAGTTGCGCTCTAGGTGTTTATTCTGGTACAGCATGGGGTGTGGCTGGACAGTCCCACACGGGAATGACAGACAGTGCCTATGGCAGAGGGCACGGATGAAGTCTGACGCTGGTCTGTCTGTCTGAGATAGATGCAGCCTTTCTTCTCGTTCTCTTTGCTGCTGCTGCTGCTGCTGCTGCTGCTGCTGCTGCTGCTGCTGCTGCTGCTGCTGCTGCTGCTGCTGCTGCTGCTACTACTACTACTACTACTACTACTACTGCTGTTGCTGCTGCTGCTACTACTACTACTACTACTACTGCTGCTGCTGCTGCTGCTGCTGCTGCTGCTGCTGCTGCTGCTACTACTACTACTACTACTACTGCTGCTGCTGCTGTTGCTGCTGCTGTTGCTGCTGTGCTGCTGCTGCTGCTGCTGCTGCTGCTTCTACGAATTGCTCCTGCTGCTTCTACGAATTGCTGCTGCTGCTGCTTCTACGAATTTTGTTCCTCCTACTACAAGAACTGTGAATATAACAGTAACTGGTATAAGAAGATTGCTTAAAGAAAGTAAGCACAATGTTATATAGATTTATTTGGAAGAAGAAGTATTCTAATACTAAAGCCTTTGAAAAGGTGAAAAGAAAAATCATTTGTAAAACAACTGATAAGGGAGGACTAAATATGATCAACATTATTGATATGCAGAATTCATTTCTCCTCTCCTGGGCCACAAAACTGATGAGCAGCCATAAGCAGAAATGGAAATGTATTCCACATGAAATACTGTCACGTACTGGTAAAAATCTATCCTGTATCAGCTCTAATGTTAAATCTGATGCATTCAAAGGCTTTGGGCTGATACATAGTTTGTTCTGGAAAAAGGTATTAAAACCTGGTTGGAAAACCTGTATGGAATAACTACCGACAAGTTATTAAAAGCTGATTATTTGGATCAGTGCTTATGGAACAATGCAAATATCAAATATAAAGTACAACTCTTTTTTCTGAAAGATTGGATCAAGAGCTGGTGTAACAGATGTGTCTGACTTAATGGAAGATGGCCACATAAAGAACTTTGCCTCTGTGTGTGAGATTGTTGGTGACAAACCTACTCGGACATTTGAATATGGTGTATATGCACTGCATTAACTGCAGGCCAAAGGATATTAAACGCTAACCAGACAGCTCAGATAGAAACAAATAACTCAAGTCTGAAAACTCTGGCAACGCCTGGTCAGATTCGCCTTTTTGTAACTGAAAAAGATTTAACTCAACCGTTGGCGACTAAATTCTGGTTAAACAAGCTGGGTGTTGAAATTCAGCCTAAAACATGGCTCACAGCCAGTAAAAAATACCACGGAAACTAGACTGCGGTTACTCCATTGGAAAATATTACACAACATATATCCTACTAACATACTGCTTAACAAGTTAGGCATAGCTAATAGTAAACACTGCACATTTTGCACTGAAGAGATAGACTACATTGAACATTTCTTCTATGAGTGTAAAAAAAGAGATTTGGAAATATGTTGAACACAAAATACTACATAAATTTAACATAGCCATTAAATTAACACTACAAAATGTACTATTTGGTGTTGATGGATATGAAAGAAATAAGCTTGTAAACAGTTACATCAACTTACTAATCCTGATTGCTAAAATGTGTAGTGGAATAGTTAGGTACAGCACTCCATTTGACAATATCATTACCTTTGACCATGAGCTTCGTTACAGAGAGATAGATTTTTAAAAAATATTATAATAAACCATCAGTACAAAACTTTAAAAAAAAATAAATAGAAAATTATAATAAACCATCAGTACAATTTTTTTTAATTATAAAAAAAGAATAGAAAATGCCATCATCGTTTTTCAAAAGGTTCTTTTTTTGTCAATCTCTTCCCTCAGTTTTTTTGGCTAATATGAAAATAATGAATTTCAGACTTTCAGGTGGTATCCTTTGAAATACATGAGTTGTATATTTGAAAAAAGGATCTTGTTGGCGCCACATCTATCCCACAGAACCAATGAAAAAAAGGGGCACTATTTGTTTTTTAAAAAGTCTATTTTATTGTGTGAATAATTATAGGTCATTATATTTCAGTGCCAAAAAAATGGAAATGCAAAAAAAAAATCATTTAAAAAATGCACTGTATATGTGTTTGACTTACTATGAAAAGAGAAGGAATACAATGCTAACTACCTGCTTCACATCATGTGTTTGTGTTAGTATGAAAAGAGAAGGAATACAATGCTAACTACCTGCTTCACATCATGTGCTTGTGTTAGTATGAAAAGTGAAGGAATACAAAGCTAACTACTTCCTGTACATCCTGTGGTTGTGTTAATAATAAATGGAACTTATATAGCGCTATATCTTGCAAAGGCAAATCAATGCGCATACATTCAACCTAATCTTACACAGTCATGCAATCAATGATAAATAATCAATAGTTTAAACAAACAGATATTACAAACATGGTGCCTGCAGACATAATCTATGAAATAAAATTTCATTAGTCAAATGTTTTTTCAAAAGCACACACAACACATACACAACACTCACACAGGTCGTATACTTTAGCAGGGTGATAGACATGGGTTAGTGAAGGTGGGGATAGTTCTGATACGAAGCGGGGGGGGGGGGGGGGGGGGGGGGGGGGGGGGGGGGGGGGGGGGGGGGGGGGGGGGGGGGGGGGGGGGGGGGATCTAGGTTTGAAATAAATATGTCTTGAGGCTGGATTTAAAAGTGTCTAACTAGGTTTCTGGCGAAGAGAGAGAGAGAGAGCTCATTCCAGGTCGATGGACCCGAAATAGAGAAAGAGCGGCGGCCAACGGTGGGTTGGTTGAATCTAGGTATTCGTAGGCACAAGGTATCTGCAGCAGAGCGGAGGGAACGTGAAGGAGTGTACAGGTTAAGACATTCATAGAGGTAGAAGGGTGCAGTTTTGTGGAGACATTTGTAACAGAGGGTACTGATCTTATAATTTACTCTCTGTGGCACAGGCAGCCAGTGGAGAGATCGCAAGAGAGGGGTAGTGTGCTCCGATTTTTTCTGTCTGAGAACTAGTCAAGCTGCAGAGTTTTGTATACGTTGAAGGAAGTGGATAGATGATGCTGGCAGACCAGCAAAAGAGAATTGCAATAGTCCAGAGGTAAAAAGAATGAGAGAAGTGACAAGTTTGGCTATTGCATCTGTGGACAGGTACTTCCGAATTGCACTAATACGCCGTAATTGATAATAGCGCGACTGACAGGTCTGGGTGATAAATTTTTGCATAGAGAGTGTGTTGTGGATAACAACACCTAGATACTTCACAGCAGTGGATAGAGGGACTGATGTATTGCCGAGTTCTAATGAAGCTGTTGTAATGGAAGAGAGTTTGTGTTTGGTCCCTATGAGCATGGCTTCGGTTTTATCTGCATTTAGCTGTAATTTGTTCTGTGTCATCCAGTTTTGAATATCTTCAAAGCAGTGGGCCATATTTGTCAGGAGAGAAGGCAGATTTTCAGAAGTAACACTGCTTTGAATCTGAGAGTCATCTGCGTAAAAATGATGGTTGATTTGATGACGGTTTATTATATGTGACAGTGGGGCAGTATAAAGAGTGAAAAAAACAGAGCCTGGAACTGATCCCTGTGGGACTCCGCATTCCAGTTTGGCAGGTATTGATTGAATCTTGTTTACTACAACTGTCTGGAATCGGTCAGTAAGGTATGAATTAAACCAGGTGAGGGCTGTGCCAGTAGCACCGAACGTTTTTTGAAGACGGGAGAGAAGAACTGAGTGGTATATAGTATCGAAGGCTGCTGGTAAGTCGAGAAGAGTGAGAAGGGAGATTTTCCCTGAGTCAGAAGCGAGTAGAAGCGTGTTAGTATGAAAAGAGAAGGAATACAATGCTAACTACCTACTTTACATCCTGTGTTTGTGTTTGTATGAAAAAAGAAGGAATACAATGCTAACTACCTACTTTACATCCTGTGTTCGTATGAAAAGAAAAAAGAATACAATGTTAACTACTTACTGTACATCCTGTGTTTGTGTTTGTATGAAAAGAGAAGGAATACAATGCTGACTACTTCCTGTACATCCTGTGTTTGTATGAAAAGAGAAGGAATATAATGCTGACTACTTCCTGTACATCCTGTGTTTGTATGAAAAGAGAAGGAATACGATGCTAACTATAAAAAAAAAAGTAACTGGTATACTCATGATGATGGTGGCGAAGACCATAGCAAAGACGATCAGAGATGTCCATGATGACCTCGTTGTTGATGATGATAACGACGATGATGGTGAGACGGTGGACGGCGATGGCGCAAAGGTGATAAGGATGAGGACCCTATGGGTGTGATCTCATCACTTCCTACTTGCAGAACGAAAAACTGAAAATCTGATCTAAAAAACAAAAAGAAAAAAAGAAAATAAAAGATAAGGAAGGGGACGATGATGATAAATGATGACTATGATGACAACGAGTGTGATGGTGCTCAGAGAGAGAGAGAGAGAGGGGGGGGGAGGGTATATTTTTTCTCTCACTCGTTTGTGTGTGTGTGTTTGTTTTGGGTGTGTTGGTGTCGTGCGCGCGCGCGCGTGTGTGTGCATGCGTGTCTGTGAAGACACAAGAGGAAAAAGCAGCTATAAAACAATGTTGCCACCACAACGACGCCTAACTCAGCAGGTCGCCTTCATTTGGCGGCAACAGTTTTGGACAGCACAGCGCACAGCCATTGAAATATGGCCAGACTAAGGGCCATTGTCAGAGGAAATGATGTAGGACACTTTCCATATTGGCAGCTGAAGATAGGCTGCATGCTGTGACTGACTGACTACCCCAGTATGGACAGCTATGGCACACAACTCACTGACTACTGCAGTGGCTAGAGGTGACTGACTGCCCTGGTATGGACAGCTATGGCACACTACAAAGAGGTGACTGACTGAGGGATGCTGTTCTTGCTTCAAGAAGCCATTGCCCTGGTTAGGACTCGTTTTTTCACACAGTAGGGACCAAAGCAATATTACTGTCAAATCGAAAATGACGAAATTGTTTGGGATGATTTTTTTTTTTTTTAAAAAGCAAACACGAATTTGATGTCATCGCGTCATTATTATCACGTGGTTTTGTCATCATCACCGTCAGTCATGTATGCGCTCGCAACGCCACCACACACCACACAACACCCCACACACAACACACACACACACCCACACACACACACACACACACACACACACACACTCACACAAAAAATCAATATAAAAAGCAGCTTTTTTATATTCGAGCTATGGTTATTTTTCTCAACAAATCATCATTATTTTTGTCTTTATACCGGGATAACAGCTGCTCTGAAAAAAGAAAGAAACGATTTTTGTTGGTCTTTACAAAGGAGAGGCTGCTTGCTACTGACTATATTCAACAGCAGTTGACTTTAGTCAAATGTACTCATATCTCAGAACAAGCATAGTAATGCTTGTTTGCCCCCCCCCCCCCCCCCCCCCCCCCCCCCCCCTCCCCCCGACCCGTGGAAATGCTGGGGGCCTTTTTTAGTATAGATAGCATCTCCACCTTCTGGGAATTCCGTGCTAGAAAATTTCCCTTTTCTATCACATCCTGTATTTCTGTCTGTCTCCTCCCCTCTCTATCCTCTCCCTCTCATGCCTAGTTTCTGCCTACCTTCAGTTGATTCAGTTCAATCCAATTCAAACACTTTATTATCTCGGAGACAGAGAAATTCATGTGGGTTACAAGCCCTATATAAAACAGTAGACATGTAAACATCTATCTATCTATCTATCTATCTATCTGTCCCGTAGTCTGACGACCGTGGGGGCACCCTCAAAGACTCAACAACCAGTTCCCTCCATTCCATATGTAAACATAGTATCACCTTTTCCGCTCTCCTCCTTTTTCATTCAAATCTAAATGTATTTTTCTTATAAGCTTTCTGATGAGCTGCCCTGAAGTCGGAACGTGTCGGCTGAGGTCAGCAGGCAGACCTCCTGCATACAGAGTGACAAGGGCAGGAGAAGACCAGGCACTGCGCATTCTAACCAACCAGTGTATGGCTAGGCTAGGCTAATGCTTGCTGCATGTTTTAGTCCCCAAGTCTGCCAGGGAACTGATGAACAAGTTGAGCTGACATAGGCTTCTTTCTGTACTGAATAAGTGTCTCCAGGAAAAAGAGGTAGAGGACACCCACAACCGCGGTCATCATGGCGACGACGACGACGATGATGATGACGACGTTGATAATAATAGGTTATTATTTTAAAACAGACTTTTTTTTCATTTCTTTTCTTCGGGCGATTTAGTTTGCTTTTGTTTTTTCTTTGGGTTTTTTTTGTTTTCGTTTTTGTTGTTTGTTTTTTGGATGGTTGGTTTTATGTGTGTGTGTTTTTTTGTAGTTTTGTTGTTGTTGTTGGGTTTTTGTGTGTTTTTTTGGGGGAGCGCTTTGTAAGGTTTTTGTATTTACTTTCTGTGACATTCTTGAGATCTTTCTGTTGTCGTTTTGGTTTACTTGAGGTTTTCTCTCTTCTTACAGTGAGTTGGGTGTGGGGAAGGAGGTGGAGGCTGTTACACATTGGGTGTATGTATGTTATGTTGTTGAACAGCTTTCCATTCATCTGAGATGTAGAGATGCAGTGTGACCAGCAGCTCCAACAGGGCCTGGCCTCTGTGGTCGGCCGGGCTGTCCACAACAGGGTGGATTGGAGTGGGTGAGGGGTCACAGTGTGAAAGCTTGGGGAGGGAAGGGGAAGATGGGCTTATTGGTGATGAGGGTTGGTTGGTTTTTTCTTTGTTTGGTTGTTTGGTGGTTTGTTTTTTTCCAGTTTTGCTGTTATGCCGTTTCATCTTCTGTGATGTTTTTGGAGCCTGCTGTTCCTCTGCATCTCGTTTCGTTTTTGTTTTGTTTTGTTTGGGTTGTTTATTTGTTGTTGTTTTGTTGGTTTTTGTTGTTGGTTGGTTTTGTTGGGTGTTTGTTTGTTTTTTTTTGGGGGGGGGAGTAGATTGTTGTTTGAAGTGTGTGAGAGAGAGAGGGGGGGGGGGGGGTTAAGGAAGGGGGATCTTCTTTATATTTTGGGTCAAAGCTCCTTTTTTCTTTTCTCGGGTGGTGATGAACGGAAAAGGGGAAGGATGGAGTGGGGGGGGGGGGGGGGGGGGGGGGGGCGGCGACCTGGTAACGTCACTGAATCGTAACAGAGGGAGCCATTAAAAGTCTCACAGGCATTAACAAACAATAAAACTAACACCACGGCCTTTGCTTTCATCCCCACCCCCCTCCATCCCTCCTACCCCTACCTTCTCCCCACACCTGTCCCTCTCTCTCTCATACTTCCTGTTCATAAAACAGGTTTTCGAGCCTCTGTTATTCTTGGCTGTATTCTGTATTCGTATTTTTCGGTTTTATTCCTGATTGTTGTTTACTATGGGAAGGGTCGGTCCTCCATGACCTGCTAAATCAGAAAACATCACAACATCACTTTTGACGTTGTGCTTACGTCGTCTGATTTATAGCAGCGCGCAGGCATCATGTTATTTCATAGCACATAAACAATTAACATATTTTGCTGACCGGTATTCTTCAAGAATGACGTATGTGCACTGTGATTCTTGATTCTGCTGTGGCCTATGTCATGGAGAGTGTGGTGATGGTGGTGGTGGGAGCGGATAACCTGCTGAAGAAGGGCGGCATCTTCAGCAAGACAGACAGGCACCTACAGCATCGCCCTGGCGGCCAAGAAGTACCACCCACCTCTCTACGTCTTCGCCGAGAGCCTCAAGTACATGGAGTACTTTGCCCTGAACCAGAGCAGTATTCCCGTAGATCTGAAGACTCCTGATTTTCAGGTCAATAAACTGGACGTGGAGGACGTGGAGGAGGCAGAGGAGGAGGAGGGCCTTTTGGAAGACGAACATCCGCTGATCCTCTACACTCCTCCCAAGTACATCAACCGCCTCATTTCCGACATCGGTGTGCTACCCTGTTACGCCATTGGGGACGAAATGTTCAGCTTGTACCATTGATGCCTTTCACAGCTGCCAGTAGAGATAGACAAGATGTATGGCCTTTAAAGTTTTGTTTTATTTGGTGTATATGGGTGTGTTTGGGTTTTGGAATGTCTGGGCTTAGGAAGAGTAGCTGGGATGAGTAACTGGGATGAGTAACTGAAAAGTGTGCAGTTCACAGAATGAATGACAGACATGTTCTAAATCAAATAAAGTGGGAGTCATACCAGTTTCTTTCATTATCGTATGTATCATTATGGACATTTTCTGTTCAAGTGTTGGCGGTCAGTACGAATTGTCACTCCGCAGCCGCCGCTAGGCCCCTGTCTGTTGGGCCTAAGTCAGCGCAGGGCACCGCCATTTTCTAAACAACCTACTGCTACTTTGCAGTTCCTTTGAGCATCGAGCGCTTTGATTTTGTTTCTTTATACGATTCAGCGCTATAGTCCTTCGGATGAGACTATAAACCGAGGCCCCGTGTGCGAACGCATGCAGAACATCTTGCGCACACGTTAAATCTTGTTCCGCTGTTCGAAAGAGTAGGCCATTGTGTGCCGGTGGGAAAAGATGATAAAAATTTTTAAAAACGCATACACACGGGAAAAAAATCATCAAAGCGCTTTGATTTGTTGCTTTACAAGATTCAGCTCTATATAAATTCCATACATTATTATTATTATTATTATTATTTTTATTATTTTTTTTTTATTATATTATTATTATTATTATGATGTTCAGTTCTCATAAAGTCGAATTTGTGTGACGTCACCTGGGATGCCCACCCTAGTTTGTTCAAAACCACTATACTCTACTTGAGATCTTCCCCTGTTATCTGTTCCTACTTTTCAATAGCTTCCTTGACCTCCACCACCCCACCTAAGTGTGTTGTGGTATAAAATTTGATATTTCTTTATCCTGATATTTGTGGACGGTTGCATGCGTGTGAATGATTTGAATGCAAGCGCTTCTATTTGTTTACTTTACAAGATTCAGCGCTATATAAATCCCATACATTCTTCATCTTCTTCTTCTTCTTTTTATTATTATTATTATATTATTATTATTATTATTATTATGATTATTATTATTATTATTATTATTATTATTATGTAACGGAAAGAATCAGGCACAGTGGAGCTGTGCTTGTATTTATGTGCACACACTGGGTTGTATTTATTTCACATATTATGAATTATTATTGGGGATGTTACACTTATTTACTAATGAGTGGTGACTTTGTGTTGGTTGTGTGTGTGTGTGGGGGGGGGGGGGGGGGGTTAGAGGGGGGCAACTAAAAAAAGCAACAACAAACAAACAGTGATAGCGTTTAGAATGAAAAGGGGATTTCAGCCACAGGAAAGAAAGAAAACATCTGCCAAACTTTGGTTGTTGTTTGTTTTTACATGTGGATAAAATACACATATACTGCCCTTCCCCCCCCCCCCCCCCCCCCCCCCACCCCAGCCCTCTCTTTTCTGCAGTGTTTTCACTATGCTCATTCTCTGACCTCCACCCCCCACCCCCCAATTGCTTTCCCCCCCCAACCCTCTATAGATGTAAAATCCACGCGCCCCTAAGGGACAAGTGAAGAGAAAACAAAAGCCCTCTATCTGGTCAACAAGGCTGCCCTCCCAAATCACTAACTGGTCAACATTGACACGACAGACACGTGAAATTGACCACCACGGCCTGAAATCCACAACTGACCAATCACAACACACACTACCCTCCCTCTCTTTCTGGCTCAATCCCTCCCTACTACAGCTCGTTGTTCGCTTTAATTTGTATGCTCACCGCGCTATTCTCTCCATCTTTCTTTCGTGAAAGGCTCCCCCAGAAGGTCCAGGTAAGAAACTATTGACGCCCAAGGTGGTCTGAGAAACAGAGAGAGAGAGAGAGAGAGAGAGAGAGAGAGAGAGAGAAGAGATGTGGAAGGTGAGGAAATTGACACGAGGGGTATGCAAGAGCCGTCAGTTAGCGAACACGTGCTAAATGGTGCATTAGCCAGAGGTCAAAAGACGCTGACACTTGCTTTCTATGCCTTCCACACCTTGGGCTGGAAGGAACAAGTGAAAGAAGAGGATTCCTGGCCTACAGAGGCAGAGAGGAGAGATGATAATTATAGCTGAAGAAGAAGTGGAGAAAGGAAGAAGAGACAGAACTCAAATCTCGAATTGGATGAACATTTTATTGAGAGTAAGGGGGTAAGCCAGAGACTTTTTCTGAGACATCAGGCCAGTGTAAAAGTGGGGAAAAGTAACTAAATGAACGACAGACAGAGAGAGAGAGAGAGAGAGAAGAGAGAGAGAGAGAGAGAGAGAGAGAGAGAGAGAGAAAGAGACAGACAGACAGAAGAGAGACAGACAGACAGACAGAGAGAGAGAGAGAGAAGAGAGGGGGGGGGGGGGGATAAAGAGATACATCCAGTAAAAAAAATACTGTAATCATCCTATGAAGGACAATGACAGTACAATACTGACAGGCACACCATATGGTTGGAATCGTAAACTAGAAAGAATAAGAACATGAATAACTGTGGTTAATTCTTTTGTAGCTTTCCAAGACAGTTTCAAATTAAACACACACACACACACACACACACACACAACACACACACACACACACACACACACACACACACACACACACACACACACACACACACCGCGAAAGCTTTTCCTATAACTGTTTGTGACGTGGTGTGTAATATTATCATTGATGTTTTCTTCCTTCTCGTTGCCGCCGTTGCTATTGTTTTGTCTCAGAAATCAGGACGATTACTGTGATAATTATGTCTTTCATCACAAGAGCAAAGTTTCATTCTCGATAATATCGAGAAAAACAATCTCAACCATGCCATACAGGCATCAATAAAAAATATTTAAAAAAAAAGAAAAAGTGCCGATGTAAATCATTGTTACATTTATCTATTCGGAGGGGGAGGGGATTAGCAAAACAGGGTTCATAATTTCTCTTGAAGTATACTGTTCGTAGAAGAACTGATATTACTTGTTTTTAATTTTATAATGTTATATTATTTCCATTAATGTTGATATTTTATCCCTTTGCCTTATTATCTTATTATTTTGTCTTTGTATTTGATTCTTGATAAATCGATGTCATTCTGAGAAAGAAGGAAATCCCTCCACTAAAACTATGACAGGAAAATCTCCAGTGATTCCATTGCATTAGGTAAACTTCTTGTTCTTCGAAGCTGAAGGGTTCAGCGCGCTTTCAACCTGCCTTTTCGGCCGTTTCCTTTTTGTCTGCGTTTTGTTTTGTTTCAATTTGTTTGTTGTTTTTTTAAGTATTTCACTTTACTTTAACTTTTGTACTGGGGTTGACTGAATCATTTTGTTTTGCCCTGCGTTACGACGTAATCCCAATTTAGTCACATCTCTCTTAATTCCCCCCCCCCCCTCCCCCCCTTCATTCTCTGGATCCCCCTCCCCCCCCCCCCCCCCCCCCCCTTTAAAGTCTGCTGCGTTTGATACTGTGTGTGTGTGTGTGTGTGGAAGTGAAAGGCAAGTTACATTTTTATTTCCAGATGGCTCATTGAATAAGCAACTGCATTTGCTTTTTTCATCAAGCCTTTTATCTAGGAACAAAAAACTTGATCAGTATTATCGAACTACATTATTACCATAACCAATAATAATAAAACTAACTCCAAAAGAAAAACTAGAAACAAAAAACAGAAAGAAAACACATACTCTCTCTCTCTCTCTCTCTCTACTCTCTCCTCTCTCTCTCTTCTCTCTCTCTCTCTTCTCTCCTCTCTTCTCTCTCTCTCTCTCTCTCTCTTCTCTCTCTCTCTCTCTCTCTCTCTCCACACACACACACACACACACACACACACACACACACACACACACACACACACACACACACACACACACGACCAAAAACAAAAACGCCAAAAAAACTCATCATGTGTGTGTGTTTGTGTGTGTGTGTGTGTGTGTGTGTGTGTGTGTGTGTGTGTGTGTGTGGAGGGAGGGGAGGGGGGCTTCCTGTTTCCCAGTGGGGTTGCCGGGGGGACCTGTCAGTATGAATAGCATCCCCACATTGTGGACATTTTGTGCCAGGAATTCCCTCTTTTCTATCCCTCTCTTTGTTTCTGCTTTGTTCCATTTCTTCCTGTCACGTAATTCTTGTCTATTTTCTGCCTTCTGGGTCCATTGTCCTGCCTTGTCACCACAAAGGCTTAAAAGATAACACTTCTTTCACAGGCCAAAGTTGGATGCACTGGGCCTGATTTGCCAGGCGGCATTGCAACGTGTTTTCTCTCATATGAACAGTAGTCCTTGTCTGACAATTGGACGAAGAAGAAGGTGCCTGGTTTTCTTGTGATTTCCTGCCATGGCTTTTCTTTTCCGTCAGTTAGTATCCATCAGTATCACTTTGATGATCATCAGTATCATTATCCAATTTTCCCTCCCAGTTTTCCTCCTTTTTGAGAGAGAGAGGCAGAAACACAGAGAGAATATACACGTCAACAGTTAACGATTCCGGCCTGCTTAACAAGTAAAGTCAGACGTCAAGTAATCAAACCAAAAATACAGTTCCCCTCCCCCCCCCCCCCCCTCCTCATTAACAAGAGACAGCAACATCAAACAGCCAAACGAAAAACTAACAATAATAACAACACATTGCTGCATAGTTTGTTGTTGTTAGTAGTGTCCTGATTTTTTTTTATATAAAAAAGACAGATTCCCACTGTCTGTTTTGCGCTGGTTATTCTCCAGTGTCACTGTTAGAAATGCAAAATACCGAATACAAATAACAAAAAAAAAAAACCCACATAATATACAAGAAACGAGAAACGAGTGCTTTGATTTGTTGCTTTACAAGATTCAGTCTATATAAATTCCATACATTATTGTTATTAAATACTCCCCCCCCCCCCCCCCCCCCCGTTTTTCACAAATCAAATGATAAGGGATGAAGATGGACAATAAACAGAGGTTTTGCAACATAACCTTTCTTTGACGCTGCTTCTCTTCCCCCCCCCCCCCCCCCCCCCCCCCCCCCCCCCCCCCCCCCCTCTCCCCCTCTCTCACCAGGCAGGACACAACCCCAAGGCCACGCCAGCAGCTCTCCAGACCGGACCAACACCAGTCCACTAAGAAGTGGGAGATTCCAAGGCAGCGATGACGACAATCCACCCTGTCCCCATTAGGCAGGAAGCTACCTCTTTTACCGGAATTAAGTGTCAACACCATCCACCAAATTAATCCGCGGATCTACACTCTGTCTCTCCTCTGAGAAACAATCTCCTCCTCTCTCTCTCTCTCTCTCTGCTGTTAATGAGAGTCTTTGTAAAATTCATCTGCCAAACTCCCGCAATCGTTCGTCTCTTGAGCGTGCAGCCACAATTTTCCTTCCTACGCTCGGTTCACTCGACGGACGGATGCGGCGTCCTTCTTCTGGTCTCTCACTGTCGATCAATCATTCCATTCTCAATGGCTCAGTCTCTGCAGGCTAGGGTCGTACGGCTAAGTGGAAGATGGAAGGATGTTTTTAAGAGGTGTAAAGAGTGCCAAATCCGTTCGTCAATGATCTTACATCAGCTTGGGTGGCCAATTGGCGCACATTGATACTCTTTTCTGCCTGACTGCTTGTCTCGAGCTGTGTGGGGTCTTTGAATGCATAAACCTCTTCAGACGTGGCACTGATTTACGGCACCTAGAGGTAGCCAGCTGTGTGATCGGTTCATTACTTAGCTTAGTCTAGACAGGTTGCTGCAGGCTATCTCCAGTAGCCCCAGGGTGAGAAGATGGTTGGTTTCCGGGTTGAGGCTGGCTTTATGAGGAGTTTCACGTCACGGCAAAGAGCGTGCTAGGTAAGGTCCCAGTTTGGGTAGATAAGTGGTGAGTGTTATCTTTTTATTTTTAACATTAAGTCACGATTCTCTGACTGAAATGGGCTCTGCTCTCCGGGGGCGTTGCAAGGAGCGCGCCACCTTTTTTTTTTTTTTTTTTTTTTTTTTTTTGCCATACAAACTTACTTCCCTTCATCTGATCATGAATCCGACAGGCCCAGCCGTAATGACTGGTTCCTCTGTTGCTGATGTCTCCAATACTTAGACTTAGGGTAAGGTTGCTGCACTAGCTACTCCAACGTCAGCTTCAATCGATGGGTGAGAAGAATGGCTTGTGTTTCCAGGGTTGAGGGCTGCATCCTTTATTTGTATGGGAGTTATCGAAACTGTCTGACGGCATGAAGAGGGTGTAGAGTTAAAGTTCCCAGTGGTTGTAACAGTAGATTTAAAGTTGGGAGAGTGTTTAACGGTACAGCTTGATGTGTCCAAAGAACTTAGTAGATTAGACAGGGGTTTAGCCA
>CM054155.1:3608114-3610614 GCA_028751875.1 Rapana venosa | reverse complement strand
GGTGGGGAAGGGGAGGCTGATCAAGAAATAAGTGGCTGTAAGTGAAGTAGCCAAGGGGGTCAGGCATGTTTGGTCGGGAGGGGGGGAGCGGGGGTTGCAGCTTTATGTTGGAAGTTTGTACTTTGTATTCATTACAATCCCTGAAACATAGTAGCGCGCGCGCTTGCGTGTGTGTGTGTGTGTGTGTGTGTGTGTGTGTGTGTGTGTGTGTGTGTGTGTGTGTGTGTGTGTGTGTCTTTAATGGATATAAATATCCTTGTACATACAGCTGTTAGCAGGAAAATCTATTGTATTGTATTGAATTGATTTTTATCCGAATGACTAACACCCAGACCACCACTCAAGGTCTAGTGGATGGGGGAAAAGTTTTGAGTACAAAGAAGGATCAAACCACCACACACTTCCAACCCGGACTTTTCGCTTTCTAGGCAAGTACGTTACCTGTAGACCTCCAATCCACTGATGAGGGGACTGGATAGCCTAGTGGTCAGAACATTGCGCTTGCAATCTGACGACCCGGGTTCGATTCCCGTTCAAGGGGACATATTCCTCTGGAGTTAACATCAGTGCACACTCCACTCTCCCCAACAGTCCTTCGGATGAGACTATAAACCGAGGTCACGTATGCGAACGCACGCAGAACATCTTGCGCACACGTTAAATCCTGTTCCGCTTTTCGTAAGAGTAGGCCATTGTGTGCCGGTGGGAACAGATGACAGAATTTACAAATCCGCATACACACGGGGACAGGATGTAAAAAAGCACATAAGTGCTTATTCCATTATCCTCGATATAAAAGAGTTTTTTTTAAAAAAGATGATTATGTGATGAAGATAGTTGTTGTTACATTGAAACAATTCCTAAAACCTGCAACAGAATTGACAAAACTCACTCATGTATATCCCCATCTTCAATCCCCGTCCCCTGCAACAACATTCTTACCTGTTTCTTTCCGCCCCCCCCCCCCCCCCCCCCCCCCCCCCACCCCCTCTCACAAGCAAAAGGTTGCCAAGAATAAGTCTAACGATTCCGATCTTCATCATACCCCCAATCCTCACATCTTATGACCACCATATCTTTTGGTTTTAAACAAAACTGGATTTGTTCAGGACAACGTAGCACAATACAGAAACTAAGTACAACAAGCATGCTTATAATGATCCCTCTAGCATTGATGTGCAAAAATGGGCTCTGCAGCTGAGCAAAATTAGGTGGATCAGTGGTCTAGAGGTATCGCGCCTGTCTAGAAAGCAAAAAGTCTGGGTCGGAAGTGTGCGGTGGTTCGAATCCTGTTTGGATCCGAAACTTTTGCCCCATCCATTAGACCATGAGTGGTGGTCTGGGCGCTTGTCTTTTGGATGAAACGATAAAGCGAGGTCCTGTGTGTTACACATAATTATTTAGCGCACATCAAAGAACCCACGACAACAAGAGAGTTGTCCCTGGCAAAATTCTGTAGGAAAAAGCCACTCTGATGGGGAAACATACAGTTGCAGACGGGATAAAAGGAAAAAAAATGGGTGGCGCTGCTCTTGTGGCGACGCGCTCTCCCCGGGGAGGGCAGCCCGAATTTCACGCAGAGAAATCTGCCGTGACGTAAAGTGGTATAAATGAAATAAAATGGCGTCAAACAGATGACGAGTAAGGTAACTGTAAGTGTTGAAAGCTTGTGAAACTATCAGGAAACAGAAACAACAAAATAAACAACGATAAACAAAGGGGTGACTGTAGCAGTATTGCAATACAAGGAACCCTTTATCTGTCTACCTACCTACCTACCTACCTACCTACCTACCTACCTACCTACCTACTATCTATCTATCTATCTATCTATCTATCTATCTATCTATCTATCTATGTCTGTCTGTCAATCAATCAATCGATTGATCGATCGATCAATATATCTATCTATCCATCTATCTATCTGTCTGTCTATCTATCTATCTAGCTATCATCTATCTCTGTCTGTCTATCTATCTATCTAGCTATTATCTATCTATCTCTATCTCTGTCTGTCTATCTATCTATCTAGCTATCATCTATCTATCTCTATCTCTGTCTGTCTATCTATCTATCTATCATCTATCATATATCTATCTATATCTATCTCTGTCTATCTAGCTATCTAGCTATCATCTATCTATCTCTATCTCTGTCTGTCTATCTATCTATCTATCATCTATCATATATCTATCTATCTCTATCTCTGTCTGTCTGTCTGTCTATTTTTTCTGTTTTCTTTCTTTTGTTTATCAGTCCTGGGCCAGAGCTCCCAGCTTCAGGGAGGGTGAGGTGTTTGTCATATGCACGTGTTTTTCCCCCCTGACCAGTCTATCTATACATCTCCACTAGCCAACTAACGTACTAACCAGGGATGCTAACCATACTACTAACTGCTCCCAGCTTGTGTGCAGCCACAACCTGTCCTGCCACTGCTGATGGATAGTAATGACACTAACTGCCCTACCTCCTTGACTGAGCACTGCAGGCAGTTGTCTTC
>CM054155.1:3573114-3603114 GCA_028751875.1 Rapana venosa | reverse complement strand
GGGGAGGGGGTTCAACAAAATGTCAGTATGGTTTCAAGCCCGTGTCAGCATCACATGACTATCTAAATCTGCGCGCGCACGCACACACACACACACACACACACACACACACTCACACACACACACACACGCGCGCGCGCGCGCATCCCAATATCCATTTCAAAACGTGTTTACTATCCGTATAGGATGCTACAATAAGAAAAAAAATACGTAAAGAAGAGAGAAAAGCGAAGGAAGTATATATTCCAAACCAGAGACAATTAATGAAGAAAGGTCTGGTGGAATATAATGAGAGAGAGAGAGAGAGAGAGAGAGAGAGAGAGAGAGAGAGGAGAGAGAGAGATGAGAGAGAGAGGAGAGGATGGAGTGAGGAGAGAGAGAGAGGAGAGAGAATATTTTCGAGGTGGAATATTTTATTGAGGGTAAATGGATAAGCCAGAGGCTTCTTTACACCAGGCCCTCATGGAGGGAAAAGTGAAACGAGAGAAAGAGAGACTTTTTTTTTTTTGGGGGGGGGCTGATGGAAAAAAGAAACAAGCATGGATCCATATGCAATGGCTTTTCTTCATCCAGGCCTCAAACACAGCAAACCAAGAGGAATTAAGGCAAAACTACATTACTGATGGAGACAGACAGACAGACAGACAGACCATCTTAACAAATCAGGCCCAGCCCATCTAACTTCGGCGTGGGAGAAAACTGTTACCTTGTAAGTCTTTCTGAGAAAAAAAAAAGCAGAAGAATGGACCGAGAAGGCAGAGAATCGACAAGAAGAAGGTGACAGGAAGAGAAGGATCAAGACAGATACAAAGAGAAGGATAGAAAAGAGGGAATTCCTAACACAAGGTTTTCAGAAGGTGGAGATGCTGTTTATACTGCCAGGCCGCCGGCATCCCCACGGGGGAGTGCGGCAGGTTCAATAGCACACACCACCACACCATCAGTGCAGTGAAGCATAGCACCATGCAATACAATGCTGTACGAAACAACACAAGACAGCGCCAGAATGTGGAGGAGTGGGTCAACTAGTGGCCTTAGATCCCAACACACGTGGATCTGCTGCTTCCTCGTCTGGAGCTTTGCTGAAGATGGATCACTGGTGAGAAGTACCACAAACAGAGGTCTGTTCTGTACTGGTTCTGTCAACACTCTGGGTGAGATTTGCATTTTGAAATGGTTTGATACAGGTGATGGTGATGAATCGTGGTGGATGCACGGGTGGTGATAATAATGATGAGTGACTGAATGAATTGATGAATTAATAACATATTATGTAACGTGCTTTTCCAACAGCTCAAAATGCATTATACTTTATACCAAAAGAACGTATCAAAGTGGACTATTACATTTCATACACGTACGTGCACAAATCAATGATAAAATGAGGGGAAACTGAAAAGATAGTGGGTGTTCCTGTTGTTGAAAGCCCAGCAGAGCTCACACTGCCACATAGGCATGCTGTCTTAAGCAGCCGCTGACGTCGTTGCAAGACTTGCGGAAAGTAACGGCACCAGACTCCCCTGTGTGTCACCCCAACACACCTCCTCTAGGCCCCCTGCTGGCTGGAACGTGACCACAGTACATGTGGCCTAGTCTCAGCCCTGTGTGCAGCGATGTGTTCAGCCAGTTTTCTGTATTTGGGTTTATACTTTATCATATTGCTGACTAGACACAGGTCCAAGCTTTGTCAGTTATTGATATAAGCGAAGCAGCGTTAAACTGTTGCTATGCTTTACAATGTTTGTAGAGATTGTCTCAGTCATGACAAGCTCTTAACCTTAGAACCCATGCTCTCCTTTTGAATATGAAAGGAGATAACAGTTTTAAGATGTAGCTTGATGCTTTTCCCCTGCTGTCTCTTTGTCTGCTTATGTTGATTGTGTACAACAATGTTTAAACCAAAACACTATCCGAAGCTGCAGTGTAGATGCCTATAATTATGGCGAGGTACTGGAAAACAGTCATTCGTGCAAACGCTTCTGATCTATCGTCGACAGTCTCAAAGGGATTCCTGGGAGGTAGGGAGGGGATGAGTGAGACACAGTGCTGAGTGACCGCCATGATGGTGTTAAGCTGGGGAACGTCCTGACACTCTTCAACCCAAGATTCGGGTGTCCAACCTGTCTGCCTGTCCAGCCTGAAGAGAGCGTTTATAGTGAGAGTGAAGGGGTGCAGAGCAGGCCAAGTGTGTGTGTTGATTTGTCTACTTATTCTTTTGTATCCAGGATAATGGAATAAGCACTCATTTTCTTTTCTTTTACATCCAGTCCCCGTGTGTATGCGGTTTTGTGAGTTTTGTCATCCGTTTCCACCGGCACGCAATGGCCTACTCTTTCGAAAACCGGAACAGGATTTAATGTGTGCGCAAGATGTTTGCGTGCGTTGCCACGGGGCCTCGGTTTATAGTCTCATCCGAAGGACTTTTGGAGAGAGTGGACTTTGCACTGATGTTAACTCCAGTGGGGAAAAAATCCCCTTGAACGGGATTCGAACTCGGGTCGTTAGATTGCGAGCGCAATGTTCTAACCACTAGGTCAATAATGTATGCTAAGAGATCCTATACCACTTGCATGCTTTTCTTCCTGTATCCTTGAAAAATAGATATCTAATGATTGAACGAGATAGAAGAAATGTAGCTCTTAGTAGCTGTATGGAATGGCATTAGACACTCCACATTCCTTTTACTTTGATGTAATCCATTTTAGTATGAAGAACAATATCGTGTCATGACATAAGGACTCAGTGTACTGAGTCAGTACCTTGGTGTCATGTTGTATCATAATTAATGTCTTGTATTGTCATAATTATTGTCTTGTACCGTCTTTTACTAATCTGCATTTTAGTGTTGTCACACTAAATTCCATCAGGTTAGGTTATGTTCTCCGGCTTCCCCCCTCCCGATTTTCCTTTTCCTGGGATATCCTCGTAATGTGTCCGTCTCCTCCATTACAAGGGACAGGATGGCTTTAGGACGTCAACTCTCCCACAAGCAAAGGTTCAGCAGCGTTGAGCGTGGTCACCTCGTGGAGGGGTGACCGTTTGGCACCTTGTTCCTGCCCTCTTTAGGGACAGAGAAGGTAAGGCAGCGAGGGAGAGGAGATGGGCGCCGCCCTCAATATGCTGACCCTGGAGAAGCTGAGGTCTCGGAACCTTGTTCCCCAATGACCGCACAGGTTATGGGAACGCCTTACCGGTTGTTGTTTTTTTAAAAATTGTTTACCGATGAGAGTGGGTATTTGTAGAAAGTTTGCCACATACATTTCTCTGCAGTCTCCTGTGGTGCTTTTACATGAGGGCTGATCTTGGAGTCTGTACAGTCTCAAAATTTATGTGCGTCATATTATGTTATCAGGGCAGTTTCTGGAAGTATCTTCCTGAGTTCTAATGCACTTGGACATTCACCAAACCACTACTGGAAAACCTCTGCTGGTATTGATTCTGTCTGTTCCAGTACCCTCACCAGGCTTCCTCAAAGCTCCAACATCAAGCATCCTCGCCACTCTTCTATTGGTTTCCCAGCATCTGCTGTTTGACATGCTAGCATAGAAAAACATTTTATGGGGCCATTATTCTGTGGGGAATAGGATGGATGAAACAGCAGCTGTACAGACAGATTCCTTGTTCAGACAGCAGAGTGCACCAAGGACTGACTCAGTCCTTATGTAGGTACCAGTGGGCAGACAGCAGAGTGCACCAAGGACTGACTCAGTACACTGAGTCCTTATGTAGGTACCAGTGTACAGACAGCAGTGGCGCTTAGCTTCTAACAGCAGTGGGCCAGGAGGCAACGTACCAACCAGCTGCCAGCCGAGAATGAAATCCGGCGCAGGAGATGGGGATGGATCGGGCACACCCTGAGAAAGCCAGCCAGCAACATCACAATGCAGGCACTATCATGGAACCCCCAGGGAAAACGAAAAAGAAGAAGGCCAAGAAACACCTGGCGACGTGACCGTGAGGCAGAAACCAGGAAGATGGGATATAGCTGGAGACAGCTGGAGAGAATAGCCCAGGACAGAGGACTCTGGCGGACTGTTGTCGGCGGCCTATGCTCCAGGGGGAGTGATGGGCCTAAGTAAGTAAGTAAGGCCAGGAGGCCTTGATGGAAGCTCCACTTGAAGGAAACCATGAAGTTCTCTGTTGAAACTATTGGGGTTTTTTCCCAGGAGAAAAACACCACTCTTTTCTTCTCAGTGCCTGAAGATCTTCGCAATTTCCTAAGAGTGAACTTGTCAGATGATTGTCACTTTGTGAGGGGTTTGCACTGAAAACATCCGTGATTCAGGACCAGTGACATTAACATTATTTCTCATACATTTGTCCGTGTTGAGATATGGAGAGCATTTTCTTGCACCAGTCCAGACGTGGGTGTCTGCTTTTGGTCATCAGCAAGAGAAAGGGGTACGCAGCGCGCATGCTTGTGTACCTTGTTGTGTTTGTGTAGCATTGTGTCCACTGCTGCAGACCTCGTGCCCAGTGCAGTGTGCTCTGTGTGCTCCTAGTCAGGATTCAGTCAGTTCTCCAGTTTCTCGTCAGCAGCAAGGTTTTCCTCAGGAAGAACTCAATGTTCATCCTTGACTTTGTGTAATGTATGTTTCTTTCGTTCTGAATAAACATTATTGAAACCAATGATCATCCGAAGAGGAGGCATCTTCTAACGACCTTTTACAGGGTGTTTTTTGGTTTTTTTTTGGGGGGGGGGGGGGGGGGGGGTGGGGGTGGGGGTGGTGGGTGGGTGGGGGTAGGAGTTCCTCGGCCAGAGCTCCGAGATACACAAAAAAACAACCCTGTGAAATTTTGCATATACAATTGTTTGTACCCACCATTAAGGTAGCCACATTCTGACTTCCGTGACCCCAATTTGAATTCTTTGACCCCTTGTACACTTGTAAATCAGAGGGCACGCTCTTCCCAAATATGGCAGTAAGCCATCTGAAGCTGTGGACTAGCCTACATAGACTGTTAGCTTTAGTGAATGAAGCCAGAGAAGATCATGGCCCCACAATCCCTCTTGCAGCAGGAAACAGCCAGTACCACCTCCAGCAGATCATGTTCAAATGCAGAGTCTTTCCAACTGGAACCTGCCAGCCACACCAGCCTTCATGTCCTCTTCCTTGAAAAACAGAATTATACATAGATGGAATACCACGAACCGGGATGGTAATAACAAAAATAATAATAATAATAATAATAATGATGATGATGATGATGATGATGATAATAAATGGAATGTATAGAGCGCTATATCCTGCACAGACAAATCAAAGCGCTTGCACTCAACTCATTCTTGCACAGTCATGCAACCGATAACATTTAATACTTCTAACAAGTCAAAATGTGCACGCACAAACACACACACACACACACACACACACACACACACCACACACACACACACACACACACGCACACACACCACACAACACCCAACACACACACACATATTATATACTTTGGCAGGGTGGTGGGATTTCGGCTGTTGAAGGCAGGGAAAAGCTATGAGATGAAACAGGAGGGTACTAATCAATATTATTATCATTATCATTGTTATTATTATTGTTAGTAGTAGTAGTAGTTCGAGGATAATGGAATTTACACACTAGAGTGCTTTTTTTTTTAAACATCGAGTCTCCGTGTGCATGCAGTTTGTACGTGTTGTCATCTGTTTCCCACCGGCACGCAATGGCCTACTCTTCCAAATGGCAGAACAGGTTTTAACCTACCCGCCCTGAGTTTGTCCTGAGGTTGCTCCTAACAACATGGCCTTCCACAGGTGGGGTATACAGTGTCAGCGTCCACATGCATGTCCACCACAGGGACAGACTAGCGTGCGGCACACTGCCGCTGATGCAGCACAGCTGAACTGAGCGCTGGCGGGAAGACTGATGCAGCCAGCAGTTTACCCAGTCGTCAAAGTCGACGCCATTCTGACGGTATCAGACCTTGTGCCCAAATGTCAGCCTCGTTTGGGAGGCGGGCGCGCGCGCGCCGAGGTCAACCACACTTGACCCCTTGTCAATTGCAGGCGAGAGTCTGAAATGTATTGGGGCTTGTAATGCGATACGTTTGTATGTCACTTGTGCGTTTGTCTGTCTGTCTGTCTGGTGTTGTGTCTGTTTTGGGCTGTGTCTGCATCTACGTTTGTTATTCCTACACTACACACACACAAGCGCCGACGCGCGCGCGCGCACACACACACACACACGCACACACAGGCGCACACACACACACACGCACACACACACACACGCACACACACAGGCGCGCGCACACACTCACACACACACACACGTGCGCGCATATGAATGTACAACGCGCACACACACATACACACACATCACACACATACACACGCACGCACGCACACACACACGCACACACTCAGAGAGAGAGAGAGAGAGAGAGAGGAGAGAGAGAGAGAGAGAGAGAGAGAGAGAGAGAGAGAGAGACAGAGATATCATTTATTTTATCTATTTTTATTTATTTATTCTTTTATTTCAAGGATAAGGGAATGAGCACTCGTGTGCTTTTTTTTTACATCAAGTCCCCGTGTGTATGCAGTTTTTATAAATTTTGTATCCGTTCCCAGTGGCACACAATGGCCTACTTTTCCAAACAGCGAAACGGGTTTTAAAGTGTGTGCAAGATGTTCTGCTCGAGAGATAACAATTTGAACAATTTTGAACAATTTTTATTTTTCAGAGGGTAATAGATTAAGCAGTACATGCTTTTTTACATATGAGAGAGAGAGAAAGAGAGAGAGAGAGAGAGAGAGAGAGAGAGAGAGAGAGAGAGAGAGAGAGAGAGAGAGAGAGAGAGATTAAGAGAGAGAGAGAGCCGCATGGCGCATGGCGCAGTGGTTAGCGCCTTGGGTTACGGACTGGAAGGTCGCGGGTTCGATTCCCATAAGAGTCATAGGGATTTTTCGGACTCCGGCCGGCTCCTACCCAGAGTGAGTGTGCTGTGGGCTCAGTGGGAAGACTGGGACCACACAGTCGAGCTTCATCCACTTAACGGATGCGAGTTTGAGAGTGTTGCTCAAATTACCTGACCAACACTGCAAGTGTCTGTATCTCTCGGGCCCGGTTGACGCCGGGATATATTATGATAGTAAGCGTAGAGTACAACCCTGTCAAGTAGTCTCAAAGCATATGCACTTCCACACCAGCATCATTACGTCATCCTCATTGTCATTGATCATCATGCATTAAAAAAAATTGCCTCTGTTTCGGTGGTCCCGGTTTCTCTGGTCTCATGGTGACCTCAGATTCGGTTTGCCCATACACTTCTGTGCCTGTGGTGAGTGTGTGTCAAAGCCTTTGGGGTTGGAGGTTCGCGGGGGACGGTCGTTGGAGGGACGTTGTGTTGGTTGCCACCTGGGGTGGGCAACTCACTCAGTCTGGCTCCGCGACTGAGCTAATACTGTCGTTAGTAGGGGGCTTAGTAGGTGGTGTCCTGCGTATGTTAGCTCAGAACAGGCACCACTGAACACCACCAAAGTGACCCAGCAGCAGTGCAGGGCCCCTCTGGCTGGTGGCCCCACGGCGGCCTGATAGTGATGGGCTCCCTGTGGACTTCCGACCCTGAGGATGAGACATAATAAATCTGGGTATGGCTGTGGCGGGGAGATTGGAATGAGCGGCGTGGGAACAGTAGGACGGGGGTCATCAGAAGATGAGGCAGCAAAAAAAAAAGAGAGAGAGAGAGGAGAGAGAGGAGAGAGAGAGAGAGAGACAATGACAATATTGACAATGTCAATATTTTATTGTAATAAGCTGTTAAAGCCCATTTACAAGGGGACAGTGGGAAGGGGACTGGGCACAAAACACGTATTTTCGGAATTACAGATGTATCATTTCTACAGCCCAAATGGTCGACATGGCATGGATTCCACGACAGGGTGAAGTGTTTTTCCCTTACGATCAGTGAATTTGGGGATAAAACTTTCGCCCCTTGCTAAAAAGGGGGGAAAGGGAGGGGGGGAGGGTAACAACAACCCCAAACACATTTAAACACCATTCTGTACAGGGCTTTCCCGTCCCTACATTCCCTCTGATTCGGTAACTCATGTCTTTCCCAAAACGTGAAAAACCTTACTCCAATTGCCTAACCTTTTTTTCCCCTCTCTCTTCTCCCCCTTCCTTCTCTCTCCCCTCTCTCTCTCTCTCTCTCATCCTTCTCTCTCTCTCTCCCCTCTCTCTCTCTTCCTCTCTCTTCTCCTCTCTCCCTCCCCCTCTCACATATACACAATATCTGCACCACCCCACACACGCACACACACACGCAGAACACACACGCACGCCCCCCAAAAACGCCGCACAAACACCGCCCCAACACAGCACGCACAACAAAACGACGCATACACAAACCCATAACCCCCAACCCCCCAAGATTCCGCACCACCCCAAAACACTAAAAAACCAAAAACCCCCCACCCATAACCCCATCTACCTAACCCAAAAAAGATACACCATTAAAATGTAAAAAAATCCCGTCACACAATTTTGGGGTTGATTCTGTCACGTCGGCAGGTGTCCAACTGCACTTTGGGAAAAATGTCTTTTTCCCCCCTGAGTCATTTTCCCGGGTTCTTTTTGCAAAACCAAAAATAATCAAGGTTGAAAAAGTCTCTGTCCAATAAACTAAAAAACATATTTCACTTTTTACAAATGAAGTGTCGGGATTTCATCAGGTATACACATAAGAAGTCCTTTTTTCTAGAAACGTCCCCGAATTTCTTCTGGGATCTGTTTCTCAGCCCCCACATTTTTTATAGTATTCCCTGTAGCCTCATCCCGAATCTGATTAGAATTCTCCATCCTCCCCCCCCATCGTAATGTCAGGTACAGGGACCTCAACCAGGCAATTTCCCCCTTGTTTTTCAGCCACTGTGTCACCTCCAACACGTGAAACACCTGCGCACGGCGATAATCAAAGGGGGGAAGGGGGAGAAAGGGGAAAGAGGAAAGGGGGGAGGGGAGAGAGAGAGAGATAAGAGAGAGGGGGGAAGAGAGAGAGGATGCAAAACCCCCGGGTTTCGGGTTTAGTCTCATGGAAAGGATTTTTCATTCAGTTCATTTTCCGTTATAATGGGGAAAAAGGGGGAAAGGTGGAAATTTAACCCAGTACGTCCCCGGTTTACTTTACAGGCAGGCGAACGTTTGACCGTTTCCCCCCACCCTCCTTCCTCTTCTATACTAAATTTAAAATTTCTTTGCTTCCCTGGAGAGTACAAAGGGGGATCCACTGACACCCGCAAAACAAAATTTTTTAAAGACATTTTTTTATTAAAGGGAAAATTTCTAGCAGCGCATACTTACGTCTGAAAGGTAGGCACTTACGCAAAAGAGCACACAAAAACCCCGCTATTACTTTTAAAAACCCGATTTTGCATAGGGATTGAAAATGTTCTTCTTAGGTTTGAACTACGGTAAACTAATACTAACCACGTCTAGAAACCAAACAAAACGTAGGGGAAAGGCTGCAACTGTAGAAAATGGTGGATAGAATTGTACTTGGAAAATGACATTCTTTATAATTATGAACCCTCCCCCCAAAAAAAACCAAACAACAAAAAACACAAAAAAACACCCCAACCCCCCCAAAACAACAACAACAACAACAACACAACAACCAAAAAACAACAACAACAAACAAACCCGCTGCTCCTAATATTCCGTATATGCAACATTCCGATTTCTTGCTTGCTTATCTCTTAGGACAGATTCCTTTCTGTGTTCAGAATCAGAAGCCTAAAGCAGGTGGGATGAGCATTCTGAAGATTATCACGAATCCTGCTGGCTGGTGCTAACTGTGTTGATGCCATCTGTCAGGGAGAGTGTTTCTCCACTGTAAGAATCTGCTGTAAGAATGCGCTGCCTCACTCATCCCAACCCGCCTGAAGAGTACTGTGAGTTTGTAAGTACACGTGCAGTGGATGACAAGTTTGCCTCTCTGACTGTTTTCAAGTACGGTGCCAAATAGGCAGCCCTACTCCGACTTCAGGGAAATTCTCTTTTGAAGGTCAGTACAGCTTGTTTTTCCGACAGCTTTTGCTGGCTGGGGACAAAAGTTAGCGCGCACTGCTTAATTAAAGCAGGACAGCAGGTTGCTGTAGGCCTGGTGGACACTTTCTTGCTGGCATCCCCTTACCCACAGAGCTGTGGGCCTGTGTCACTCTGGGTAGCAGGTGGAGAGGATTTCTGCTCTGCTGTGCCATCACCAGCCTTCAGTTTTTCTTACCGGAAGAGCAAATGGTACGGCTGGAGCTGAAAGAAACCGTATTTGGTATTTAGTGATAGTTTGTGTAGTGATGGCGCTTTACCGGTGGCCCAGCTGAGCACAATAATGATCAACACAGGTATGGCACAAACAAATGGAACAAGCTTGATGCTGTTAGTACAACCACTACAGGGTTGGGGGGGGGGGGGGGGGGGTGTGCTTTGGTGAGTTTTAGCTGCTGTTGCTTTTACTGCCATGTAGGTTTAGATTTCAATCTATCTCTATGTCTGTCGGTCTGTCTGACTGTCTGTCTGTCGGTCTGTCTGACTGTCTGTCTGCCTGTCTCCTCTCTCTCTCTCTCTCTCTCTCTCTCTTCTCTCCATCTACTCTCTCTCCTCTCTCTCCTCTCTCTCACACACCCCATCCATTTACCATTATGTAAAAAGCTCTAAATAAACTGTTTTGAAAACGGAAAAAAGTCGTAAAAATGAACAGACACAAAAGGAACGCTATTGTCTCTTTCGTGAGAGGAATCCATTTGCTAGAAGATGCGGCCTCAAACAGCACGCTTTGCTGACAAAGCCAAATGGGGATTTTAATCAGGCCTCCCAGGGGGCTTCAGGCCAGAAGTGCACTTCCGGCGTAAGCAGCTCTTGAAAGAGCCACCAGATTGTGTGCCGCTGACTGCTTGGTTGCTTGCTTGTTTTACGCCATGCCAACCTCTGCTTGGTTGCTTGCTTGTTTTACGCCATGCCAATCTCTGAGGTTGTTGGGATAGGATGAGACTTTTTTCTGTTACCTTTGTAGTTTACCCTGACTTGAGAAATGATTTGGGGTCGTGTGTGTGTGTGTGTGTTGTGTGTGTGTGTGTGTGTGTGTGTGCACGCACGTGTGGGCATGTGTGCTCTCTCTATCTCTCTGTCGCGCGCGCACACACCCACACACACACAAATGAAAAGGGTCCTTCTGTCTCAAGAGACAAAGGCTAGGCCTTCCTTGGCCACATGTCTTGTTGAGGGCAACGTCTGCACTGGCTCAGTAGACCCACTGTGCATGGTAGCCTAGTCTGCCAAACCAGACGTACCTAAGAACCATACATTTCTGTCTTTACACAGATAACTACAACCTGGTCAGTGTTGGTAACAGAAGAGTTCCAAGATAGTGTGGCAGCATCTTTCATTCAGATCAAGCAGTGTTTTGGAGTTGTAGTTCATTCGGTATGGATTACCTGATTTTGTTGTTGTTGCGGACATGGGCAAGCGGGCGGTTTAGTTGGAAAGTGTTGTTAGCCTGTTATCATCACTGCGATTTGGGGTCCGCAGAATGTATTGAAACTGTCCTGAGATGATAGGCCGAATAAATATGGCCTCTATGGTCAGCGGGGCTTATTTATTTATTTGTTTATATTTATTTTATTCTGTTATTTCGAGGGTAATGGAATAAGCACTAGGACAGGAGTGGTAGGTAGCCACAGCAACACAGAACACAAGTGCAGAGATCAGTTTTGGAATAAGTTTTCCAAGTGTTCAGGTGTAGTTTATGAATTAGGATTTCTGTATTTCTATAATTATTCTGACATCTTTATAACTGCACGGGCGCATCAGTTTTAATTAATACATGTAGGCACCCACAGCCCTCCTTTCCCCCCTCGCTTGCCGTGCCCCATCCACCCCCCTTCCTTCTTCCTACCCTATAGTCTCACTCACTCACTCACTCACTCACACACACTACACACACACATACACACACACACACACACACACACACACACACACACACACACACACACACACACACTTTCTACTTTTTATATTCTATTCCACTTTAAGTCACGGCAGATTTCCCTGCCTGGAATTCGGGCTGCTCTCCCCGGGAAGAGCGCGTCGCCTCAGAGCAACGCCACCTATAATTTTTTCTTTTCCTGTCTGCCACTATATTTGTGTTCCTATCAGAATGTGGTGTTGTTGTTTTCTTTACAGCATTTTGCTAGGGACAACTCTCTTGTTGCCATGGGTTCTTCTACGTGAGCTAAATAATTATGTGTAACACACGGGACCTCGGTTTATCGTCTCATCCGAAAGACTAGCGCCCAGACCACCACTCATGGTCTAATGGATGGGGGAAAAAGGTGTGGCGCCAAACGGGGATCAAACCACGCACACTTCCGACCCGGACTTTTTGCTTTCTGGGAAGGTGCACTACCTTTAGACCACACACACACACACACACACACACACACACACACACACACACACACACACACACACACTCCATTATCCTCGAAATAAAAGAATAAAATAAATAACTTTACAAAGTTCTTTCTTATGATATGATAATGCTTGGGTGGGGACTTGTGGAGGTTTTTCTGTGCTTTAGACATCCCACGTTCATTCATCCCTTCCTAATTATAGGATACTTCACACCTTCTTCTTTCTCTTCTTATTCCTTGTTTTTCTTTTTTTTTCTTCTCCCACCTCCTCCTGTCAGTGTTATCATTAGCATGGTAACCTTTTCGTTCCCACAAGCACTCTTCTGCCTGACGAACACCCCCTCCCCCACTCCTCCACCCTTTCCCATGCCACAAAATACCCTATCACCACCACCAACCCACAAAACCACAACTACTGTCACTGAGCACATCAACTGACATATCTCCCTCTTATTAGTCCTGTCACCCACCCCCCTTCTATTCCTCTCCTTCTCTCCAGAACTTCTCCAGGCAGGCAGGCAGGCAGGCAGGCAGGCAGGCAAAGCAGCAAAGCAGCCGCACCGGATGACTAGCAGCAGTTCGCCATGGGACCCTGTCAACTCTCCACGGGAAATGGACAAGCGTGGAAACCCAGGCCCCGTCATTTTCACCCCACCAAATTGTCGGCCAATCGGATTGGTTTTCACATCGCACTGGGCCCTGGTCCAATTCTCGCGACAACATGATTGTGCCAGATTGGCAGGGACACCCGGAGGTTTGGGAAAGAGGGATTGGGGGGAGGGGGACGAATAAGTGAGAAAGGGAGGTGGGGGTGATACGAGGGTTTGGCCAGAAATTGTTGGCTGATCTTTTGTTGGGAAGTTTTGTTCTCTGCCTATGATGGCTATCTGTGGTTCTGTGGGTGTGCAGTTGTTGACATGGTGGCTGGGGGTCTCTGGGTGTGATTTGTAGGCAGCTTTTGATTGACAGATATCCCTTGCAGAGTCCAAGGACATTCATGTTTGTGATTGTGTGCTTGTATTTGGCCGTGTACTGCCTTTTGATCTCACAGCTTGCACATACAAACTAATGACGGGTTTACCATGACTAGTCGTCTTCTTTCAAGCCTTGGCCTCAGTCAGGTGTCTGGCCCTCCCCTGCTGTAGCTGACTGGAATGCAGGGTAGATCTCGTGTATGGAGACTGTGTAGCCAGGGTTTGTGTATCTGTTTAGTCATGGAGGGCCTTTGGTATAGAACTTAATGGTTGGCAAACACTGTATTTATATGAGGCAAAGTGAGGGGTCTGTTGTTGAGTGGACTAGAGAGAGAGAGGGGGGGGGGGGGGGGGGAGGAAAAAAAGGGGGGGGGGGGGGGGTGTGGGGTGGGGTGGGGTTTTTGGGGGGGGGGAAAATTTTTTGGCCTTGGTTATTGGGGGGGGGGGGGGGGGGGTGTAGTAGGAAAGTTTGTGGCCAGTTTTGTTTGCCTTTGGAAACCTGTTAAGAAGACAGCCATCGGGGTCAGTCAATTATTGTTAATCATCAGTTGACAATTTCCTTGACAATTTTTTTTAAGAATAAATGCACTTTAAACAAGTGTTAGGTTTTTAAAAAAAAGATAATTGTAAACGGTCAATCCCAACAGTTCGAAAGAGGTGTGAAATGCCAATAAAAAACAACAAGAACTGTGACATTTGAGCCTGCAATTTACACAGGCACATCTGACCTCACTACTTTCATTTACCCTGCTTCAGGACAGGGTTGTCTCTTTATCAATTGCAACATACTTCTTGGCTCTTCGTTAATTTGAAACCAAAGCGTTTTTCTAAAAATGTAGACAGCATTTCCCATGCTGCTGTTTGTGGCAGCTAATATCTCAGCATAGGTGGGCTACAGTCTCAAGAAAAAAAAGTTTCGTTTAGTTTCTGCTGTATTTTAGGTTTGTTCTGTTTTAAGTTTAGGAAATAAACGATATGTGAAAGCTTAGGTCAGAGCAGTGCATATTCCACTGAACATGTTTTATACGATAAACTGCCTTTCTCCCCCTTTCCCCCTTCCCCCTTTTTCAATTCAACCATCTGTTCTCTTCGTCCCTGATCCCCGAAGAATGGGACCAAAAACGTTGCAATCCTAGGAGCGTATCCTCTGTTAATATATCTTTCATGCATTCTTAAGCCTGGCGGCAAGGTTTACACTGATTTATTGGGCAAAGGGAGGGCATCACGGGATTAACTCCCTTGATGTTACATCCGGGACAACTTTGAAAAGCTGTACAGGCAAATCCATTCACACACAACATCAGAAACAGGAGGTGGCGTGGAGCGGTCAAAATACAACTTTTTAATCCAGATTATGTCCCCAAGAGGGCCACAACATTTTGTCGTCTGCTAGGCCCAAACCGCCACCACCATTCCGTTAAGGGGAAAGCACTCCCAGGAGCCTCGTTCTGACGCGCCGGTTGCTCTGAGGTTCTGTCAGGGTGTGAACCTATTTGGCGGGCGCGTGACTGCTGAGGCAAGAACAAGGGGCTGAATTATTTAAGGGCAGACGGAAAAGAGCGAAGATGTGGTTTGATAAGTGCAGATAGGCTGTATGTGACAGCCTTTGAAGAGCCGGCTGTTGGGGAGAGAAATCTCTTATAGCCTTGGCCAGAAAGTCTTAGGGCCAACACTTTCCCCTGACAAATTGTTGGGAGGTAAATTGTTGATGAGATTGTTTGATCCGATTTGCCGGTCATATTCCATCCATCCCCTGTTCTCCTTCTCTGAACTCCGGGTAGGTAGACTGCGGATTTCACTGGGAGAGCAGAACCTGGTAAGCAGTAGAGGGGAAGGAGACTAACTGCTTCTGCATGGTGTGGGGGAAGGGGGGGGGGGGGGGGGAGAGGAGCGAGGGAGGAGGGGGGGGAGAAATGAAGAAGCTCGAATCCAAACCTCCAAGTAATGCTAAGCCGCTTGGTGAACTAGCCACTGGGCTCAGAGGTCCGTGCCTTCGACTCCCGGCTGGAAGGTTGTGGTGTTGAGTCTCATGAAAACTGGTGCACTTCCATGGCGTCATGGCCGCATCATTCTCATGGCGACTGACTGTCATGCACTACATCTGGCGGTCCCGGTGTCTCTAGTCTCACCTCAGTTCTGGTTTCCCATCATCTGCTGTTTGCTGCTGGGAAATGATGCAAAGCTCTTGGGGGTGGAGGTTCAGGGGGAAAGGTCTGGGAGGATGTTGCGGCAGTCGCTACTCCAGGTGGGTGTCTAAACTTGGTCTGGCTTTGTAGATGATTTCGCCAGGGGAAAAAAAGCATTTTTTAATTGTCAAGTTTTAAATTGTTAAAGTAGATCAGTTTGAAGCACAATGAAATGAAAAGAGAGAGGAGGAGAAGAGAGAGAGATGGGGAGATGAGAGAGAGAGAGAGAGAGAGAGAGAGAGAGAGAGGAGAGAGAGAGAGAATGCACAACAGTGACAACAAAAGTTATTCATAAACAAACCCAACAGCGCATTACATAATTATACACTCCAAAACTGGGCCCTCTGTTTAAAATCTGATATAAATGACGGGATCTTGTACATACATACTTAACCCTCTTCATGCGTGTACATACACACCCAGGAAAATCAGATAAGGCACTGGCAAGTCTGCACACACACAAACCTACAGAGATGATTCTGTAAAACAATACCCACCCTTAATTAATACCCAGAGACACAAGCCTGTCAACCACAACACATAGAAGGAAGGTGGCAGGATGGTTAAGACGTTTGCCTGCCAACAAGTAAACCGTGAGGTTCTGGGTTCGATTCCCAGCCTCATCCTTTCTTCCCAGTTTGACAAAAAAATCGACTGAATGTCAAGTCCTTCGGATGAGACTATAAACCGAGGCCCCGTGTGCGAACGCATGCAGAACATCTTGCGCACATGTTAAATCCTGTTCCGCTTTTCGAAAGAGTAAGTCATTGTGTGCCGGTGGAAACAGATGACAAAATTTACAAAAAAACGCATACACACGGGGACTGGATGTAAAAAAGCACATGAGTGCTTACTCCATTCATCATCAGACCCGTGACCTTGGCGGTCGTGGGGGAGACATGAAAGACGATGCCGTGGTAAGCCTCCTCCATCCATCTCGGTCCTCGGCTCTGCGCAGTAGTGCCGAGTCATTCATCCTGGTCCATTCTCTGATGTTGTCCATCCATGACTTGTTCTGTCTTCCCCTCCTTCTGCCACCTTCGAGTGTTCCCTGCAGTACTGTTTGGGCAGAGTGTTGTGGCGGGTGACGTGGCCGAACCATGTCAGCTTTTTCTTCTTGACGATGGTGAGAAGGGGTTCCTGTGGACCTGCCAGCCGTGTTATTTGACTCTTGACAAATTCGTTGGTCTTTCGTTCTCTCCAGGATATGCCCAGTAGTTTTTTATGGCATTTTGTTTCGAATGACTGGATTCGCTTTGCTGTTTCAGCAGTCAATGTCCAGGTTTCACTTCCGTACAGCAGGATCGACTGAATTAGGGCTTTGTAGAGCTTTAGTTTGATTGGGAAACTGATCTCTTTACTTTTCCATATGGTGGTGAGTTTTGTCATGGAAGATGTTGCCATGGCTATTCTGACTTTGATTTCTGTCGTCGATCGCCCGTCCTTTGTGAGTGTAGCGCCGAGGTATTTAAAAGCGTTCTACCTCCTCCAGTTGTTGGCCGTTCATGTTAAATTTTAGCGGTGGCATTGCTCGTGCTGTTCACAGTACTTTACTTTTCTCCGAGCTCACCTCCATCCCATATGCTCCAGCTCTGTTCTCAAGTCTGGTCGTAAGATCTTGCAGCTCTGTGTTACTTCCGCCCATGAGGTCAATGTATCGGCAAACCGTAAGTTGTTGAGGGGTCTGCGCCATGGAGATGGTAGGGTGGAAGTCATGGAGGGTCTCTCTCATGATGTTTTCCAAGAACAGATTGAACAGGACTGGAGATAACAGGCATCCTTGTCGGACCCAACTGTGTTTTGAATGTAGTCTCCGACCTGATTGTTCAGAAGGACTGCACTGCTTGCAGTGTTGTATAGTGCTTGAATGGTTTGCACTAGTCCTTCTTCAATGCCAAACATTCTGAGGACCTGCCACAGGCCTTCGTGCCATACTCTGTCAAAAGCCTTCTTGAAGTCGATGAAGTTGTGGAACAGGTCTCTCTGATGTTGAAGATGTTTTTTCCATCAGGATGTGGCAGTTAAAATCTGTTCGATTGTGCTCCTGCCTGTCCTGAACCCCAGCTTGTTCCTCTGCAAGGTGTTCTTCTGCCTCCTTCTTGAGTCGATTCAAAATAACTTTGAGCATGATCTTGCTGGCGTGGCTGATGAGGTGATTGTTCTATAGTTTTGGCATTGGCGTAAATTCCCCTTCTTGGGCAGGGGTATGATGAGTGATTGTGTCCAGTCTGTTGGCCACTGTTTTTGTCTCCCAAATCTTCTGACAGATAGCTGTAACATATGTGATGACCGTTTCGCCACCTATGCTTGAGCAGCTCTGCTGGTATATTGTCTGCTCCTGGGGACTTTCCTACTGGTAAGCTGCGGATGGCTTCTTCCACTTCTTCCCTCAGTATAGGTAATGGCGAGGGTGCTCTTGATGTTGCTGCTTTCTCTTCTATTATGCTCTTGTCAGGTTGTATTGGGTAGTTGTACAGTTCTTGACAATATTCAGACCACCTGTTCAATGCAGCTGAGCTTTCTGTGAGGAGGTTTCCAGAGCTGTCTTCAATGACTGATGATTTGGTTTTGAAGTGGTTTTGTGAGTTTCTTCAGGGTGTCGTATGCCTTTTTACTGTTGCCCACTTTCATGTTTTTTTCGATCTCATCACATTGATCACTGATCCCTTCTCTCTGGCCTTTAACATTGACTTCTTCACGAGATTGTTGGCCTCCCGGTATTCTTTTAGGGTTGGAAGACCTGGTTGGTTTCAGTGCTCTTCTTGTATCGCAGAGGTCCAAGATGTCATTGGTAGTCCATGGCTGGTGTTTATTCCTCTGACGACCGAGTACCTCCTCTGCTGTTTCTCGGACTGCCTCATTGAAGTTGTTGGTGAGGTCATTGATGTCATTGTCCAGGAGGATTAATGCCGCAAAACGTCCGCCAAGCTTAGCTTGGAAGATCTCCTCGACATCTGGATCTTTTAGTTTGTCCACGTCAAATTTGATACGTGGGTTTGCAGGCTGTTTGTTTTTCTTCAGCTTCATTTTGAATACCAGCAGCACAAGGTCGTGGTCACTGCCTATGTCAGCTCCAGGGTAGGTTCTTGTTCTGGCTCTGTTGATGCTGGATTTGAAGCGCCGTGGTGTTAAGATAAAATCTATTTGGTTATGGATCTTGCCGTTTGGCGCATGCCAGGTTGTCCTCCTTGACTGCTTGTGGGGATAGAGTAGTCCCCTGTCGTTGGTCTCCCCAGTTCCAAACTGACCAACTGTTCCGGCCCATTGGTTGTAAGAGTCAGGACCTACTTTGGCGTTAAAATCCCCTTGGATGATGATGATGTCCTTCTTGGGTATTTTCTTAATGGTCACTTCAAGATCTTCATAAAATTCTTCTACTTCTTCATCTGGATGGTCAGATGATGGTGCATAGATTTGTATGATGGTGATGTTCTTGGGCTTGGCCGACACCCGGATGCTGATAATCCTGCTGGAAGCCGGTTGTACAGCTGATAATGCACCCCACTACTTCCTTTCTGACAATAAATGCCACTCCATGTTGGTGATGTTTCTCTTGGCCACTGTACCAGATCTTGTTGCCTTCTTCAGTCAGTGTCTCACCAAATCCTGTCCATCTCACTTCTCCTAGTCCAATAATGTCCCATTTATATCGGCTAAGCTCATACTCTAGTTCTTTGATTTTTCCGCACTGGTAGAGTGTACGGACGTTCCATGTACCAATGGTGATTTGTTCTCTAGGGAGCTTAAGTAATGTTTTAACTCCAGTAGCTGACTTGTCACTTCCACCCTGGTGTTGATCAATGGAAAGCGCGGTCGTTGGTAACCCGGGCCTCGACCGATCCGGTATCATTTCGGCTTTGCATTTGTCTTTCATGTTTTTTCTGTGGGCTTAGGATATTCCTTGGTGGCGCCAATCTCCTCTCCAAGTCTCCATATGTTTTGGGTTTTTTCTATTGGGGTTTCCTCCCCCACATGCGACAGGTTGTACTGGGTTAAAAAAGCGCTTTGATTTGTTGCGTTACAAGATTCAGCGCTCTATAAATTCCATACATTATTATTATTATTATTATTATTATTATTATTATTATTATTATTATTATTATTATTATTATTATCTGAAGTCCTACAGGCACAAGGCCTTACCCATTCAGCTGCAGCCAGCAATGCATGATGTAACCGGTTTTTTTTTTCCAATGAATCCTCCTTGATGAGGACAACACATGGAGACAGAAGGAAGGAGTTGACTGAGAGACGTGGGGTGGAAGAAAAAGGAAAGCCTAAGCGACAACACCCACACCCGCGAAGAATCCAGCCCATTGTGTGGAGGAGGGGTGGAACAAAAGCTGCCTTGACGAGCACAAAGGCCAGGACAGGCTGGAGACAAGGGGAGTCTGTCTGAAGAACCCACTATCACAGCCTGCAGCGCCGCGGGGCGCCCTGACGTCTGATGGCGGCCGTCGTTGAACACCTCTGCCCTACAAGTCCTCTTACTAGTATGGTAGTACATAATACCTATATATATATATCGACCATATTGGCTTTGGTACAATGATAGGTCTTGTTCCGTTTCCCCCTAAAGGCCTCGTGTGGATCGATGTCAATCGCCGATCTTTATCACGCATTAGACTGTTTTTTCTTTTTATCTGTTATTTTTATAACTACTGTTCACATTATTGAGGTTCCCGTATCTTTAAGGCGGAAAAATCCAGCATGGTGGTTCGTTTGAGCCAGCCGTCTCTGCTGGTGTATTGATTTGTGTGTGTGTGTGTGTATGTGTGTGTGTGTGTGTGTGTGTGTGTGTGTGTGTGTGTTTGCTAATTGTTCTATCATAAAGAAACAGACTGAAGCAGTATGCACAGGTATCGTGTTTAACTTGTGTGTAAAGGTAAACGTGGTTGCGCGCGGGGGAGGGCGCGTTTATCTCGCTATCTCTCCTATTCCTCCTATCCTTTGGTGTGTATAGTTATCTGCTTTTTTGCTTATGAATAGTTTATATGTAAAATCTCTGTGCTCCATTGTTGGCTAACATTATTATGTAACTATTCTTCAGTGTCCATTGGGGTCATTTATTTTGTGGTGTCATTGTTTTGGGTGTCAGTATGTTGTTTGCATATTTTTCTGTTCAGTTTAAGTAACTACGTTCATTTCGTGTGTCATTTTGTTCACTTGATTTGTTAGGATGCATGGTGTTTGTGGAAAGTTGCATGCGTGTAAATGATTTGAGTGCAAGCGCTTCCATTTGTTTGTTTTAAAAGATCCAGGGCTATATAAATTCCGTATATTATTAGTATTATGTATTATTATTAAAACAATAACAGCAACCCAACACATTGTAGAAATCAGTTTCAAAATGAAAACGGAATACTTATGTTGCCTTCCTGTATTTGGGAAACAACCGCTGTACCGTCAACTGGCAGACACGTGACGTATACACATTGGTGGTCGTGTGCCATCAGCAGGAATGCACGCTGGGTTATTGCATTATGTGCCAACCCTCTGGTCAAGTCAGCACACACACCTTCCTCTATTTCATATGTAAGCCTCACCGTCTCCTACAATGTACACACACACACACAACACACACACACACACACACACACACACACACACACACACACACACACCTTCACTCTATTCATATGTAAGCTCACTGTCTCCTACAATGCACACACACACACACACACACACACTTTCCTGTATTTTCATATGTAAGCCTCACTGTCTCCTACAATGTACACACACACACACACACACACACCACACACACACACACACACACACACAGCCTCCTCGTCTCCTAAAATAGTACACACAAACACACACATGGAGTACCACAAGGGTCAATATTGGGTCCACTTCTATTTTCAATCTATGTAAATGACTTACCCCAATTTCTAGAATGTAGCTGTGAAATGTTTGCTGATGACACATCCCTCTATTATAGTGATTCTCACAAAACAAGCTTCTTGTACTCAGGTAGTGATTTATGGAACAAGCTCCCAAAACGCTTAAATGTATCAAAAACAAAAATCAGTTCAAGACACAACTAAAAAGTTATCTAATGCATGAATGCCTAGAAATTGACTAATAAGGAAAATCAACCATGTCTAATACAGCAAATCAACCATGCTTACAGTTGTCAGCACTTACTGCATTTCTTTAAAAAAAAAATTCAAGTATGTCTTACTGTGACTAGAAATTCTACAGTCGCACGCTGTATATGTGTGGAGGGAGGGGGAGGCAGGAAATAGGCACACTTATTATACAAGTTAGTATATAATCTACAAATTTTAAAACAACGTGGAAAGGAGGAAATTTTTTTTTAAATGGCAGACCTGATAGCTTGATAGTGTGTCCTCTCTCTCTCTCTCTCTCTCTCTCTCTCTCTCTCTCTCTCTCTCTTGTGTCTCTCTCTCTCTGTGTCTCTCTCTCTCTCTCTCTCTCTCTCTCTCTCTCTCTCTCTCTCTCTCTCTCTCTCCTCTCCTCTCCTCTCTCCTCATGTCCTTTCTCTTGTCCAATTCAATAGATTTTATCGTGGATGTTGTTTTTATTGCAGTTAGAGATGAGATTATTAGTACTATTATAAGCGGTATTGTTTTAGTTTGATAGTCCAGTTGATTATGGGCTTTTGAATTTTGTATCGTATTGAGGTTTTACTTGTTTGAATAATTGTTTTTTTTATTATTATTTTTCTATTTGATTGAATGTGTTTTTCCCCTTCCCCCTTGATACTCCACCCCCACCCCCCATCCTTTCCAATGCTTTTCTGTTATCATCGTTATGTTGTTGTCTCATGGTGATGGGGATTATTTGTTATATTGTTGTGTCATGGTGATGGGTGATTGTTGTTATTATTGTATCTCTATTATAATAATCATTATCATTGTCTTATTTGACTTATCTTGCTTGTTTGATAGTTATTGTGTGAATATATTATTTTTAAAAAGCGCTATTTGAAGAGTATGAGCGCATAATTATAAGCAGACGTTTGCTGGGTGGCGGAGGAGAGGAGGGAGGTCATTGAAGGCAATATTGTCAGTAATGACGCAATGAATGCCTTGTATTTTCTAACGTTTTGTTCCTGTACCTTTTTATTATCTAAAGTATAAACGAGAAAGAATGGATGAAACAGTAGGTGAAGTAATTTGTTTGTCCTGACGTTTTATGATTTTCTTTTTTTAATTCTTAAAACATTCTTTATTCAAGTGTGTGTGTGTGTGTGTGTATGTGAGCGCGCACGCGCGCAGGTGTGTATGAGTATGTGTGTGCGTGTATATGTATATGTGATAATTTGTATTTTTCAATGTATTATCTTATCGATTTTCTTCTTTTTACTGGTTTAATTTAATGGTAAAGGATGAAATAATGTAGTATTTCAGTATAATCATTAATAAATTTAATAGTTCTTAGATAGATTGGCTTGATGAAAAAAAAGCACAATGCATGCTACAAGTACCAACTGGATATAAAATTTGACTTGACACACACACACCACCCGTACTCACAAAAACACACACACACACACACAACACACACACACACACACACACACACACACACACACACACACACACACACACACACACACACACACACACACACACACTATTTCCTGTATCTTATACGTAAACCTCCCTTAGAACCATAGAATGTACACACACACACACACACCTCAGCCCAAACCCTTTTCCCATGAAGATTCCACCCCTTATAAAGCAGTGAATGGAATCAAACCACCGGATCCCAGACACCCTTGCCTTGTCATACAACAATCGAAGGAAATGATACAAAGGAGCCTACACACTCAAGTGGCGCTGGACCCCTGGCGAGCTCTGTCTCCCAAAGCCTGGAGGACGGGACAGACCACGGTAACACACAGGCAGGGGGTGTAGTGGGTAGCCTGGCTGCTGCCCAGACCCAAAGTGTGTGAAGAACAATATCCTACCATCAGCAGGCCTGTCCCTTTCTTCTCAAAGACAATGGGACAGAGACAAGAGGCACACTGTGTCATCTAAACAGATACCCCGGGTACATACTCCGGTAGCTTACTGGGTAGTGGTTAAGAACTCCTGGCTGTTGCTCTCTGCTGGATGTTGTTGACAAGTTGTGGGATTTATTTGTGGGGGGTTTTGTGTGTTGTTGTTGTTGTTGTGATTTCTGGATTTGCTGAGCATATTCAGGTAAGTGTGTGGTGTGTGTGTGGTGTGTGTTGTGTGAGTTGTGTTGGTTGGTGGAGTGGGTGTGTTTTATGGGAATTTGCAAGTTGGGATAGGTAGGCCAAGCGCTAAACTAATTTTGTGATACTTGTGTAGCAGTGGACAGGTTTCTCGCTTGATACTAAGTCTTATGGTAGACTGTTTGAGGTGGTCATGGTGATGGTTTTACTACTACTTGTTGTTTAATTAATCTGTTGGTTATACTGTGCATTTATTGTGGATTGATTAAAGGTCACTCTTTTCTTTCAGTCTTTGATTTTGGTTGCTATGTTGCGTGTTACCTTTTCCCTGTTTTTGATTCAGTGTGTTTGCTGTCTCTCGTTCTTTGTCTGTCTCTGTCTGTCTGTCTCTGTCTGTCTGTCTCTCCCTCTCTCTCTTTAATATCTTGTTTCTTCTTTAGCAGTGATGATCTGCGTTAACAGCTTGATTATTCTTTCCTTTCTTGTGCTTTTCCGCTATTGCTAGCGACATTGGATGTCACAGCCTGGTTTGTTCAATAGTGACTTCAGTGGCACACGTTCTCTCTTCGTTCCGCGGCTACAGCTCCCAGGCTCGCCCCACCAGTGCTGAGATGCAATCGTTCTTACCCAACATAAAGGCAGCTGCAATCCGATTTCGGGGATGTATGCTGGGTATGTTCGTGTTTCCGTAACCCACCAAACGCTGCCGTGAATTACAGGATCTTTAACTTGCATATTTGATCTTTTGATCTGTATATACACGAGGGGAATGAAGGCACAGGAAGGTCTGCTTTTGAAGCTGACCTGAGAGATCGTAAAAATCCCTATCCTTAGTTCACCAGACACTGCATAGATTCGAAACCCACGACTTCATGGATCCATTTGATTGGAGTCAAACGGTCTTATCCACTAGGCCATGGCGTGGGGCAGGTATCTGAAACGTTCCAAAATACCGTGGTCTTCCCTGTTCTTTAAGCCGTAGTCACCCGCTCTCTTTAGGTCACTTCTTTACGCCGAAAACGTTACTTTAAAGTGATGCAGTGTAAAGTTTAATGCAGCGCAATACAAAAAACTATACGGTACTTTTGTGGCAACTTACTAGTTTAAGATTTTTTGAAAAACCTTTTTGTTGAAACATTTTTCTTTGTGTGTGTGCTTTGTGTGTGTAATCTTGAATCGCGCGCGCGCGCGCGTGTGTGTGTGTGGTGTTGTGTGTGTGTGTGGTTGTGGGAGTAAGTGTGTTTTCTGCTGCTCGTTACTTTGTGAATAAGTTCAACAGACTGAATGAGACTAATAATAACAAATGTTATTTTCAACTGTGTAAATAGCTTTTGTGTTCTTCTCCCCCCTCCACATCACACACACACACACACACACACACACACACACACACACACACACACACACACACACACACACACACACACCTACACACACACAGAGGGGGTTGGAATGACTTACGACTGTCACAACCATAGAAAAAGCTGTTTGGACGAAATATAGTTGAAAGGGGATTTTATTCAAAAGTGAAAAAAAAATGCTTAAGTCGAATCTGAAATACAAGAATGAAGTCTAGCCTTCATATTCCTGTAAACAGAACATGTGAGGGAAGTCTAGATCATGTGTTCCAGACAAGTCGGTTTTCCTTTATTTCTTGTATCTCATTAGAGAAAATCCTCTTTTTATTGAGCATTCTGTCTACCTGTGTCTTTGCCTGATTGCCTCTGTCTGTCTCTCTGTCTCTCTGTCTGTCTGTCTGCTTGGCCATTTGGCTATCGGAGTGGCTGGATGCTTCTCTCTCTCTCTCTCTCTCTCTCTCTCTCTCTCTCTCTCTCTCTCTCTCTCTCTCTCTCTCTCCTCTCTCTCTCTCTCTCTCTCTTCTCCTCTCTTGGGCTCGGGGTGATCTCCCTTGGATATAGGCAGGGCGAAATTTTTCTGCGTAAATTTTGTGTTTAAATTGCCAAATAAACCAGCACCATGCCAGTTGTCGGGTTACCAACAACGCTGGAAGTGACGCTAGGTGCCCTGCTGCAACAACACTGCATCACCTCATGGAAGGTCTGTGAAGAAAACGAGCAAACGACTGTTGTGCTTCGACTGAAGGCTGGCTCAAGTGATGGGAACATGGCGGGTCAACAAACCCCTGTGTACTTCCGCAGAAAGCCGCCCAGTCAGACCAACAGGGAACCCACGAAGGACAGAGGAGAGGAGACAGGCAGAGGAGAGGAGACAGGCAGAGGAAAGGCAAGAAGACAAGGCAAGTGCATTGTTCCCATTCGAAACTTCGCCAAGTTTGTTTATGCCAACACCCCCCATCACCCAGTCTGTCTCACACACCAACACCCCAGCCTCTCCAAACCCCATGCCTTCACAATCGCTGCTTCCCACACATGATTATTGCCGTGCGTCAGGTGCTGTCACAGTGTTGGAAGCTGACACAGTCGCTGAACAACAAGGTGGAATTGACCTGGTTGAGGTGCCTGTACCTGACATTACGATGGAGGGGGAGGACTGTGACGAATATCTAGATCAGATTCGGGATGCAGGCTACAGTGGAGATACTATAAAGAACTATGTGGGTGGGCTGAGAAACAGATCCCTGCAGAGAAATCTCAGGGACGTTTCTAGAAACAAGGACTTTCTTAATGTGTATACCTCTGATGAAATACCTGATACTATCATTTGTGAAAGTGAAGATCTGATTTTTCAGTTTATCTGGACAGATGACACTCACAACCCTGCTGATTACTTTTGGTTTGCAAAAAAGAACACCAGGCAACTGACTCAGGAGGAAAAAGACATTTATTCCAAGCTGCAGCTGTGGACACCTGCCGATCGTGACAGAATCAAAGACAGAATTAGTGCTGGATGGATGTTTTACGTGTTATGATGGATGCTATCAGATTTTTTCTGGGTAGGTGACTGTGGTTGCCTATATATGTGCGTGTGTGAGTGTGTGTGTGTGTGCATGGTGCACCTCTTGTGCGTGCGTGCGCGCGTGTGTGTATGTGTGTGTTGTGTATGTTCGTGCGTGTTGTGTGTGCTGTGTGCGTGTGTGCATGATATATGTGTGCATATGTGTGAGAGAGAGAGAGAGAGATAGAGAGAGAGAGAGAGAGCAAAACAGGAGGTTAGGCATATTGTGAGTTAGGTTTTTCACGTGTTGGAAAGAGCAGAGTTACCGGATCAGACGGAATGTAGGGACAGGAAGCCCTGTCACAGAATCGGTGTTTAAATGATGTTTGTGGTTGTTGTTACCCTCCCCCCTCCCTTTCCCCATTAGCAATGGGCGAAAGTGTTAGGCACCAATTCATCTGAATCGTAATGTAAAACACTTCACCATGTCGTGGTATCCATGCCATGTCGACCATTTGGGCTGTAGAAATGATACATCTGTATTTCTGAAAATACGTGTTTTGTGCCCAGTCCCCTTCCCACTGTCCCCTTGTAAATGGGATTTAACAGCTTATTACAATAAAATATTGTCATTGTCATTCTCTCTCTCTCTCTCTCTCTCTCTCTCTCTCTCTCTCTCTCTCTCTCTCTCTCTCTCTCTCTCTCTCTCTCTCCACCCCCCACACACATTACCCGCGCGCGCACACACACATGCACACGCGCACACACACACACACACACACACACAAGGTATATTGACATTTACACACACATACACTTCTGTGTCAATGTACTATACTGTACAAAATTTATTGAGAGATTAGGATGTGTTTGGCTATTCGTGTGATTGTAGTGTGTGTTTATTTCTTTTTTCTTTTACTTCGAGGATTATAGAATAAACACTTTATGTGCTTTTTTACATCTGGTCCCCGTGTGGATGCTTTTTTGTGAATTTTTTCAACCGTTCCCACCGGCACATAATGACCCACTCTTCCGAAGAGTGGAACAGTTTTTTTAACGTGTGCGCAAGATGCTATGCGATTTATAGGCTAGTTTCATCCGAAGGACTTTTTTTGGGGGGAGGGGGGGGGAGGGGGGTGGAGGGGGTTGAGTCGACACTGATGTCAGCTCCAGTGTGTGTGTGGTGTGTGTGTGTTCGTTTTAACGTCTATCCACTTAAAAGGGATTTTGGACAGGCGTGTGTGTGTGTGTTTGTGTGTGGGTGTGTGTGTGTGTTGGGGGAGGGTGGTGGTGGTAGGCAGACAGAAAGACACAGTCTTTAACTCTTTATCTCCAAGCATCTAGCAGAGGTGGGGGACATCTTGCCATCTATAGTGGGTGACAGAAACCTGCTCTCATTTTCCCCCAACCTAGCAAGAACAGCAGGGGAGGCAATCGAGATGGGAGGGGGGGGGGGGGGGGGAGGCGGGCAGCAGCTGAAAATTGCATCAGGACCGGGAACAAAAAGGGTTAGGCTATTTGGGATTCTTGGCTGTTGAAGAGTTAAACTGACTGTTGTGACTGCCTCTGTCTTCAGCAGAAATAGCCCCACCCCCTCAGAGTTGCAGAAATCTTTTTCTGGTAAGTGTGGCTTTGGGGGCCGTAATGGGCGAGTGGTTACAGCATTGAGTTTGTGATCTCACAATAGCTTAGGGAATAAGTTCGAATCTCCGCTGTGGAGTCTGTTTGAAATGAAGTTTCTTTTTTTCTCAATAGCCGACACTGGTACTGGCTGACTCTTTTCTGCTGACAGACCCTGTCTGGCTGACATGACAACATGTTGATATAGGCCCTGGCACTTAGCTGACATCAATACCTGACTGGGTGATGTTCAGGGTGTTAAGCTGAGGAACATGTAACAACGGCAACAACAATAACAACAACAACATTTCCGTTCAGTGGAAGCTGTAACCTTTCTCTCAATGCTTGCAAACAATAGATAAACAGAGATCCACCCTGTCCGGAGGGGAGAAGGGTGGTGGCGCTGAATAGTGGCGACGTTCTCCCTCCACTACACAGGTACACACAGTTTACGCAACAAAAGACTACTAACACAAAACTACATCAGACAAGACAGGACAAAACTCCTCATACTCTTTCAAACTTCAGTTGACAGAAGCCCTGAACATGAAAGGAGCCGAGCCCGCCTGTCGTGTTCACACTTGTCAGACCGCCCTGCGCTAAGGAAAACAAAGACACAATGAGAAACAGCCGCACACAGGCCAGTGAAGATGATGGCTAGTTATCGACCTATTGTCCAGCGCCTGTTGGTGTTGCCTTTGAAGTCTGTGACTGCTGAAGAAGTCCATTTGTTGTTTAGAGGAGTTATTGTTTTCTCTGTTTGAAATTGTGTTGTGTGTTTGCATGTCGTGGAGCTTGCTTTGATCTGTTGTGTTGGTGGTGGATTAAGTTTGTTTGTTTGTTTCGTCTGTGTGTGCCTGATCATTAATTGTTGATTTGGGTGGCTCAGATCTCTTTTTCTGTCTCCGTCTATCTTTCTATCTTTCTATCTCTCTGTCTCTCTCTCCCTCCCATTTTTGCCTGCCAAGATCTTGTGAGCAGAGGTAAACGAGCATCATTCTCTCTCTCTCATTTTATTTTAGCTCCCCGACCAGTTCTTCATATCCCGTAAACAAAATAAAACATTGGAAACTGGCTTTCTAACTTTGAGCACATCATTATTTCAGCATCACTCCTATGTCGTTACGCGAAGACGAAAATACATGCAAGCATTCGCATATTCAATTATACTTGTGTGCGCGCACGAACACACACACACACACACACACACACGCGCGCGCGCGTGCGCACACACACACATACACACACACACACACACACACACACACGCACACACACACACACACACACACTTTCCTTTAAGGACCTATACCCCTACTTGTTCAGACCCAAATCGATTCTTCTTCAAACCCCTCACTTTCTCAAGCCCGTCATCGTGAGTTTAACCACCCGTGACCGTCACGTATTGAGGCGATGATCTCCTCGCTTCACTTCTTCATACTGGTATACTGGTGACCTGTCCTCTCCACCCTGTGGTCAAGGGGCAAGAGCGGTCCAGTGGTCATAGGGTATAGCTCGTGATGTGACAGTCACAGAGGGCAGGAGTTTGAGTCTCCGCTGAGGTGTGTGTTGGGGTGATTTTCTCCCAACATGCTCACTGCCACGTGGAGAAGGACGGCTCTTGCAGGTTCAGTTTACCCTACACACCGCTGCTGGAAAAAACGTCAGTGCAGGACCGCTACCACTCCTCAGGGAGTTAAGGGAGAACTCAGGTCAGGTCAGGTCAGGTCAGGTCTTCAAAGGATTCTGAGATGAGTT
>CM054155.1:3510614-3563114 GCA_028751875.1 Rapana venosa | reverse complement strand
CGGGATACCAATGTAGGCCCCAGCCCTCCACATGGGGTGGCATTTTTTGCAGACCCGTCTGTGTAGACGGGCCTGCCTCGGAGGGTTTTGATCTTCTATCTGGCTGTGTAAGTTTTTTTGGGCAATGCGCCTTTTTCAGTTTTCTTCGGATTCCTGAACTGTATTTGCTGCACTTTTCCTGTCCTTTCTGCCATGGGGGGACCCAAAAGGGAAAAGGTGAGGGGCTGACTGCTGGCAGTTTTTTTGGGTCCCCCTCTGCATGACGACTTCAAAATGAAAAACGAGCGGTTAGTCTTCCAAAGGGGACGCTTCCCACTTGGCTCTTTGATGGTTTTTGGGCACGGGTATTTGGGTAGCCTTTTGAAAACGTCTTCTTTTCCCTTTCTGGGATGAGGGGACTATCCCATCACCTGCCCGTCTTCTCTAGGGGGGGGTTTTCATCGCGCCTTGGATTCTCAAGGTTTGGGTTCTGTACCTTGTCCAGGGTGCCCATTGTCTGGCAGCGTCATCCAAGATTTGATCCGTACTCAAGAGGGGGTCGTACAGTGCCCTGGAACTGATTTCAGGGTGTGTTTATTGCTCCCCACTGGTCCCTGCAATTTGCCATATGTTGGCTTACGCCTTTCTTTTTCCTTTTGCCTGGGTGATGTGTTTTTCCAGCACTTCTTGCAATTACCCCAAGTATGTCTGTTGGGCTCCTCTTTAGGGTCGTTTGCCAAGGGGGAGGCGTCCAGGGCTGCTTTTTGAGAGCGTAAAAAAGGTGCCTGGTCTTTTCCCGGTTAATGGACAAAAACACCACTTGTCCCCCATGCGGGAAAATTTACCAGGGCCCCTCTGTGCGGTAGTTTTCGTTTAAGCATCTCCTCCGGCACCAGACACCCGTCGTCTGCATAAAGCGCTCGTGGGCTCCCCTTTGGGGGGCTCGAACAATATCGTTAATAAGAGCCAACGGTTGGTGAGGAACCCCCCGAGGACCCCTGCCGCAGGGGTACCTTCCGGCCACACGGGATCCCCCACTCGGCTCGCGGGGAAAAAGATTTTGTCCACTGGGAAATATTTCCGTAAAAGCCAGCGTAGGGCTTCACAAGGATTCCCCTCTTTTCCCGACTTGTCGAAGGGGTTTTGAGATCATGAAAATTGCCAGGTCTCTGGCCTAAAACATCTCAAACTTGAATGATGATATGATAAAAAAAAAAAGGTCTTGGGTTTTCGTATCTGCAAAAAACCAAAAATAATAATAATAACAACAAAAAACAACATAATAATAATAATAAAAATATAATAAAAAATAAAAATAAAAAAATAATTAAAGGTCTATATTTTTTACTACATTACCCCAACAGTCTCGGCTGAACTCTGGTCGGTTTGACGTCGGGTCATCACGTGGCTTTTTTCATTTCTCCCCCAGTTTCCTTTCTTTTCAGTCGGGTCTTACACATCTTTCGGACGTAAATGGTGACAGGGTTTTGATCACGACGTGTGTCTAGTGGTCGAAAGCAACCCATGCCCTAAAACTGAGTGTAGAAGAAAAAAGCAGTGCAGGCAAAAAAAATTCAGCTTTTGTTACTGTGCCGGCTTGCTTTTCCAGGGCCCGGGGGGGGTGTGGGGGGTGTGGTGGGGGGGGGGGGGGGGGGCGCTACAGCTGGATGTGCACACAAATAAAGGGTGTTTCTGTTGTGCCTGTGTCAGGGTGTGTTTCATGTGTGTTGTGTGTGTTTCTGTTTAGTAATGGTGTCTATGGGGACGGGATAGCTCAGTGGTCGGAGCACTCGCTTTCCCCCAGCCAAGTTAAGCAGCGTCGAGCGTGGTTACCACTTGGATGGGTGACCGTTTGCGCGCCTTGGCTTCAGTACAGTTCCCCCAGTTCATCCAGCTGTAAATGGGTACCTGCCCTCTTTAGGGTCAGGGAAGGTAAAGCAGCGAGGGAGAGGAGATGGGCGCCACCCTCAATATGCTGGCCCTAGAGAAGTGAGGTTTCTGACGCCTCGCTCCCCTACGACCTTATAGGTTATGGGACTCCTTTACCTCCTTTTAATGGTGTCTATCCGTGTAACGTCTATCTGTCTAGCTGGCTGTTTCATGGTGTGTGTGTGGGTGTGTGTGTGTGTGGTTTTCTTTTTGTTGTTTGAGTGTTTTTTTGTGTTTGTTCTTGTTTTTTGTTTTTGTTTTTGTTTGTTCTTTTTTTGGGGGGGGCTGTGTTGTTCCTCGGCTAGAGCTCCGAGGTTCACCAATGGTGAGATTTTGCGTAGAGGACTGCTTTACCCACCATTCAGGTAGCCGCATTCCAACTTCGGAGATGTGTGCTGGGTGTGTTCGTGTTTCCGTAACTCTACGAACGCTGACATTGATTACAGGATCTTTAACGTGCATATTTGATCTTCTGCATAAAAATATAAAAATTATTATACACGAAAGAAATTGCCGGTCTGCGCTTGATGTTGACCTGGGAGATCGTAAAAATACCACCCCATAATTCATCGGACGCCGCCGAGATTGGAGCCCACGACATCATAGACCCTTGTGGATTGAAGTGGACGTGTCTTATCCACTGTTAGGACATGTTTGTGTTCGTGGTTGTCTGAGCTGTTCAATGACGATTGTCCACCCATCTCTGTAAAGTTCTCATGTCAGCTATCTTGAGCTGTTCAATTGCCATGTCCACCCATCTCTGTAAGTTCTCGTGCTTTTGGTTCTGTTCTCCTGTCCACACCTATCTCTGTAAAGTCTCAACTGTCAGTATCTTGACTGTTCATTACCATGTCCACATCCATTCTCTGTAAAGTTCTCTCGTCTGTCGCTGATTCTCTGGCGTTCAATGACGATTCCACCCCATATCTCTGTAAGTCTCTGTCAGTTGCTATCTCTCTTCCCTGTCTATAGCCTGTCTGTCTCCGCTGTAGCCTCGTTGTCTGTCTGTCTCTCTGCCTGCTTTGTCTGTCTCCTGTCTGTTTCTCTGTCTGTCTCTGTCTGTCTCTCTGTGTGTCTGTTTCTCTGTCTGTCTCTGCTGTCTCTCTGCCTGTCTCTTACTCTGTCTGTTTCTCTGCCTGTCTCTCTGTCTGTTTCTCTGTCTGTCTCTCTGTCTCTGTCTCCTCTCTGTATGTTTCTCTGTCTGTCTCTCTGCCTGTCTCTCTGTCTGTTCTCTGCCTGTCCTCTCTGCCTGTTTCTCTGTCTGTCCTTCTGTCTGTTGTCTCTGCTGTCTGTCTCTCTGCTGTTTCTCTGTCGTGTGTCTCTCTGCCTGTTTCTCTGTCTGTCTGTCTCTGCGTCTCTGCTGTTTCCTCTGTCCTGTCTGTCTGTTCTCTGCCTGTCTTGTCTGTCTGTTCTCTTGCCTGTTTCTCTTGTCTGTCTCTCTGTCTGTCTCTCTGCCTGTTTCTCTGTCTGTTTCTCTGTCTGTCCTCTCTGCCTGTTTCTCTGTCTGTTCTCTGTTCTGTCTCTCTGCCTGTTTCTCTGTCTCTCTCTGCCTGTTTCTCTGTCTGTCTCTCTGCCTGCTTGTCTTCTGTCTCTCTGCCCTTCTGTCTCTTGTCTGTTTTCTCTGTCTGTCTCTCTTGCCTGTTTTTCTTCTGTCTTCCTCTGCCTGTTTCTCTGTCTGTCTCTCTGTCTGTCTCTCTGCCTGTTTCTCTGTCTCTCGCCTGTTCTCTGTTTCTCTGTCTGTCTCTCTTGCCTGTCTTTCTGTCTGTCTCTCTGTCTGTTTCTCTGTCTGTTTCTCTGCCTGTCTCTCTGTCTGTTCTCTCTTCTGTCCTGTGTTTCTCTGTCTGTCTCTCTGTCTGTTTCTCTGCCTTGCCTTTTCTCTGTCTGTTCTCTTGCCTGTTTCTCTGTCTGTCTCTCTGTCTTTTCTCTCTCTGTTCTCTGTCTGTTTCTCTGTCTGTCTCTCTGCCTGTTTCTCTGTCTCTCTCTGCCTGTTTCTCTGTCTGTCTCTCTGTCTGTTCTCTTTCTCCTGTTTCTCTGTCTGTCTCTCTGCCTGTTTCTCTGTCTGTCTCTCTGTCTGTCTCTCTGGCCTGTTTCTCTGTCTCTCCTCTGCCTGTTTCTCTGTCTGTCTTCTCTGCTCCTGTCTGTTTCTGTCTGTCTCTCTGTCTGTTTCTCTGTCTGTTTTCTCCGCCTGTCTCTCTGTCTGTTTCTCTGTCTGTCTCTCTGTCTGTCTCTCTGTCTGTTTCTCTGCCTGTTTCTTCTGCTCTTGTGTTTCTCTGCCTGTTTCTCTGTCTGTCTCTCTGCCTGTTTCTCTGTCTGTCTCTCTGTCTGTCTCTCTGCCTGTTTCTCTGTCTCTCTGCCTGTTTCTCTTCTTCTGCTTTTTCTCTCCTCGCCTGTTTCTTCTGTCTCTCTGCCTGTTTCTTCTGTCTGTCTCTCTGTCTGTCTCTCTGCCTGTTTCTCTGTCTCTCTGCCTGTTTCTCTGTCTGTCTCTCTCTCTGCTGTCTCTCTGCCTGTTTCTCTGTCTCTCTGCCTGTTTTTTCTCTGTCTGTCTCTCTGCCTGTCTCTCTGCCTGTTTCTCTGTCTCTCTGCCTGTTTCTCTGTCTGTCTCTCTGTCTGTCTCTCTGTCTGTTTCTTTGTCTCTCTGCCTGTTTTTCTGTCTGTTTCTCTGTCTGTCTCTCTGTCTGTCCCTCTGCCTGTTTCTCTGTCTGTCCGTCTGCCTGTTTCTCTGTCTGTCTCTCTGCCTGTCTCTCTGCCTGTTTCTCTGTCTGTCTCTCTGTCTGTCTCTCTGCCTGTTTCTCTGTCTGTTTCTCTGCCTTTTTATCTGTCTCTCTGTCTGTTTTTCTGCCTGTCTCTCTGGCTGTCTCTCTGTCTGTCTCTCTGCCTGTCTCTCTGTCTGTTTCTCTGGCTGTCTCTCTGTCTGTTTCTCTGTCTGTTTCTCTGCCTGTTTCTCTGCCTGTCTCTCTGTCTGTTTCTCTGTCTGTCTCTCTGTCTGTTTCTCTGCCTGTTTCTCTGTCTGTCTCTCTGTCTGTTTCTCTGTCTGTCTCTGCCTGTTTCTCTGTCTGTCTCTGCCTGTTTCTCTATCTGTCTCTCTGCCTGTCTCTCTGCCTGTTTCTCTGCCTGTCAGTCTGTTTGTCTCTCTGCCTGTCTCTGCCTGTTTCTCTGTCTCTCTGTCTGTCTCTCTGCCTGTTTCTCTGTCTCTCTGTCTGTCTCTCTGCCTGTCTCTCTGCCTGTTTCTCTGTCTCTCTGTCTGTCTCTCTGCCTGTTTTGTCTGTCTCTCTGCCTGTTTCTCTGTCTGTCTCTCTGCCTGTCTCTCTGTCTGTTTCTCTGTCTGTCTCTCTGCCTGTCTCTCTGTCTCTCTGTCTGTTTCTCTGTCTGTATCTCTGTCTGTCTCTCTGCCTGTTTGTCTGTCTGTCTCTCTGTCTGTCTCTCTGCCTGTTTCTCTGTCTGTCTCTCAGTCTGTCTCTGTCTTTGTCTGATGATGATGACCTCAGGTTGCTATGCCCATTATGTAAGCAAACATTGGAAGATGAAGTCCATTTTGTGCTGTGCTGTCCAGCATTAGAAGATGTTAGACAGAATTAGATTCCGGTAGAGTATAGTAGACAGCCTGATTTATTTAGATTCTGTTTACTCATGGCGTCTAGTCACCCTGAGATTGTGCGCAGCCTTGCTTTATATTTGTGTAAAGCCTTTAGAATAAGAGATATCTTGGTTTAAGAGTCATATTTTTTACTGATTTTTATTGTGGTGGTTGTGGTTATACAATAACATTTTGCTTTTTTGTGCTTCCTTGTTTTTCTCACAAAAATACTAAGCAGTTCGACAACCCCCCTTCATGTACGGGCCAATGGCCTTTTTGTCAATAAATCGTTTGAGTTCTCTCTCTCTCTCTCTGCCTCTGTCTCTGTCTCTCTCTGTCTCTGTCTGTCTGTCTGTCTCTGTCTCTCTCTCCCTCCCTCTCTCTCTGTCTCTGTCTCTCTCTCTCTCTTTCTCTCTTCTCCCTACTCACCGTTTTCCATTTTCTGTTTTCTGTCATTAATCTCTCCTCAAGTTCTTGGACTCCTTGTCAAATTAGCAGTAAAACAACTTATTATGACTGCGCTGCCCATGACATCACTCGCTCCTTAGAGAAGAAACAACCAGGACAAGTCAGAGCAGTATGTTCAGCAACAGAGGCCGTGTGGCTTTTCCACAAGGAACTCACCGAGTTTGCCAGGTGACAAAAAGAAAAGAAAAACCAAAGGAAGAAAGAGGGAGAGAAAGCAGATTAAAGGACAAGAAGAGGCTGAACTAGGCGACCCCCACAAAAGAGGTCAGCAAGATGGCGGCCGGAGGTAGTGGTGTGGTGTGGTGATCTGCTGAGGCCAGGCTCAGCCCACGTTCGGGGTCTTAAGGAGCCACACCACACTGCCGCTTTCTCCCGCCGATTAAACGGTCAGTTGAGAGCGAGTCTTCGTCATTCCGGCTTAATTGGCCCTGCTTTGAAGTTGTAATGACGGCGACCATCATCTCCTAAGATGACTCTTTGGTTTTTGTTGCTTTTTGTTTTTGGAGCGGGAGATGTTTGTGTTCGTAATGCGTACACGTGTGTGTGTGTGTGTGTGTGTGTGTGTGTGAGTGTGTGTGAGGAAATGTGTGCGCGTGTGTGCATGCCAGGAAAGTATGCAGACGAGTTCTTGCATGAGCGCATGTAGCGTGCATGCATGCACACTGGCAAGCAAAAAAATATTTTCACACACACAAATATATGCGCGCTCAAACGCGCAGAAAATAACACAGGAGCGGATGCACATACATATGTGCACACACATGCATAGACGCACGTACACGTGCGCAAACACACACACACATAAACACCCATACACGCGTGTCCGAGCGCGTGAGAGATGTAATCAGGGAGGACTTAGTGGAAGCTGTTTTTGCCCTCATTTAGAACTTACAGTGACCTCCAAAAATCCCTTTGTCATTCTCAGGAAACAGTGCGTGTGTGTGTGTGTGTGTGTGTATGTGCGCGTGTGTGCGCGCGCTCGCGTGTTTGCGCTTGCATCTGCTGTACTCACAACCTTGAGTGCATGCTGTTTTATGAAAATGTGTGTGCGTGCGTGTAATTCTTTTCTGGATAGATTGTTCCCAGAACAAGCGATTAGCATGATTGTTTTAGTGTTGCTTTGAAGAAAAAGAGCCGGTGTATGTTATGAGCATTTCCAGACACTGTGCATTTCATTATGCTTGTGATCATGTTTGTCTCCGTGAGGGGGTGGAGGAGGGGGGAGACAGACAGACAGACAGACAGGCAGACAGAGACAGAGAGAGTTAGAGACACAGAGACAGAGAGGGAGAGTAAACTAATGAATCTCATTTAGAGAGGACCATAGAATATGCACAACAACTTTTACACACACTCACAGAGGGAGAGAAAAATTGAGCAAAGGAACCATCATTAGTACGAACGAGAGAGAAGTAGAATAAACATAATAGCTGCACAGCGCGCGCGCGCCACACACACCACACACACACACACCACTCACACACACACACACACACACACACACACACACACACACACACACACACACACACACACACACACACACACACACACACAGAGAGAGAGAGAGAGAGAGAGAGAGAGAGAGAGAGAGAGAGAGAGAGAGAGAGAGAGAGAGAGAGAGAGAGAGAGAGAGAGAGAGAGAGAGAGAGAATTCTGTTTAAACCACAGAGAGAAAATTTCACATACCAAAAAATAAATCACCATCATTAGTTCCCCACCCCACCATTCCCCCATCGAACACCTTTCAAGCCAAATATCGTGGGAAAGCTTGCTCTGCCCATGAACCAGCACCTCCACAGACACACAAACTGACTTTTGCGCGTTAAAGCAACCTGTGAACTACCAGCAGGGGTCAGTAGCACGAGTCTGAAGCAAGGGCAGTACAAACCAAGCATGACATTTTAATGAATTAGGCCATGATTCGGGGAATCCCCCCTCATGCCCAATGACTGGCATGGGACTGGGGGGTACCCTGCAACTGACCATCTCCTGTCCCCCACAGGACAGGGTACAGCCACCCGCTGCGTTAATCTACCCGGCTTGTGTCAGTTTCTCCACCCGAGTCTGCTGTCAGTCGTCCATCGCCTTTGGCGTCAAAGTTTGTATTCTTCCGCCGAGTGTCTTTTGTGGCGTGCTGGCTGGGGTGCTGGAGCGAGGCTAACGAGGTTGGCTCCCCGGGAAGTGCGTGCCCTGCCTCCCTGGCTCTGCTGCCTGGACCTTCCGTTGCCCATCAGCTCCGGTGTCATGAGGGGTGTGGGAGAGGTGATGCTTGGCTTCTTTTCTTTTCTGTGTTTGTTTGTGGTTTTGTGTTCCGTTCACTGAATTATAACACTTCTAACAGACTGTAGCAGCAGCAGAACTTGGTGGTGGTGGTGGTGGTGGCAGTAGTAGTAGTAGTGCTAGTAATTGTAATAGTAGTAGTAGCAGTAGCAGCAGCAGCAGCAGTAGTAGTAGCAGCATCTGTAGCAGCAGCAACAGTAGTAGTAGCAGTAGCAGCAGCAATAGTGGTGTTAGGGATAGCAGCAGCAGAAGTGGTAGTAGTGGTCATGGTGGTGGTGGTGGCGGTGGTTTCAGTAGTAGTAGTAGTAGTAAAAGTCGTCGTCGTCGTCGTCGTCGTCGTAGTAGTAGTAGTAGTAGTAGTAGTAGTAGTAGTAGTAGCATTAGTAGTAGTAATAGTAGAAGTAGCAACAGAAGCAGTAGCAGCAGCAGCAGTAGTAATAGTGGTAGTACTTCATTGAACTGTGTAACAGCCAACCAACGTAATCGGAAATGAAAAACACCCAAACAAAAACAAAAACAAACCCAGCTAAACAAAACAAAAACCACACCCAACTTTGGGTTTGGAATTAAATAACGCATTGGGATATAGCAATCATTCATATCGTCATTTTGTTGTTGTTGTTGTTGTTGTGATTGTATCGACGCCCCAGCGGAGATTTCCGAGCTAGGGACTGGGCAGGACACCATGCACACCCAACGCCCCCGAAAAAGTGGATACATGTCCGACAGATAGTCAGATAAATGAATGTCTGCATTGAAACTGACCTACCTACTGTCACCCACAGCCAGCCCCCACTTTACTACGGAGGTTTCTGGGCAGAGCTTTACATTGTTGCCCTGGGGAGCCCAGCAACACAGCAGAGCAGGCAGAACTGGACACTTGCATCCTAATGAATGTACAGAATGTATTGTAGTGCTGTTTCTGGGGGGCCCAGTGTCAAGAGGCTTGAGGTGATGGGTTGTGTCATTCTGCTGCGACAGCCTGCCGTTAATGATGATGATGATGATGGTGGTGGTGGTGGTGGTGGCTGGTTGTGTGTGGGGGAGAGGGAAGGATGGAGAGGAGTCAGGAAGGAGGGAGGGGGAGAGTGATTTGGTTATGTGGCATTGTCAGTTTAGTGGATTGAAGACATAGCTGTGAGAAGATTCGGTGGTGACAGATTGTGATTTGACGAATTGGCTGCTTTGAGAGGTGAGGGTGTGTGTGTGTGTGCGTGTGTGTGTGTGTGTGTGTGTGTGTGTGTGTGTGTGTGTGTGTGTGTGTGTGTGTGTGTGTGTGTGTGTGTTGTGTGTTGTGTGTGTGAGGGATTTTGTTGGTTTGTTTGTCCTTCTATTTGTTTTAAGTTACACTATTCTTTATACTTACTCTATCTCTCTGCAGTATTTTTTGTGCTTGACTACTTGTGAATTTGTTTACCTGCCTGTCCGTTTCCATTTTGTTTGTCTCTGTCTCTCTGTTTCTGTACGTCAGTCAGTCAGTTAGTCAGTCAGTCTGTCTGCTGTCTGTCTGTCTTCTGATTTTTTGTTATGCAATAACATGTTGTCGTTACTATTGCTTGCCCCCCCCCCCCCCCCCCCACCAAAATACTAAGCAGTTCGGCAACCCCCTTCATGTATGGGCCAATGGCCTTTTCGTGAATAAATCATTCATGTTCGAGATCGAATTCTCTCTGTCTGTCTGTCTGTCTGTCTGTCTATATGTCTGTCTGTCTGTCTGTCTCTTCTTCTCTCTCTTCTCTCTCTCTCTCTCTCTCTCTCTCTCTCTCTCTCTCTCTTCTCTCTCTCTCTCCTTTCTCTCTCTCTCTCTCTCTCTCTCTCTCCTTCTCTCTCTCTCTCTCTCTCTCTCTCTCTCTCTCTCCTTCTCTCTTCTCTCTCTCCTCTCTCTCTCTCTCTCTCTCTTCTCTCTCTTCTCTTCTCTTCTCTTCTCCTTCATCCTCCTTCAGTTTTTATTCTATTATTTTCATCGTTATATCTCATTCAATCTTTGACATTTTCCCTCGCTGTTTTGGGCTGCGATAAGGACACCTCAAAACCATTTCACAACGGTAGTTAAAACATCATTTCTCCCGTACAGAGTTTCAAAAGAGTGTTTCAAACATAATTTTTCCATTATTGTCTTTATCTGGAGCTCCTGAGTCAGTCGTAAACTGTTATGTATGTCTGAAACCACAGCCAAAAAATGACATCTTTTCATCATCTTTGCCCTGATTTTTTGAAGTTATAGATACCAGAGAAAATAATTTTCTGCATTTTGTGAGTGACAGAAACGCATAGATGTACCGGTGTTGTAGATAGGTGTTGCATTTTCTATAATTTTGTGTGGTTCTTCGTGGTCATAAAAGTTTTCCTGCAGTTTGACTGGAGCGCAATATAAGCTACATGTTTCTTGTTGCTGCCAGGCTGCTGCAAAGCCACGTTGAGTGCTGTGTATTTTCCTGGCTGATGTCTTGTTGCATACATAGGTGCGGATAGCCTGGTGGTTAGAGTGAAGCGCATTGCACACGTGATCTGCTGACCCGGGTTCGAAACTCGTTCAAGAGGATTTTTTTTTTTTTTAGTAGTTAACATCAGTGCCGACTCCACTCTCCCCAACAGTCCTTCGGATGAGACTATAAGCCGAGGTACCGTGTGCAAGAGCTCGCAGAACATCTTGCGCACACGCTAAAACCCGTTCCGCTTTTCGGAAGAGTAGGCCATTGTGTGCCAGTGAGAATGGATGACAAAATTTACAAAACACCATATATGCGGGGACTGGATGTAAAAAAAAAGCACATGAATGCTTATTCCATTAATGTCGAAATGAAAGAATGAAAATAAAAGAATAAAAATAAAAAGTACAAATATAGTGAGGAAAACCAAGTGCATGTAACCAGTTACTACTTCATTCCCATCATACAAATGATTTTGTCCAAGATTCGAAAAGAAAAAAGAAGAAAATGTTCACTACAGGATAAAACTTTGAAGGCAGCATATGAGGAGTAATTGGGTAATGAGTATTGGGTAAGGACCATGCCTTTGGCCTGACCTGACTCGAGTTTCGGCTCCTGGTTGAGCACTCTTCAGAGGTCCCGCAGTGTTTGAATCCTCCCTCACTCATCCTCTGTGGTACGTAACAGCAAGACACCCTACATAATTCAGAAGTGTCTACTGCCGCCCTAAGAATAAATAGATATTCTTGTGGCCTACCACTGCTGCCAGCAAAAGATGAAAAATAACAAGAGAAGGAAAAACAAAATCAAATCAGAATGAAAGGAAACAAGCCAAGAGTAACTTGCAAACACGCTTTCAAAACATCTGAGAATAAACACTGAACAAAACCAGCCATGTTATATTTTATAAAATCCTTTTTACAGCTTAGATCTATTTCTAATATAAAACTCGAACAGTGTTATCTATCTCTCTCACACACACACAAACACACATACACACACACAAACATACATACACACACACAAACATACACACACACAGAGCCGAGCATCAAGAAACTGAAAATAAAATCTTTATGAAAGAAACCATGATAAAGACCTATAAAAACCATATCTACAACAAGAATCCATTTCTGACATAAAATATTGACACTGTTGACTTAAAACAACATCAACAAAAACCAAAAACAACACACACACACACACACACACACACACACACACACATACACACACACACACACACACACACACACACACACACACACACACACACACACACACACACACACACACTTCCAAAACCTCTCTGTTATCACAAGGAGGCTGAAAGATTCCAGCAGAAAGGCATTTGTCCCTATCTGGTTGGGCCTGCAACAATAAAAGCATTATCACCCCCAAGCCCGTCATTTATTAAAACACCTATCTGGGCCCTAGCTTGCCTTCCTGTGAAGGGCTCTCCTCACTTCTCGCTAATTCTCGCGTCACGGGGGAACAGCGGGAGGCGGGAAAAATGTTCCCTGATAAGTTTCCCCCAGACCTTTCTGCTGTTGGGTGTGTGTGTGTGTGTGTGTGGTGTGTGTGTGTGTGTGTGTGTGTGTGTGTGTGAGAGAGAAGAGATACTTCTACCCTGCCCCTGTGAGCGGAGTTGTGATATTGTTTTTAATGGTTTGTCTCTCTTCTGGCCCCATACCCCATTTTGGAGGTTTTTATCACCCATTGTGCGCGTAATGCTTTATTCTGTATCAAGCTGCTATGCTAGAGTTCTCTGTGTGTGCGTGTGTGTGTGCGCGTGTGTGTGCGTATGTGTGTGTGTGTTGCGCGCGCGCACGCTCGCGCGCGGGTGTGTGTGTGTGTTTTGATGGAGGGAGGTTATGGGGAGGGGGGAGGGTGTTTAAACAGAAGCTGTTGGTGGAAGGAGAAGGGAGGGAAGGGGGGGTGGAGGGAGGGGGGGGAGAGGAGTGAAAGAATGTGGAAAAGCTTGGTGAACAAAGCTGATATAATAATATCCTGTTTTACTTTTCCTTCAAATATATAACGAATATACTGCAAGATTACAGAAATATGAGATGTCAGTGTATTTGCAGGTTAATATGCAATGCATTACGATTTTCTAGAGATGTCTTCAGACTGTGGTCTTTTACGTGCACCGTGGGATTGTTGAAGCATACGCTGGCTTCTCCTCATTTGATTGCCTTATCTGAGGTAGTCACTGTACTAGAGGGATTTGCTATGAACAGATCCTAGAAACCTTACGTCTTCGTGTAGTAAAACTTACTTTAGAGCATATGAGAGAGAGAGAGAGAGGAGAGTGTAGTGTGTGTGGATTGGTGAGTGTTATAATATGTCTTACTGGTTTGATCACAATATAACAATATAAGCATGCAATATTTCAGTATTTCATTTATCATCAATCATGACGATCAGCAACATACACCTTGTAACAGTCTCCTATCCTTAAGACATAGAGCTTAGCCATGACCACAGTGCATCCAGGGATGTGCTGAAGAAAAATACAGACAAGTTAGTATTCAACGAAGATAAGTAACAATGTATGTAACATCAAGACAGAAGAATACAGACAATGTTGTATGTATCACAGAAGAATAGGACATAGTGTATGTTCAGACAGAAAATAAGGACAAGTATATAGACAGAAGAATACAGACATGTGTATGTATCAGACAGAAGATACAGACAAGTCTATGTATCAGACAGAGCTTAAGGACAAGGTATGTATCAGACAGAGATACCAGAAAGTGTATGTATCAGACAGAATACAGACAAGTGTATGTATCAGACAGAAGAATAAGGACAAGTGTATGTATCAGACAGAAGAATAAGGACAAGTGTATGTATCAGACTGAAGAACACAGACAAGTGTATGTATCAGACAGAAGAATAAGGACAAGTCTATGTATCAGACAGAAGAATACAGACAAGTGTATGTATCAGACAGAAGAATACAGACAAGTGTATGTATCAGACAGAAGAATAAGGACAAGTGTATGTATCAGACAGAAGAATACAGACAAGTGTATGTATCAGACAGAAGAATACAGACAAGTGTATGTATCAGACAGAAGAATACAGACAAGTGTATGTATCAGACAGAAGAATACAGACAAGTGTATGTATCAGACTGAAGAACACAGACAAGTGTATGTATCAGACAGGAGAATACAGACAAGTGTATGTATCAGACAGAAGAATACAGACAAGTGTATGTATCAGACTGAAGAACACAGACAAGTGTATGTATCAGACAGGAGAATACAGACAAGTGTATGTATCAGACAGAAGAATACAGACAAGTGTATGTATCAGACAGAAGAATACAGACAAGTGTATGTATCAGACAGGAGAATACAGACAAGTGTATGTATCAGACAGGAGAATACAGACAAGTGTATGTATCAGACAGAGAATACAGACAAGTGTATGTATCAGACAGAGAATACAGACAAGTGTATGTATCAGACAGGAGAATACAGACAAGTGTATACATCAGACAAGTGGATACAGGCAGAAGAATGCAGACAAGGGCATGATCTAGCTCTGCACCAGCAGTGCCAGCCTTCTCCAGCAGAAATCTGTTGACCGTCACCTCCCTAACCTTGTCTTTGAATGAGCCAAGCTGACGTGTGAGGGAATTCAGACATTAATTTCGACCAGGCCAGCTAGCTAGCATTCATCACCTGTATATCTATATGAGGTAGCCAGCAACACAGAGAGACAGACTGCAATGAGGAACAAGGGAGCCAGGCAGGAATGCAGGAGGGGGGGGGGACAGGGGGCCTAGGGGAACTCCCCGCAGCGCCGAGACAATCCCCTGCAGTGACGGCGATCTCTTTGATGTGCACGTGCAGTCCTTGCATCGATGGGACAGTGAGCTGGTGATTGTCTGCTTGGCATGTCGCCGCTCCGCTCTGCCTATGGTGACGCTTTTTCTCCAAAAGATCTTTTTTTTTTCTGACAATGAAGATCTAGTCAACGGTATGCAACGTCTCGCTGATTTAATAGAAGTGTCAGGCGACTTAAGAAAGGAGTAGCCCACTCCTCCCATCCTCCTCGCTCCCCAGTGTTCTCCCATATAACCTTAACTACAACAATTTTTTAGAACCTCAAATCTGCCTGTGAGTTTTTCTGTGAAGATGTAGTGTGTTGTTGGTTTCACAAAGCATGCCCTTGTTGAACACAGTCAGAAAGATGACTATGTGCAAGATGTAGCTCCGTGACAAGAGACTCTATCTACCAAAGTCGTGATTTTTGTTAATCGGTGCAAAATATACTCGTCAGATTTTCCGTCAGTTATACGACAATGAAGATGTGTAGAAGGCTGAAATAAGTTTCAAATTCCACATGACCAACAAGCAGGGTTTTTGCTTTTTATCCAATTGAAAAAGGCTTTTTGTTGTTGGAGGTGGTTCTTGTTTTTAAGACCTATGTCAATGCTTTGCCTTCCATGATTTTGCTGTCCACACATGTCGAACCCTGCCTCGTGCACGGCACCTCTGGCAAATCCAGCATTTTGCTTGATCAGAAGTAAACGGGCATCTCATAGAGAATAGAAAGTGACCGAAAAGGAATATTATGGACAAAAAAATCCATTGTTTTTTGTTTGTAATAAAGAAACTGTATAGGAGTGAAAAAGCAGAGCATAAAGAAAGAGACAAAGAAATGGAGAACGACATAAACAAAGAAAAGGATGAAAAAGAGGATTTCCAGCATAGAGTTTCTAGTTGTCAGTGCTATAAATGCCTGAATGTTGCCTTATTGCCCGAGTATCCCAAGAAATAAACTGCAAACAGAAGCCTGCCTGGTGTCTGCTAGTACTTTAGTAACTGGCTGTGCCGGTTAGAGCCATGGCTTTATCAGGCAAACTGAACTTGAATTTGCATGTCCCCAGAGATCAGCGCAAACTCCGGAATCTTAACAAGCACATTCCCCTAGGATTTCTTGACACAATTTCAGTGTGAAAAAGGGCAAAAAGAAAAGAAACGGCGCCAGTGTTGCGTCTGAACTCTGAAATATTCGAAGATATAATTGCTTCAACAAAACACTGTACTTTACGCCACCAAAACTAGACACACTTTTGGCAGCCGAAAGAACGCCATATCTTCTCCCACCTGGCCTTCTGGGTCTGTGATTCTTCAGTGCGCCCCCCACCCCCACCCCCACCCCCAGACAGGACAGACACAGGTGGGAGAGGAGTCATGGCGAAAACAAACACAGCCCTGATACCTGGCCAGGAGGCAACGTGCCGAACACGGCAGTTTGGAGGCAAACAGCGGGTTGACTGGAGATAAGTATGGTGTGGGGGCCTGACCGCCGGCCACACGGCGACCACACACCCCTTCTGGAATGAGTGACGGACAGGTGGTCAGCTAGTGGACAGGTCGACGTACCTATACCACCAGCTCATCGCAGTGTAGGCGTGGATTTGCATTGAGAGGTTGCCAGTTCGAATCCCGGTCCTCTATGATGAGAGTGGACGCATCTTCCTTGGTCCTCGGCTTCCTCGTCGACGTTTTCTTGTGGTGAGGCTGTGCGCGCGCGCGTGTGTGTGTTGTGTGTGTGTGTGTGTGTGGTGTGTGTGTGTGTGTGTGTGTGTGTGTGTGTGTGGTGCTGTGTGTGTGTGTGCGTAAGTGCGTGCGCGCGCGTGTGTCAGAGAGATGGCTGTTAATCCCGTCATAGCTGTAACCATGGGGCGGGGTAGCTTAGTGGTTAGAGAAGGGAACTGGTGATGTAACAGCATGACATGGAGGATGAAGACTCCGCTCTTTGTATTGTATACCACTTTAAGTCACCGCAGATTTCTCTGGGTGAATTTCGGGATGCCCTCCCCGGGAGAGCGTGTCGCCACAAGACCAGCGCCACCCATTATTTTTTTACCTGTCACCAACTGTATTTGTTTTCCCATCAGAGTGACTTTTTTCTACAGAATTTTGTTAGGGACAACTCCCTTGTTGCTGTGGGTTCTTTTACGTGCGCTAAATAATTATGTGTAACACACAGGACCTCTGTTTATCGTCTTATCCGAAAGACTAGCACCCAGACCACCTCTCTCGGTGGGGAGAAAAGTTTCTGGCCAATACGGGGATCAAACCAGCACTCACTTCGAACTAGGACTTTTGGCTTTCTAGGCAGGCGCGTTACCTCTAGACCACCGATCCACTGCTGTCTCTTTGAGGGAACTTTGCCCTGGAATTAGCTTTGATGAAGACTGCACTCTTTGCTGTCCCGTGTGCGTGACAGCGCGGAAGGCTTGTCACCCATGTGAAAAAACTGTCCACATTAACTAATGTGTAGAAGAGTAGGCCAACTGTGGCCGGTGACAGGGACGACACTAGCATGCCCAGCATGCATCCTGCTACCCTGACAGGGATGGACTCCGCCAGGTTCAGCTTGCCCAATGTGTGTACACTGCCAGAAAGTTGCAGTATGGTGTCCCAATGACTTCTAGAGAGAGTTGCCAGTTATTAAAGAAGATAACCATATAAATTCTATTTATGATTGTGATGATGATGATGATGATGATGATGATGATGATGATGATGATGATGATGATGATGATGGTGGTGGTGGTGATGATGATTATAACCTTATTCCGTTTTCTGGGATCAGTTTGGGCGTGATTTTTCCAGTTCATTTTAAAACTTAAGTTGTAGTGTGGGTTTCCCCCCCCCTTACCTTGCAGTATTGTTAGCTGGGGGCTGGAATCAGAGTGAAACCGTCCTAAGCTTATTCATGTGGAGGACGGACGCTACAGCCCAGTGGTGAAGACCGCTCCACTTCAATCCCATGAGTTCATGAAGGCCTGGGTTCGAATTTCGGCGACGTCTGGTAAATGAAGGGTGGTTTCTGGCCCCAACGGGAATCCAACCACCGCACACTTCGAACCCGGACTTACGATCTCCCCATGTCAACCAGACCTGCTAGTGCCTAATTCTTCTCTAATACACATGCAGATCAAATACGCACGTTAAAGATCCCGTAAGTCATGTCTGTGCTCGGTGAGTTATGGAAACACAAACATACCCAGCATACAGCCCTGAAGTCGGAATGTGGCTACCTTCATGGTGGGCAAAAACGGTCGCATACGCAAAATCTCACCATTGGGCAGCATTGGAGCTGTAGCCGAGGAACAGAAAAATCATGTCATAGATTTGAAGTTGTTAGACAACTACTGTTTAAAGTGCATTCGTTGGAGACATGACCAACAAACAAGTAACGGAACGGTAATCTTCTACTCTTGCTAGGCTGGAAGACTAGCACCCAGGCCACGTCAGGTGGAGAGAAATGCCGGCCACACATGCAGGCAGCAGTTTCATAAACGAAGAATACGCTTTGTGCGAGTAGGAGACCATGTCAGCCAAGCCAGCAGAAATGCCAAATGAAAACAAATCCTCATTCGTGGGGATGCCGGGGTACTCCTGTCATAAATAGCATCCCCACCTTCTGGAAATTCTGTGCTAGGAATTCCCTCTTTTCTATCCCTCTCTTTGTTTCTGCCTTGTTCCTTCCTTTCTGTCACCTCATTCCTATTTTCTGCCTTCGTGGTCCATTCTCCTGCCTTTTTCCCAGAAAGACTTAGATAACTGTTCTCTCCCATACCGAAGTCGGATGTGCTGGGCCTGACTTGTCAGGCTCTTAACGGCAGCGCAACGCATTTTCGCTTATATAACAGACAACAATAGTCACTGAGTGTTTGACGAGGAAGAAGAATAAATCGATAAACTCTTTAATGAGTTAAGTACAAACTACGGTTTGTTGTTGTTGTTGTTGTTGCTGCTGCTGTTGTTCTTGTTTTGTTCTTGATCTTGTTCTTGTTGTCCTTGTTATTGTTGTTCCTGTTTCTGCAGCTAGCTGATAGTGGCGGGGTTCTTGGAAAAGGCAAATGAATTCTTCCTTTCTTTTGCTGTGGTGAGGGGCAATTGTCAATCTCGTCGCTTAGTGAAAAAAATGATGTAGACAAACTTGACACTAAATTCAAATTCATAATGTTGTAGACAGGTCTACAAGTTGATGACGGTTATGGTTCTCACACAATCATAGTGTGTGACTAGTTTTCTCAGCTGCAGAAGAAAGAAAACGTCTATGTGTAGTCAGTGGCAGAGCTGATTTGCATTGAATTTGACAGTCAGCTCTCAGAAAAAGGAAACTGCTAGTTGTCTATCACACCTGCAGCGGAAAGGAAGGAGGGGAGGGGGGAGACAGGAATGGAACCCCCTCCTCAAATCAGGGAGACCCCCCCACTTCATTCCTCCAGTTCAGAAGCTGCCTGCTCCCCAGCTCTGTTGCCCGGGTGGCGGCAGCCCTCGGCAGGGTACCTTATCTCCCGGAGGGGGAGAGCCGGCAAAGCTAAGGGTAGATCTACCCCCCTCTTTTTATCTCACAGGCGGAGCTTTACTCCGCCAAGACTGGAGGGGACGAGGGTGGCTTGTGTCAACAGCCCGCTTCATCCAGCTTTGAGCAGGGCTTTCCAAACTGACAGATTGGTGGGAGAGACACCTTGCCGGCCCTGCACAATCTCGCCACAGGACCTGGGTTTAAGTCCACTAATTCCTCCTTATGATGGAATTGCCACTGCCACAGTGCTACAGAGAAGAGGAGAGAGAGAGAGGAGAGAGAGAGAGAGAGAGAGAGAGAGAGAGAGAGAGAGAGAGAGGATAGAGAAACCTGGTAGCACACAATGCCGAGAAGACCCTGCGCATTTCAGGCTGGAGAAAAACAAACACTGGCCTTGAACGATGAAGTGTCAGTCAGTGGGGTTGTGGGAAGTGTTGAGGGACAAGGCAAACAGAGGGAGGGGCACTTGGGGCTAATTGTCGGCATGCCCTGTACTGGTGGCCAGCAGGGCTGTGAGGGCCTGCAGGTGACCTGGTCAAGTGTTTGTGTCTGAGGGCAGGGCTGGGCCACTGTCACACCTCTGCCAGCCAGGTTTTCCTTCAGTCCTCTCTCCTGCACCCAGGAGTCGTGGGATCGAATCTTTGCAGCGGCGTCTGGTACCCAAAATTCATTATTAAGGGTGGAGATTTTGACATCCTCCCAGCTTAATAGCTTAAAAGTTCACACCTGTCTGTCTATGCCTTAATTCTCTTCGTACAGAATTCTACACTTGCCGAAGATTATAATTATATACACATTAAAGATCCCGTAATTCACGTCTGCTTTCAGTGGGTTAGGGAAACACGAACATACCCAGCATGCATCCTGTAAAAAAAAGTGTGGTTACGAAGCTGGAATGTGTGGGCTGAGGCGAGCGGGCAGACCTGCAAACAGAGAAACTTGACTAGCGCAGAAGAGGACCAGGCACTACTCGCCCCACACAGCCAAGGCATCAGAGAAGAGAGTGCACTCTAACCAGCCGCCATGCTGCAGTCCTCATAGCCCTGCTTTGCCGACTGAAAGGTCGTGGGTTCCAATCTCATGAGAGCCATAGGGATTTTTCCGACTTCAGCTGGCTCTTCTCCAGATTAGCTTTGCTATGGGCTCATCGGGAAGACTGGGACCACACAGTCCAGCTTCATCTACTTCACAGATGCGATTAAGAGAATATTAGGCAAACTACCTGACCAACACTGCAGGTGTCTGTATCTCTCGGGCCCGGTTGACGCCGGGATATATTAAGATAGGAAGCGTAGAGTACAACCCTGTCAGGTAGTCTCAAAGCACATGCCCTTCCACAGCAGCATCATTACGTCATCCTCATTACCATTGATCATCATGCAATAAAAATTTTTTTTAAAGTTGCCTCTGATTCGGTGGCCTCATGGTGACCTCAGTTTTCGGTTTCCCCATACACTTCTGTGCCTGTGATCAGTTTGTGTCAAAGCCTTAGGGGTTGGAGGTTCACGGGAGAGAGTGGTTGGAGGGACATCCCCTGATGAGTTTATTTCAGATATGAAGCACTGGTGGTCCTAATCGAAGACGAGCACAAGGTATAAAATATTCTGCCATTACCAGATACATCCATCACATTTACCAAGAGTTGTAATCTGTGTGCTAGTCTTTCAGATGGGAGGATAAACCGAGGTCCTTCGCTGGGGATGGGGGGGGGGGGGGGGGGGGGTTGGCGCTGGTGTTGTGGTGAAGCACCAGACTATATCCAGGAGTAGAGAGCAGAAGGCAAGTCCTGTGAATAGGCAATACACGATGTGTGTGTTTTATCTATCTATTTATTCTCTTATTTTCAGGATACTGGAATAAGCACGCATGTTTGTTTTTTTAATTTTACTTCCAGCCCCGTGTGCATGCGGTTTTGTGAATTATATCATCCATTCCTAACTGTACACAATGGCCTGCGCGCGCGTGTGGACGTGCGTTTGTGAGCGTGTTACTGGGTACTTGTGTGTATGTGCGTGTTCGCACGCACTTGCCTGGTTGTATGCATATATATATACATATATACCGATTTACAAATGCTCGTCTTCTGAAAATTCTAAGGAGTCATACATAACAGCACCATTAAAAGGTTTTAGTTTCCATGGACAAAGATGATGTTAATCAGTTGTTTCCGTGCGCTCGTCTGACTGCTGTAAACAGGAAATGGCCCATAAAATATGAGAAGATGGCGAGCTCGTGCTGTTCATTAACAGTACAATCCGCCAACCATCTGCCATTAAGGCTGCGCTGAAAGGGCACCAAGAACTTGTAGCCACATTGAGAGGTCCATTTAATCATTAAGGTTTTCTTTAGCACTGTTAGGAAGCGTGATTCTCTTATAAATTTCTCACGTTATTTTTTATGTCATCGTCGTCATCAACATCATTATCATCATCATCGTCATCATCATCTTTGTCGCCGTGTCATCGTCATCTTCTTCTTCTGTTCACTTAATGTCGATTTCCTTCGTCTGTGTCTGTCCCTCTGTGTACGTGTGTCTCTACCTGTGTGTGTCTGTATGTATGTCTTTCAGTTTGTCTGTGTCTGTATGTCTGTCTGTCTGTTTGTCTGTCTGTCTGTCTGTATCTCTCTCTCTCTCTCTCGCTCGCTCGCTCTGTGTGTGTGTGTGTGTGTGTGTGTGTGTGTGTTTCCCTCCCACTTTCTCTGCCTGTCGCGTTTTTTTCCCCATGCCGCGCATATACGCTTATGCATGCACGCCCCCCCCCCCCCCCCCCTCTCTCTCTCTCTCTACCTCTCTCTTCTCCTCCCTCACTCCCTCGCTCTCTCTCTCTTACCCCCCCCCCCCCACACACACACACACACACATACACACCTACCTCCGCACACCCACCCTCCTACAATTTCATCAACAGACACTGGGTGCGTGAGTAGGTAGCCTACGTAGAAGCTGGGAAGAAACCCTGAGAGCCGGAGCAGCCGGTAAGGTCTCCCGCCCTGTAGGCCTACTGCGAACTTCGGCCACACAGCTCGGTGGCAGTGTCGTGCATGTTGGTGTATTTGGCAGAGTGAGAGCGCTAGAGAAACAACCAGAGAAGGAAGAACAGCGCTCTGTGCAGGCCACACAGCTCTTGTTTGGCCATGGCTTGCTCCTAGTCTCTCTACCCCTTCAAGGCAGCGCTAGGCTAGGCTACACCAGGCCTGCCTGCCTGGCCCACACAGTCAGCAGGAGCTGCGGGGCCTGGCTGTTTTTGCGTTTGGAAAAGACAACTGGAGTCAGGCCAACGAGCTGTTGTGAAAGTCAATAGGGGGGTAGGTAGTGTTTCACGTGCAGGTGTGTGTGTGTGTATGTGTGTGTGTGAGAGAGAGAGAGAGAGGACTGTCCTCTTGCCCTCGTTTTTTCCCCTCCGATTTTGGGTGTTGGATTTCCCTCCCATCTCTCTGTTACTTTTCTCTCTCACTGTGTCTGCTTCTGTCTGTCTGTCTGTCTCCCTGAGTGTGTAAGAGAGAGACAGACAGACAGACAACAGACAACAGACAGAGAGAGAGAGAGAGAGAGAGAGAGAGGGGGGAGGGGGGTTGGATGTGCATTCCGTACGTATTTTTCATCTAGCAAATATGCTGATGCTCATAACCTATTGCATGTTTATCTATACATGTACGAACAAGATAATTGAGAAAAACAACAACAAGCGCATACCAGTAGGCTACTTTCTGTTTGTATATAAAAATTATGTCTGCATGAGCATGCCTCTCTTGCACTCCGTGCCTATGCCTGTATGCAGTAGACATGTCTGCCTTTGTGCCCGCCACCTCATTCCACTGCTCAGTGCATCTTTTCATCGGCGTCCACTCTGCCCCCTGCATCCATGCACACACACACGCACGAACAGAGAGAGAGAGAAAGAAATTATGTGATCGGTATGTTGCGCAAATACACAAAATCAAGGGTTAGCTATACAGGACGAAAAATAAGGCAACAGACAGCCTCCGGCTCTTTCTGTTTGTATCTGTCTCTACATGCCTCTCTTCCTCGTCTCTTACTCTCTGTCTCCTTTGTGCCCGCCACCTCTCCTACTCTCTGATCTTTTCCCATCGGTCCTCTGCCTGCCGGGGCATTCCCATCTGCAACAAACCAGCACGCACACAAAAAACACACACATCAAAGGTTGTGCCAAAAAACAAGGGGGGGTTGGGAAACAGGCAAGAGACATCTCTCCTTTGATCTCATCTGTCTCTGTCTCGGGTTTCACGCTACTGTTGCCCATCTAGGTGTGCTTCCATTCTGATCTCTCATGCTCTGAAATCTCTTCTCGTGATCGTCTCTACATGGTCTGACTCGTGAAAGACTGAAAAAGAAGGTGATGTGTTGAGGAGCAGAGGAATTGTGATGTATTGATGTGATGTATGTGTTGATGGTGTTCATGTGGCTGTGTATGGTGGTTCGTGCGTTTGTTGGGTGCGTGTATTGTGTGATTGTATAGCAATGAATTGTGTGTATTGTTGATTGTTGTTGTTGGTTTGTGTTTTGTGGTGTTGTCTGTTTCGTGTGGTGTGATTGATGTGTCTTTGTGATGTGATGTGGGTGTTATGTGGAATTGTGATGTGATGTGATGTGGTGTGGTGGGGTGTGATGTGGTGTTATGTGATGTGTGTGATGTGATGTGATGTGGTGTGGTGTGATGTGATGTGGTGGGTCATCAGCAGTGAAGGCGGCAGCAGCCTAGATGTGTCTTTTCCTGAAGAGCCATCATTGATCAAAGGCCTGCTGCTAAGCCTGTACCTCACTTAATCTGACTGCACTGCTGTAAGCCAGGTTACCTCTGCCTGCATGCCTGCCTGCCTGCCTTCCTGCATTAGCCTAGCCTAGGCTAGGTATATGTACTCTGTGTGCGTGCGTGTGTGTGTGTGCGCGCGCGCGCGTGTGTGTGTTTGGGAAGGTGGGAGGGGGGTGAGGCGGGTCGGAGTTAGTTATTTTATTTTATTTTTTATTTAATCTTTTATTTCGAGAATAATGGAATAAACACCCATGTGCTTTTTTACGTCCTGTCCCAGTGTGTATGCACTTTTGTAAATTTTGCCATCCCTTCTCACCGGCACACAATGGCCTAGTCTTCCGAAAAGCGGAACATGTTTTAACGTGTGTGCAAGATGATCTGTGTATGTTCGCACGCGGGACCTCGGTTTATAGCCTCATGCGAAGGATGATTTCAGTAAGCATTACGTCGTTGTCGTCATCATCGTCATCGTCGTCATCATCATCATCATCATCATCATCATCATCATCATGAAGGAAGGAAGGTGGCAGGATGGTTAAGACGTTTGCCTGCCAACTAGTAAACCGTGAGGTTCTGGGTTCGATTCCCAGCCTCGCCCTTTCTTCCCAGTTTGACCCAAAAAAATCGAACTGAATGTCAAAGTCCTTCGGATGAGACTATAAACCGAGGCCCCGTGTGCGAACGCATGCAGAACATCTTGCGCACACGTTAAATCCTGTTCCGCTGTTCGAAAGAGTAGGCCATTGTGTGCCGGTGGGAACAGATGACAAAATTTTAAAAACCGCATACACACGCACCCCCCCCCCCCCCCCCCCCCCAAAAAAAAAAACACAAACCCCCCCCCCAAAAAAAACAAAAAAACCCAACAAAACCCCAAAACAAAACAAAACTGAGCGCTTTGATTTGTTACTTTACAAGATTCAGCGCTATATAAATCCATACATTATCATCATCATCATCATCATCATCATCATGAGTGAATGAGCATGCATGTTTGTTGCTGTTGTTGTTGATGATGTTGATGATGATGATGATGATTGATGTGTGGGGTGAGGGCACAGAGAGAAAAGAGAGAGAGAGAGAGAGAGAGAGAGAGAGAGAGAGAGAGAGAGGAGAGAGAGAGAGAGAGAGCGTTCCGTCTTCCATTTAGCGTCTTTTTACCATGAGTGGTATTAAACAGAGGAGGACGGGAGGGAGAAGTAAAGGGGCAAACACAGAAGTAAACGTGCACATGACTGTGTGAGTGTTGGTAAACGCACGAATCCTTATACAAAAAGACGTCGTGTATGAGACAGACAAAGACCTGTTTGTTTGTTGACAGTGGTTGAATAATGCGAATGGCAGACTTATGGTTGAAAAGCCAACAGGACTCAAAGACAAAGACCTGTTTGTTGACACTGGTTGAATGATGTGAATGGCAGACTTATGCCTGAAAAGCCAACAGGACTCAATGTTTGCAAGGTACAGTGGTGTCAGCTCTGGCCCTTGAAACCACACTATTAGCCTATCAGGTGGATCAGGGATCCAGAGCTAGGCTAACCCATCCCTACAGAAAGCCGAAAACTTGCCAGTCCGTCCCTGTTTTAACCAGAACATTTCCCTCATCCACTAAACCTTGAGTAGTGGTCTGGATGCTTTGTCTCTCGGATGAGACAATAAACCGAGGCCCTGTGTGTAACATGTAGCATACAGCGCACGTAAAAGAACCAACAGCCTGGTAAAAGTCGGTAGAAAAAGCCACTTTCACAGGGAAGCAACTACACATGCAGACAGGAAAAAAAATAACGTGAAGCACTGCTCTTGTGGCGATGACTCCCCCCCCCCCCCCCCCCCCCCCCCCTCCCCTTCCCCTCCAGGGAAAGCAACCCAAATTCACCCTTCGAAATCTGCAGTGACTGAGTGTGGTATACAACACAATCATTAATGTGTTAGAGCAGTTTGGTTCACACACACACACACACACACACACACGATTTCACCAAAGCCTTTGATGTTACTGTCAACAATCTGCTCATAAAGAAAATGGTATAGTACAAGTTCTCCTCTGATGCCTTATATTTGTCTTCTAACAGACAACAGAATGTTTATGTCAACAAATATTTCTCAACTTTTCTACCCAATATGTTTGGTGTCCCACAGGGTTCTATTCAAACGCTTTGATTTCTTTTTGCAAGATATAGCGCTATATAAATTCAATTATTTATTATTATTTTCATTTTTTTATTTTTAAATTATTATTATTATTATTATTATTATTATATTATTATTATTTTTTATTATTATTATTATTATTATCGTTATGGGTCTCCCATTATTTTTCGTATAAAGAAATGATCTCCCCTTATTTACAAAAGCGTCTTGTGATTTACTTGCAGATTACACCACTATTGATAGTAAGCATGTTAATCCACGTGAAGGTTTTTCATAATTAGCAACAAGACATAACTATACTTCTGGAATGGAAACACAGCAATTATTGCCATTCATCCAAAGAAAAAGGTTATGCTGATTTTTACAAGTGAGAAACGACGGAACCTTAATATCTACCTACTGTTTCTCTACATTGGCAATGAACAACTTGAACAAGTCTCAAATCATCAAAATGTTAGGGATAACTATTGATAACAACCTATTATGGTCTGCCCACATCCAAAACCTGCCAGGAAACATTGGCTCAAAGATATACCGTTTCAGTAAGAAAACAAATCTTAACTTTGCATGCCAGAAAAATATTCTTTTATTCTTACCTTCGGCCATAGATTATGCATCTACACTGTGGGACATGGCCAGCGATGATTTGCTGAAGTTAATAGTCAGGGTGCATAAACGCGCCATAAAGCTTATCTTCAACAAATCGTCAACTTTAATAGTTGCTAACCATTCAGATAGTAATATTCTTCCTCTTAAAACTAAGCTTCTTCTCACTAAAGGAGTTTTGATGCATAAAATCTTGCACAGAAATGCCCCATCCTTATTACGAGGCATTTTCACAGTAAATGAGTTCAGACACTCTCATTAATTGATTGATCTACCTCTACCTAAGATTACTCCTATTGCAATTAAGCCTACCATATTCCGAGGACCTGTTGTGGAATAGACTTCCGTCTCCACTAAAAAAAAAAAAGAAACAAAAATGACTGACTGTAAAATTAATGAAGCAAACCAGTGTATCATGATTTTTGATGAAACACTGTGATATAACATATCGATATACATATTGATATAACATTTATATCATCTCTCTGTCTGTCTGTTTGTCTGTCTCTCTCTCACCATCTGTCTATTTGTCTGTCTGTCTGTCTCTGTCTGTATCTGTCTCTGTCTCTGTCTCTCTCACACACTCTCTCTCTCTCTCTCTCTCTCTCTCCTCTCTCTCTCTCTCTCTCTCTCTCTCTCTCTCTCTCTCTCTCTCTTCTCTCTCTCTCTCTCTCTCTCTCTCTCTCTCTCTCTGACCAGGCAAAAGAAATTGGGTATCAAATATTCGTTGTAGATTATATGAAAAGGGTTTTGGGAATGGGAAAATGGAGGTGTTCAAAATGTTAAAGAGTTTTTATACCAGTTTAAAGAAAGATTGATCTTAAGCAGATGGCAAGAATGGGACTTCCACGTTAACAACAGTGAGAGGTTTAGCATCTATAGAACTTTTTGCGGTGTTCATGACAGGAAAACATATCTGAAAATGGATCTAGACAAACATTTGAAATTTGTTATGACCAGGTTTAGATTTGGCATTTCAGAAATTAGTACACACCAAAATCGCTACAAAACATATTCTGAATTGGATTTGACTTGTCCATTGTCTAAAACTGGAAATGAGGATGAAATACATTTCATGTTGTGTTGCCCGATTCTCAGTAAGCTAAGAGCACGGTATATACCATTGAAATTTTACAAATACCCTTGCCAGTTTCGTCTGTGTTTACTTTTGTCATCTATGGACGAAAATATTGTCCGAAATGTATCGATCTACTTATATAAGGCATTCAAATTACGATCAGTGCTGACTTAGTTAAGTTTGTTAATGTGTGTGTATGTTGAGTGATTTCATTAATATTACCTGTGTACTCTACCCCTTCATTAGGGGCAATGGCCTTTACATGAATAAACATTCCGAATCCGAATCCGAATCTCTCTCTGACCACTGGGGTTCGAGATACCCTCGGAGGGGATTTTTCTCCGGAACCTGGAAGTGGAATGCAGCAGCCACACTACTGGAGGGGAAGCAGTCTCAACGTACTCAGTCTTCCTGTCGTGAAGCACGAGCTGTAGCCCAGGAACGATAAGCAGCAAAACAGAATGGATGACAGCAACAACAAAAAAGATGCACGCCCACGTCTCCACGCATCATCTCTGAAGCTGGAATACGGCGATCTTAATGTGGTTTAAAAAACCCACAACTCGTCAATGAGCAATACTGGAATTTTAGCCCAGGAGCGAAAGAAGATGTGAATGTGGAAGAAGTAGTCAAGTCAAGTCAAAATTTTATTTCCAGGTGGTACATTGAATATGCAATGCATTTGCTTTTTTTCATCAAGCCATCTATCTAAGAACAAATTTCGTAATGATTATACTAAGTCAGTAGTGATGGTGTTGGTGGTGGAGGTATGTAGTAGCAGTAGTAGGAGCAGTTGTGGTGGTGGAGGTATGTAGTAGCAGTAGTAGGAGAAGTAGTTGTGGTGGTGTAGTGGTGGAGGTATGTAGTAGCAGTATAGTAGGAAGCAATGTGTGTGTAGTGGATGGAGGTATGTAGTAGCATTAGTAGGAACAGTTGTATGTGGATAGGTAATATATGCATTAATAGACAGTTCGTGGTGTTGTTTTCGTACATTGTCTATTTGTTAGTACGTGTTGAGCATTGTTTGTGTGTGGAGTTGTAGTGCTAGTAGTCTTGTCCAGTTGTATGGTGGATGGTCATTCGTTCCTAGTTAGAGCAGTTTGGTGTGGCTTGGTGGATGTTGTAGTTCCGTTCTAGAGCATTGTGGTGGGGTTGATGGTGAGGTAGGTATTTTTCCGAGTAGGAGCGTGAATGGGGAGGTATGTAGTAGCAACATTAGAAGCATGTCTGTGATGTAGTGATACGTAGCTGTAGGGAAGCATGAAGAGAGTATGGTATACGCAATAAAAAGAGCACGCGGGTGTCTAGTGGAGGTATTATGAGCAATAGGCGACATTATGTGGTTTAGAAACCAGTCAAACCACAAGCTCCTGTCAGATGAGCAATAGCTGGATTTAGCCCAGGAGCGAAAGAAGACAGATTGGATGTGGATGTGGAAGAAAGTAGTGAGGTGTTAGTGGTGAGATATGTAGTAGCAGTAGTAGAGCAGTTGTGGTGGTGTAGTAGTGCTGGAGGTATGTAGTAGCAGTAGTAGAGCAGTTGTGGGTGGTGTAAGTGGTGGATGTATGTAAGTAGCAGTAGTAGGAGCAGTTGTAGTGGTGGAGGTATGTAGTAGCAGTAGTAGGAGCAGTTGTGGTGGTGTTAGTGGTGGAGGTATGTAGTAGCAGTAGTAGGAGCAGTTGTGGTGGTGTAGTGGTGGAGGTATGTAGTAGCAGTAGTAGGAGCATGTGTGTGAGTGGTGGAGGTATGTAGTAGCAGTAGTAGAGCAGTTGTGGTGGTGTAGTGGTGGAGGTATGTAGTAGCAGTAGTAGGTAGTGTGTTAGTGGTGGAGGTATGTAGTAGCAGTAGTAGGAGCAGTTGTGGTGGTGTAGTGGTGGAGGTATGAGTAGCAGTAGTAGGAGCAGTTGTGGTAGTGGTGGAGGTATGTAGTAGCAGTAGTAGGAGCAGTTGTGGTGGTGTAGTGGTGGAGGTATGTAGTAGCAGTAGTAGGAGCAGTTGTGGTGGTGTAGTGGTGGAGGTATGTAGTAGCAGTAGTAGGAGCAGTTGTGGTGGTGTAGTGGTGGAGGTATGTAGTAGCAGTAGTAGGAGCAGTTGTAGTGGTGGAGGTATGTAGTAGCAGTAGTAGGAGCAGTTGTGGTGGTGTAGTGGTGGAGGTATGTAGTAGCAGTAGTAGGAGCAGTTGTAGTGGTGGAGGTATGTAGTAGCAGTAGTAGGAGCAGTTGTGGTGGTGGAGGTATGTAGTAGCAGTAGTAGGAGCAGTTGTAGTGGTGGAGGTATGTAGTAGCAGTAGTAGGAGCAGTTGTGGTGGTGGAGGTATGTAGTAGCAGTAGTAGAGCAGTTGTAGTGGTGGAGGTATGTAGTAGCAGTAGTAGAGCATTGTGGTGGTGTAGTGGTGGAGGTATGTAGTAGCAGTAGTAGGAGCAGTTGTAGTGGTGGAGGTATGTAGTAGCAGTAGTAGAAGCAGTTGTAGTGGTGGAGGTATGTAGTAGCAGTAGTAGGAGCAGTTGTAGTGGTGGAGGTATGTAGTAGCAGTAGTAGAAGCAGTTGTAGTGGTGGAGGTATGTAGTAGCAGTAGTAGAGCAGTTTGTAGTGGTGGAGGTATGTAGTAGCAGTAGTAGGAGCAGTTGTAGTGGTGGAGGTATGTAGTAGCAGTAGTAGGAGCAGTTGTGGTGGTGGGAGGTATGTAGTAGCAGTAGTAGAAGCAGTTGTGTAGTGGTGGGAGGTATGTAGTAGCAGTAGTAGAAGCAGTTGTGGTGAGTGGAGGTATGTAGTAGCAGTAGTAGAAGCAGTTTGTAGTGGTGGAGGTATGTAGTAGCAGTAGTAGGAGCAGTTGTGGTGGTGGAGTATGTGTAGAGTATAGAGCATTTGTGTGGTGTGTAGTATGTAGTACAGTAGTAGGAGCAGTTGTGGTGGGGTTGTAGTAGGAGTAGGAGCAGTTGATGGTGGAGTATGTAGTAGCAGTAGTAGAAGCAGTTGTGGTGGTTGTAGTGGTGGAGGTATGTAGTAACAGTAGTAGGAGCAGTTGTGGTGGTGGTGTGGGTGGAGGTATGTAGTAGCAGTAGTGACAGTTGTGGTGTGTATGTGGAGGTAGTAAGTATAGAGCATTGTGGTGGTGTTGTGGAGGTATGAGTGCAAGTAGAGAGTTGTGTGTAGGTAGGCAGTAGTAGGAGCAGTTGTGGTGGTGTGTGGTGGAGGTATGTAGTAGCAGTAGTAAGAGCAGTTGTGGTGGTGTAGTGGTGGAGGTACTTAGTAGCAGTAGTAGGAGCAGTTGTGGTGGTGTAGTGGTGGAGGTACGTAGTAGCAGTAGTAGGAGCATTGTGGTGGTGTAGTGGTGGAGGTATGTAGTAGCAGCAGTTGTGGTGGTGTAGTGGTGGAGGTATGTAGTAGCAGTAGTAGAGGAGCAGTTGCGGTGGTTGTAGTGTGGTGAGGTACGTAGTAGCAGTAGTAGGAGCAGTTGTGGTGGGTAGTAGTGGTGGAGGTACGTAGTAGACAGTAGTAGGAGCAGTTTGCGGTGGTGTAGTGGTGGGAGGTATGTATAGTAGCAGTAGTAGGAGCAGTTGCGGTGGTGTAGTGGTGGAGGTAGTAGTAGCAGTAGTAGGAGCATTGCTGGTGGTGTAGTGGTGCAGCATGAAAAAGAAGACAGTCGTATGGGAAGAGATAGACGATTAGAATGTCGCGAATGAAGATGTAAAAAAGACATTTAGAAAAAGTAGGGAGAAGAAGAAAGTCATCAAATGTTACAAGAAAGGCAAGAATTGAAGTGGGTATAACATTGCAGAGAGAACAGGAGACGAGTAATTCAATTAAGAAGAGAGAAGATGGCGTTGTATGTAGAAAAAATGAAAAGGAAGAAAGAGAAGGCATTAAATACCTAGAAAGAAAGAAAGAAGGAAGACATTTAAGGAAGGTAAGAAAAGTTATTACATGTTGAAATAGGAGGAAGAAAGCCATTAGGAGGAGGAGAAAGGAGAAAACACATTACATTTAGAATCGACAAAGAAGAAAGAAGAAGCAGTATTTAGAGAAGAAAGAAGAAAAGTCATTAGATTTTAGAAAAGAAGAGGAGAACGAAAACCCATTTAAGAGGAGGAGACAGGAACGCCATTTAAATGGAGAAAACAAGGTGAGAGGAGAAAGATGAAAAATTAACCAATTTTACGAAAAAAGAAGAAGAGGAAGAAAGTCATTTGGAGAAAGAAAAAGAAGACATGCTTTTAGAAAAAGAAAGGAAGAAAGCAATCCTTAATTTGAGAAGGGAAGAAGAATCATTAGCCTACATGTTAGAAAAAAGAAGAGGAAGAAAAAGAAATTAATTAATTTTAGAAACAAGAGAAGAAGGAGGCATTAAATGTTTAAGGAAAATGAAGAAGAAGAAGAAGAGTTAGAAGAAGAAGAAGAAGAAGAAAGAGAAGAAGAAGAAGAAGAAGAAAAGAAAAGAAGAAGAAGAAGAAGAAGAAGAAAAAGAAGAAGAAGAAGAAAGCTTGTTGTTTTTCAGTAAGAAGAGAAAGAAAAGACAAAACTATTCTGAGAAACAAGAGGAAGAAGAAGAAGGTTTGGGTCTTTTTTCTTTTTTTAAAAGTAATTTTCCACATCACCTCACCTATTCCATAGTCTTGTACACCGTGGGGGCAGCACTGAAGATTTTGCAACCAGCTTCCTCCACTCCCCCTGGTTCTCCGTTTTCTGTAGCAAATCATTCCACTCAAGGCCAGTCTACTCTCTGATGTTGTCTTCCCATCATTTTCTCTGTCTGCCTCTTCTTCGTCTCCCTCCTTGTACTGTTCCCTGTAGGACAGTCTTGACCAGTCCAGATGTTCCTGTGACGTGCCTGTGCCACTCCAGTTTGCGTTTTTCGCTCAGGTCAGGAGCTCTTCCTATGGTCCCATGGTGTTTTTAATTCTGGTGTTCTATTCCTCATTAGTGATGTAATCTGTTTTTAAGCAATAAGAGGAAGAAAAAGAAAAGTATTCAGAAAAAGAAGAAGAAATGTTTGGGCCTTTTTTAACAGGTGGGAAAAACATTTTTTTTTTAAAAGGGAAGAAGAAGCGTCATTAATTAAGAAAAGAAGAAGAAGAGGAGGAAGAAGAAGAAAACGAGAATAAAACCTGAATGGGAGTGTGGAAAAAGTAGAGTAGAACTATGTTGCCCCAAGAGGCATAGGGTGTGTGTGCCCCAGGCCAGAGACATAGGGGTGTGTGCCCCAGGCCAGAGACATAGGGTGTGTGTGCCCCAGGCCAGAGGCATAGGGTGTGCCCCAGGCCAGAGACATAGGGTGTGTGTGCCCCAGGCCAGAGACATAGGGTGTGTGTGCCCCAGGCCAGAGACATAGGGGTGTGTGCCCCAGGCCAGAGACATAGGGTGTGTGTGCCCCAGGCCAGAGACATAGGGTGTGTGTGCCCCAGGCCAGAGGCATAGGGTGTGCCCCAGGCCAGAGGCATAGGGGTGTGTGCCCCAGGCCAGAGACATAGGGGTGTGTGTGCCCCAGGGCCAGAGACATAGGGTGTGTGCCCCAGGCCAGAGGCATAGGGTGTGTGTGCCCCAGGGCCAGAGGCATAGGGTGTGTGTGCCCCAAGAGACATAGGGTGTGTGTGCCCCAGGGCCAGAGGCATAGGTTGTGCCCCAGGGCCAGAGGCATAGGGTGTGTGTGCCCCAAGAGACATAGGGTGTGTGTGCCCCAGGCCAGTGACATAGGGTGTGTGTGCCCCAGGGCCAGAGACATAGGGTGTGCCCCAGGCCAGAGACATAGGGTGTGTGTGCCCCAGGCCAGAGCCATAGGGTGTGTGTGCCCTAGGCCAGAGACATAGGGTGTGTGTGCCCCAGGCCAGAGGCATAGGGGTGTGTGCCCCAGGCCAGAGACATAGGGTGTGCCCCAGGCCAGAGACATAGGGTGTGTGTGCCCCAGGCCACAGGCATAGGGTGTGCCCCAGGCCAGAGGCATAGGGTGTGTGCCCCAGGCCAGAGGCATAGGTGGTGTGCCCCAGGCCAGAGACATAGGGTGTGTGTGCCCCAGGCCAGATGGGGGCAAGGTGGGTGTGTGCCCCAGGCCAGAGGCATAGGGTGTGTGCCCCAGGCCAGAGGCATAGGGTGTGTGCCCCAGGCCAGAGGACATAGGGTGTGTGTGCCCCAGGCCAGAGACATAGGGTGTGCCCCAGGCCAGAGACATAGGGTGTGTGTGCCCCAGGCCAGAGGCATAGGGTGTGTGTCCAGGCCAGAGGCATAGGGTGTGTGTGCCCCAGGCCAGAGGCATAGGGTGTGTGTCCCAGGCCAGAGGCATAGGGTGTGTGTGCCCTAGGCCAGAGACATAGGGTGTGTGTGCCCCAGGCCAGAGACATAGGGTGTGTGTGCCCCAGGCCAGAGGCATAGGGTGTGTGTTTCCCCAGGGCCAGAGGCATAGGGTGTGCCCCAGGCCAGAGGCATAGGGTGTGTGTGCCCTAGGCCAGAGACATAGGGTGTGCCCCAGGCCAGAGGCATAGGGTGTGTGCCCCAGGCCAGAGGCATAGGGTGTGTGTGCCCCAGGCCAGAGGCATAGGGTGTGTGTGCCCCAGGCCAGAGGCATAGGGTGTGTGTGCCCCAGGCCAGAGGCATAGGGTGTGCCCCAGGCCAGAGACATAGGGTGTGTGTGCCCCAGGGCCAGAGACATAGGGTGTGTGTGCCCCAGGCCAGAGGCATAGGGTGTGTGTGCCCCAGGCCAGAGACATAGGGTGTGTGTGCCCCAGGCCAGAGACATAGGGTGTGTGTGCCCCAGGCCGTTCCCCAGGCCAGAGGCATAGGGTGTCCCCCAGGCTAGAGGCATAGGGTGTGTGTGCCCCAGGGCCAGAGGCATAGGGTGTGCCCCAGGCCAGAGGCATAGGGTGTGTGTGCCCTAGGCCAGAGGCATAGGGTGTGTGTGCCCCAGGCCAGAGGCATAGGGTGTGTGTGTCCAGGCCAGAGGCATAGGGTGTGCCCCAGGCCAGAGGCATAGGGTGTGGCCCAGGCCAGGCTATTTTCCCCAGGAGAAAATAAGTGCCCAGGCAGACTATTGTGTCCAGCAAGGATATGGTGGTATGCATGCAGAGCTAGGTTGTTGAGCAAACATAGTGTTTCACGAAGTATGATGCTACCACAGGCCAACATAAAGGGTATTATCTTCAGGCCAAAGAATGGTGTTGTATCAACAAAGACAGAGGTGTATCCCCTGCACAGTAGGTGTCCCGATACATGGTGTGTAGCCCCAAGGCCAAAATACAAATAAGTTTGCAGCACTAGCCATAGGTGTGTGCCAAGCCAAGAAAGTGACACAGGCCACACAATGTGTCCCCGAAGGCATTTAAGGTCTCTGTCCTAGACCAAAACAGCACTAATATAGTTGTGCCCCTGCAAGGCAATGACCACCAAAATCTAGTCCCAGGCCACAGGCATAGTGTGTGCCCAGCAAGGCCATAGGTGATAGGCAAATAGTATAGGCACCAGGGCAGGCATAGGGGTGTGTGCCCAGCCATGAGGATAGGTTTTGAACAGAGGCATAGTGTGCCATGCAGCAATTGATGCCACCAAACATATTCCCCATCCGACATAGGTCGTTTGTAGCCCCACCACCTCTAGTTGTTGTGCCGGCAAGTAGGTGTTTTTTTGTGTTTCTTGGCCAACCGACATATGTGTGAAGGCTAGGGTGTTGGCCCCAGCGCCAGGGCTTAGTGGTGTGTGTGTTGAGGAGAAGGCATAAAGTTGTGGCCCAGGCCACATGCAACGGAGTTGCCAGCAGTGAGCAATGTGTGTTCCCAGGAGAGGCATTAAAGGTTGCGGGATCATGTGTGTTGTGTCTATTTCAAGTAGATAGGTTGCCCCAGGTCGCTTGTGTTTTGCATGCCAGAGGATAGGGGGGTGGCCGGGCGGGCGTTCACATGGGAAGGAAAATAACAAAGCCGTGATACTTATAATGTACAAAGATATAAGATGGTAATTATGTATACTCAGATTTTTAAAAAATAGTAATTCACGAAGTATCGATGCCAAACAAACAGGCAAACTAAAAATGCTAAACTATACTTAAGTAAACAAAAAAGGTAAATAAATCAACAAATATACAAAGAAAGTACTCATGTAAGTAAGTTCGTTCGATAACAGTGATTAACCCACTAAAAACAAAAATACAAAATAAAATAACTTGCATACTAACTAGCCATCTAACGTACTAACTAAAAACAGAACAGACAATCTACAAGTGCCTAACAATCTGTGTATATCTAATTAATGTACTCTTTAACTAACTCAAAACAACAACTAATTATATTATTCCACTTTTGCTAAGCAAACTAACTAAAAATCTATCAAATCCACAGGCTTCATCTTAACCAACAACAAGCCATTAGTATAATAATATTATTATAGGGACAGGGGGGAGGGGGTGTGCACCAGCCATGAGGTAGGTTTCTAACAGGCCTGTTTGTCATCATTGATCACAACCATCATCACCATCATCGCCATCCTTTCCTCCTTCTGTGACCCTCCCCACTCTCTCCCTGTTGTTGTGGAGTGGTGTTGATATTATTTTTCTGGTGTTTCCTTGGAAACGACATATTGTGATGGTAGGGGTAAATTCGAGCGCGCGCATGCGCGCGGGTGTGTGTTTGTGTGTGTGTATGAGAGAGACAGGCTAACATCTGTGGCATTTCTGAGCACATCAAACGGAAAGTTGAGCAGTTGCTAGCAATTGATTGATTTACAAGGAGTAGGCTATTAAAGTTGTGGATTTTCTTGTTGTTTGTTTATTTAAGTTTAATTTAGTTACAAAGTTGTTCGCTTGTTTATTTATTCATGTCGATTTTGTTGTGGGGGGGGGGGGGGGGGGGGGGGGCATGGGGAAGGAGATGCAAAAGCAGAGGGAGGGGGGGGGGGCGGTATTAGCCTAGCTGATCCTTTTTGTCGTCATCAAAGCGCGGGTTTGAGTCCCTGTCCTGTTTTGTTTATTTTTTCACTAAGAGAGTGAAAAGGGAGGTGGCAGGATGGTTAAGACGTTCACCTTCCTTACAAGTTAACCGTGAGATTCTGGGTTCGATTCCCAGCCTTGCCCTTTCTTCCCAGTTTGACGGAAAAAAATCGACCTGAATGTCAAAGTCTTTCGGAGGAGACTATAATATAAAAAATAAACCGAGGTTCTGCGTGTTTTCGCACACGTTAAAAACCCGTTCCGCCTTCCGAAAGAGTAGGCCATTTTGTGCCGGTAAGAATGGATGACAAAATTCTGAAAATAACCGCATGCACACGTGTGTCGTGTTTAGGCACCATCCCCAAAGTCGGAATGCGGCTCCCTACATGGTAGGCAGGGGCAGGGGGTGGGGTGTCAAGCAAAGGCACCATGAAAACAGCCTCATTCGAAGAATGTCACCATTGATAGACCTCGGAGTTGTAGCCGAAGAACAAATAAAGGACAAAGAGCATTTTCCGCTGAACTTCAAATTGGTTCTGACTTCTTTCCCTGTCAGGTCAAGTCAAGTCCTTCAGGTGATGCTGTAAACCAATGTTGAGGTCCCTAGTGCGAATGCAGGCAGAACAGCTAAAACACACGCTAAACACCATCCACTTTTCTGAAGAGTAGGCCAGCTTTGGCCAGTGGTGTGGATGATACCAACATACCCAGCATGCAATCTGTTATCTGCAAAGGGATGGGCTCCGCCAGGTTTTAATTTGCCTGAAAAATGTGGATGCTCTGCACAATGGCTGTCAATGGTTAAATGCACTAAGGCCTGAAAAAATATGTACACATATATACATACATACATACATACATACATACATATATACATACATACATACATACATACATACATACATACATACATACATACATACATATAATATTATATATAATAATTATATATATATATATATATATAACTTATGTATTAAATTATGGACACTTTTATCATCATCATCATCATCATCATCATCATCATCATCATCATCTTCATTATCATTATCACTACTACTACTAATAATGATAATGTATGGAATTTATATAGCGCTGAATCTTGTAAAGCAACAAATCAAAGCGCTCAGATTTTATTTCATACCACTTTAAGTCACGGCAGATTTCTCTCCGTGAAATTCGGGCTGCTCTCCCCGGGGAGAGCGGGAGAACGCGTCGCCACTTAGCGCTGCGCCACCCTTTCACCCTTTTTTTTTTTTCTGCAGCTGTATTTGTTTCCCTATCAGAGTGGCTTTTTTTTAAAGAATTTTGCCAGGGACAACTCTCTTGTTGCCGTGGGGTTTTTTACGTGCGCTAGATAATTACATGTAACACACGGGACCTCGGTTTGTCGTCTCATCCGAAAGACTAGCGCCCAGACCACCACTCATGGTCTAATGGATGGGGGAAAAATTTCCGGTCCAAACGGGGTACGAACCGCCGCACACTTCAGACCCGGACTTTTCGCTTTCTAGACAGGCGCGTTACCTCTAGACCACCGATCCACCACAGACCACCGATCCACCACCACTACTACTACTACTACTACTACTGCTGCTGCTGCTGCTGCTGCTGCTGCTGCTGCTGCTGCTGCTGCTGCTGCTGCTGCTGCTGCAGTTGTTTTAAACTGAAATACCTTTAATAGAACCACACAAAAAATAAAACAATCAAAAAACAAAAACAAACAAACAAAACGTTTTACTTTGACAACAAAGAGAGCAAATAATGTGTTGATGTTGACGATGATGATGATGATGATGATGATGATGATATTCATGTGTATGCTGCTGCAACTGGTGCTCTTACAGCTGTTGCTGTTGTTACTGCTGATGAGATCAGTGTGTGTAAAAGCATAGTGACTAAGTAGGCCTGGATGTCCAGACAACACGCCCTGCTTAGGCAGCCGACATCCCAACCATCCAGCCAAAGGTGGTTATTGAAGGTAATGTTCACCTAGTCTAGCAGATCAGACACCTGTGTTATACATGTGGGAACAGATGACAAAATTTTAAAAACCGCATACACACGCAAAAAAATTAATAAATAAATAAAAAATCATCTGAGCGCTTTGATTTGTTGCTTTACAAGATTCAGCGCTATATAAATTCCATACATTATTTATTAGTATTATATATAGGCGAACAGTACTCTCATGGTTCCTGATACTTTAGGACACCGGTTACAGGACAGGGTGGGATCCCATCAGATCGTGGTATTGTGTCATAGCTTTGTATATAATTATTAAAGTATTGCATCATGTTTTATTGTATTGTATTATATTGTTTTTATTGTATCATATTATGCATGATAATTATTGTGTCATGTGATGTTATCACAGATTCGCAAATGTACGGAGAGATTAAAGAATACAGGGAATCTTTGTGATTGTGATAGTCTATTTGTTATGATTGCCATCAGCATGGCAAGCATGAGAACAAGAATGATGATGATAATAATAATAATAATAATAATATTAACAACAACAATAATGATGATGATGATGATGATGATACTACTAAAAATATAATAATGATGATAATAATAATAATGATATATGGAATTTATATAGCACTGAATCTTGTAAAACAAACAAATCGAAGCGCTTTGTGGTAATGATGATGATAATGGTGATGTTAATAATAATAATAATAATAATAATAATAATAATAATAATAAATATGGTGATGATAACGATACTGCTGCTGATAATAATAATAATAATAATAATTATTATTATTATAATGATAATAATAATAATAATAATAATAACCAGATTACTTCTGATAAAGATAATAACATTGAATAATAATGATAATGGTGGTGGTGATGTTGTTGATAACAACAGCAACAACAAGAATAATAATAATAATAATAATAATAATAATAATAATAATAATAATAATAATAATAATAATAATGATGATGAAGATGATGATGATGATGACGACAACAACTCTTTTGCATATAAAGGCCTGAGCATTTTCAGTGTTTGGCTAAAAAACATAAGCAGCACACACACACACACACACACACACACACACACACACACACACACACACACACACACACACACACACACACTCTCTCTCTCTCTCTCTCTCTCTCTCTCTCTCTCTCTCACGGATGACAAAATTTACAAAGCTGCATACACACGGGGACTGGATGAAAAAAGCACTTGGGTGCTTTTTTCATTATCCTCGAAATAAACAACCAAAACAAAACACAAACACACACACCAAGGAAAAAGACATTCACTACTCATTCAAACGCACAGCCAAGGCATACATAGCCAGACAGACAGCTCACTTGGGGGTGAGATTTATCTCTAAATATCCGCTATCAGAATCAGAGAAGAAAGACTGAATAAATCCCCATTTGAATAGGAAAGAAAAAAAGGAGGGGGAGGGGGGTAAAGGGGAAAAGAGCCAGCGGACATGGGCTAGACGTTCGTTCAGTCCATGCTTGCAGGCAGGCAGTGGATCGTTCCTTGAGAAAGCGCGAGCCTAGGTGCTGTTTCCTGGCTGAGTGTCCCACAGAACAGATGACCGTTGAGCCAACGGTCAGGGGCAGTGGACAGAACAGTTGACCCAACGGTCAGGGGTAGTGGACAGAACAGGTGATCCAACGGTCAGGGGTAGTGGACAGAACAGTGGACAGCTGACCCAACGGTCAGGGGCAGTGGACAGAACAGGTGACCCAACGGTCAGGGGCAGTGGACAGAACAGGTGACCCAACGGTCAGGGGTAGTGGACAGAACAGTTGATCCAACGGTCAGGGGCAGTGGACAGAACAGTTGATCCAACGGTCAGGGGCAGTGGACAGAACAGTTGATCCAACGGTCAGGGGCAGTGGACAGAACAGTTGATCCAACGGTCAGGGGTAGTGGACAGAACAGTTGACAGTTGAGCCAACGGTCAGGGGCAGTGGACAGAACAGTTGATCCAACGGTCAGGGGTAGTGGGCAGAACAGTTGACAGTTGACCCAACGGTCAGGGGCAGTGGACAGAACAGTTGACCCAACGGTCAGGGGTAGTGGACAGAACAGGTGACCCAACGGTCAGGGGTAGTGGACAGAACAGTTGACAGTTGACCCAACGGTCAGGGGCAGTGGACAGAACAGTTGACCCAACGGTCAGGGGTAGTGGACAGAACAGGTGACCCAACGGTCAGGGGTTCCCTTATCACTGCGGGCTGCCAGTGTGGTGGAAGAGATTTGTTCTTGTCCGGTCTGCGACCTCTTCCAGTGCTTCAGCAAGGTGATTTGTCGCCGAGCTATACATGACTGAGGTGGATTCCAGTCCTTCCCATGAGACTTGAAACTGACTTACTGGTGGTGACCACATGCATGGACAATCTTGCCTGCACCTACAATCCCATTTTGTCTGTGGAAGAGGAGTAAGCCAGTAAGCCTGGGAAGAATGGGTGACAACATCATAAAAACACCATCTAATGTTCAGACATTGTATCTTTGAAGTCGGAATGTGGAAGCCTTCATGGTGGCAAAACGGTCACCTAGCTGTATACTGAAACATCTCAGTAATGAGAAACGCCAGAGTTCTAGCCTAGGAAGAAAAGAGGCGAAAAACGCTGACCATCAATTAATTACATTATGCTCTGGTTCTTTCCTGTATCATTCATATTCAGCATAACATGGGCTTCTGGCCAAAACTGGGGAGATGGGGGAGAGAGCGAGTGAGAGAGAGAGAGACACACACACACACACAAAGCAAGTTGTAAGTCATGTTATTGATAACTAGTAAACTAATTTGTACTAAGCCTGTTCTATAGAGAAAACCAGTACAGCAAGGCAGCCAATAACATAGATCGATGGGGAACACGCATAGAGTATTGAGCTGGGGGACAGCATAGGTGTGAGCTTTGCTCCTGGCAGAAACACCCAACAAGCAGAAGCCTTCTGACCTTGTCCCGGTACTATAGGAGCACACACAACAGCCAGGTTTGTTTGTTGCATCTGCTAATGAAACAGGGCTCGGGTTGCCTTATATTGAAGCTAGCAGGATGCACAATGCTTTTCCAAAGATGAGCTTGGATGGACACATAGACACAGGCTGCACAGCCCTTTCTAAAGCCGAGTAATTTGAGAATGTGAAAGAAAGAGTGTTCCTCAGACATTTTGGAGACTATGAAATTTCGTACTCTTCATTCATTGATATGGTCATTTTGACTGTCCTTATTGGTTGATATCAAAGACATTATTTCTGACTTTTGTCTCAGTGGTCTAATAATAATAATAATAATAATAATATATGGAATTTATATATCGCTGAATCTTGTAAAAAACAAACAAATCGAAGTGCTTGAAAGTCTACCGTTTAGAAAACGAGAAGAGGCAGGTTTGATTCCTGTCTAATGCTGGATGATCCAGTAGACTGTCAGCGATGGGATGGGGGCTAGTTTTTCAGGTGAGATGATAAACAGAGGTCCCCCCTCCCTGCAACACATATTTAGCGCATAACACTCCCACCCCCCACCCCAACCCAACAACCTACTGCAACATACATGTGTCCCTTCAAATAATAGTTTCCCTCTGTTCGCCGTCAAACAATTGATACTCTGAAAATGGGTCAAAAAAAGTGAGATAATTTATCATATGGCGATAGACAGATAAACTTGAATGAATACATTAACATGATTAAAACAGTGCATGAATTTTTTTATTAAATCAAAACGATTTTAGAAGAGACAAAATTTAAGATATGATGGAGTGTTTCCTCTCATGTGTTGTGCTGCCGTGACAAAAAGAAGTTTTCTCCTTGAGCTTAGCCATTGCTTCCTGGTGTGTGTGTGTGTGTGTGTGTGTGTGTGTGTGTGTGTGTGTGTGTGTGTGTGTGTGTGTGTGTATGTGTGTGTGCGTGTGTGTATGTGTGTGTATGTGTGTGTGTGTGTATGTGTGCGTGTGTGTGTGTACTTTTCGTTACATTTTTTGTCTTCTTAAAATCAGTGTACGAGTTTCTGCCTTTTTCCGTGTTATGTATGTGTAAACGTGAAAGTCGCTTTGTCTGCATAAGCAGTAAGGTAAATGTAAATGTAAGTATATTCAATAAATAATGTTTAAAACAACAAGAAAATCCCTCTTTACAAGACAACAAACACACCATAGCGGCCGACAGGTGTATATTTAAAAAAACAAAAAAAACAAGAGTGGCACTGCACTAGTGGCGACACACTCTTTCCTTTCCGGAAAAAACAGCCCGAATTTCACGCTGAGAAAGTAAATGTGCCGTGACCAAGTCGACACAAGTGCGGAACACAAAATGACACACACTCGATACCGACTTCCTCCACTCTCAGGTCGACTACACAATCTACAACACATTCTTCTGCTTCCTGGAACACTCCGACAGGAATGGTGGTTGTCTGTCATATGAGCAACAACAACAAAAAAATCAATAATCATATAATTATTTATTTTTTTTATCTATAGTCTCCATTGTTTTGTTATTTTGACTGTCGTTAAGTTTGTGGTCAGATATTTTTTGTTTCATTTTAATCTTAAGTCAAGGATACATTATTGTCTGGAAAGAATCATCTTCCATAGTACAGAGAACAATGACAGACTTGTCAGTCTGGCTGCCATCGGGAGAAAAAACATGGGGAAAAAAGTGAGGGACAGATGTTGGTTGACCAAAGTCGGGTGATAGGATTTCAGAGGGGAAAACTAGTGCAGCAGAGAATTGGTCAGAGACCAGGTTTTTGTTTGGTTGGTTGGTTGGTTGTTGCTGTTTTCGAGACCCCAAAGTCTCAAAGAGTGTACAGGAGAGAGACACAGAGCAGAGGGTTTGCAGTAACAGGCTGGCGAGAAAGAAAAGCTAGAATCAAATTTGTGCTTTCTTTCTTTCTTTTAGAAATACAACACTTTCTTTCTTGCGTTGTTTCTCTTTTTTTCCCTTTTCTGTTCTTTTTTCTGTCTGTCTGTCTGCCGGCATGTCTGTCTTTCTTCCTTCCACTGTTATCTTACAACTATAGCAACAACAACAGCTACTACTACTACAACTACAACCACTTCTGCTACTTTTCCTCTTCTTCCCTTTTCATCGTCTTCTTTTTTTTTTTTTACTCCTCATTCTCTTCTACTTCTTTTTACACCCCCCTCCCTCCCCTTTCTGTCCCAGTCTTCCTCCTCCTTCTCCTCCTCGGCTTCCTGTCTTCCTCTTCTACTTGCTCTTCCTCTTCTCCTCCTTGTTTCCTCCTCCTCCTCTTCTACCTCTTCTTCTTCTTCTGCTGCTGCTGCTTCTTCTTGTTGTTCGTCTTCTTCTTTTTCGTCTTCGTCTTTTTCTCTTGTCTGTCTGTAATTATATCTGGCTGTGTCTATATATATATCTCTCTCTGTCTGAATGTCTTTCTGTCTATAATTATATCTGGCTGTGTCTATATCTATCTCTCTCTCTGTCTGAATGTCTTTCTGCCTTTCTGTTAATTAAGAAATCGTTAGATCATAGGTATGAATAGTGGTGTGAAGCATTAGATATTGAACAAGTGAAACAAGTAGCAACGCCACATTAATGATAATACTGATGGCAATGAGAATGATAATTAGGATGATAATTAGAATAACAATTAGAATAGCAGTGATGATAATAGAACCATCACCATTATTCATAGCAATGTAATAATCTAATTACAATCAAAATAATTATTGTTGATGTATCTGCAACTGATGCTGTTCAATTCAGTTTACATTTTGTCAGAGGAATAACCGATCAAATGAACAAAACAGTGGTTAACAAAAATTAAGTCCTCAAAGCCCTGAAAAGCCACGTACACCTCGTGAAACAGCTCTGTCCTCTCAACTTGTTTTACACGTACCGGGTATTCTATTTTATTGGCAAGATGAGCATTCACAAAGACATTCCACATCTGTCCACGCGCATTGAGGTGCCTTCGCGATTTTGCATCCACAGGAAACAAAGACTTACCTGCCTGATTAACTAAAGAGGCAGCCTGTATATGTCTAAGTTTCTAGGTACACAGAATTAAGACCCTGCAGTAACCAGCAGATAGAATGGATAGACACGGCACAAGAAGAAGAAGAGGAGCGGAATCGATTCAGTTTCCATTGGGCAGCTTTTTTCTCTGCCACTGAGAAAAAACCATCTTACGTCAGTTCACGTCTAGGTTTACTACGTGTGCCAAGCGAGCTGCAGCACGGCGCAGAGAGAGAGAGAGAGAGAGAGAGAGGGAGAGAGAGGCGGAAAATTGAATTCCAACATCGCTGACTGACACGCATCAAAGGCACCCCAACACGGAACCCGTCAGGCGCGCGACGTGAAGCCCCGCCCCCTCCCAGCGAATCAACAGCGAGGCGCGGATATCCACCCCCCGTCCATCAAGCACCACGTGCACCAATCAGCGCCCTGGATGCCGCAAGGACCGCCCGCTGGCTGCCCGTGGCGCCAACAGAGCGCGAGGCGCTACCGGCCCAGAAGCGGCTGGCGAGAGTTTGACTGGCTGACAAGCGGCGATGTCCCGCCAACCACAGCGCGGCGGCTTCGGAATCAGCGTGAAAGGGGGTCTGGATTTGGAGGGGGGACGGCTTTTATCAACAGTCACGCTGCTGGTCGTGCAGTTGAGCCTGTCGCCACGCTGGACTGCTGCTTGCGGATGAGCTGTTGCCAAAGCTTGGACAGTTGGCAAGGACGAACAACAACAGAGCATCGCTGGAGGGGGCTGCTTGCTTCAACCAACTGCCCCAGCACTGTGGTCCACTTTTCTGCCAGCTTCTCAGATCAGGCTCAGATAACCTGGTCGCTTTCGCCGTCATCGTGTCGGGATCGACTTGAGGGAAGCCTGGGGAACTTGCTGGAGTTGGGCTGGGTCACCTGGCTGCCAGTGTCTGCTGGGGAGTGTCAGCAGGAAGGAACCAGGACAGGAGGGAGGGAGGACTGTAGCCAGCGTGACAGATGAGGGAGGAAACCAAGGTGTGTGTGTGTGACTTGCTAGTTTTTCCACTTTCATTCCTCTGGCGTCCGCGGCCAACAACAAGAGTGGAGGATTATATACACGCATCACTCTCTATCCTATCGCCGACACCCGCGTGTGAGATTGTTGCCAGCTAAACATCGCTCGCTACTGCTGTGTGTTTGCAACTGCTTCCTTCCGTGACACGTTTGAAAAGCATATGTGTAGATAGATAGGCCCGTTAAGGCTCAACTTCTAGCCTCGTCAATTTCCCATCCCTGGTGTCAGTCAATCAGCGCGAAGGACGAACTAACAAACTAACTAACAAGATGTTGTTGCAGGACTGTGGGGCAGTGGCGTGGAGGAGGTGGTTGTTGGTGGTAGCGGTGGTGGTGATGTGGTAGTTGTTGTGTGAGTCACGCAGCTGATGTGAGGACACAGCCGTGCTGTACTCACGCTACTAGGAACTGCAGCCTTGGAAGTACTGCTCTGCTAGTGTCGGCACCTCGCTCTTTCTCTACTACGGTTTGTGGCCATTTCTTCTTTACATGTTGTCGTCTGTCTGGTTTGGGAGCCGGGAAGGGGGGGAGAGGGGAGGGAGGGGTATGAATAGTCTGTAGGGAAAGATGGTCAGTTGCAGCTTGTAGGCCTAGTTGTACACATTGTCTAGTGATACACTGACAGCATGGCCTTCATACAGCCTGTGAATGTCGGCCATGTGGAAATACAGTACAGTACAGATCCTGAAATACTTGGTTGTTATCTTTGGCAGTAGAAAAAAAAGCAAACTATTGCAAAAGTGGAATGAGGAACACTTGACAAAACACAGTTATCTGTAATGAAGGGTCGGCTAGTGGTGGGAGATATGCACAGACACTATCAGAGACAAAATATGCATAGCTCTGTGTATTGTGTTTGTTGCTGTCTGTAATCTAGTGTTACACCACAGTCGCTTTCTGTGCTCCAAATCGGGCTTTTCACAAGTGACCACGTGCTCTGAACACGCTGATTTCATGTAGGCCTCCTCCCTGCCTAATGCACACAGTCTTTCCACCCATGATATACACCGTGTGCGCAATGTAAACAAACCCTACGGCCCACACAATCTGAACACTGAAATGGATAAGCAGCTTTGGTTGGCGGTGTAGAGATGTGTCCAGTGTGACCCGCTAAACAACAATCACAACAGTGGGAACACAACACTGCACTACATCATAATACTAGTTCTCAGAGGGCCTAAGTCATCAGGTAGGACTGCCAGTTGTGCCCACACTATCCAAACTATACACCCTTTACTTTGCCTGTCTGCGCAGTAGACTGCTGAGTATACTGGGGGAAATCACAGGTGTCGCCTATATGGCAACTAGCTTAACAAAGTCACTGTCATTAAAAAAAAGTTTAAAAAATTTTTTTTAGACCACCAGTAGGAATAATTGCTGTGTCTGTTTAATCATCCTCAGTTTCAATAAATTGTCAAAGGTTTAGTTACCATTGGCTTGTCTGTCTTATCTGTCTGTCTTGTTTTTTTGTGCCTTGTTTGTGCTTTTTTTAAAAACCAGTTTGAATTAGGAATTTCAAGCAGAAAAAACCCAACAAAACAGTCATTGGCAAGATTGCTGTTTTCATTTTATTTCTGTTTTTATTTTTTTATTTTTAATAATCACTTAAAACTTTTTCTATTTATTTACAACTTTTCAGTTAATTTGTGTTTTTCTTGTTTTGTTTTTTTCTAGGGGCTTTATATATATATATATATATATATATTAATTTTAATTTTTTTTAATTGATTTGTCATTCACAAGGGGATCATTGGATTATTTGATTTTTTCCCATTTTGTTACTCACTGGTATTAAGGTTATTTTTTTAATTATTATTACTTTTGTAAATTACAAATTGCTTTACAACTTCTGTATTGATTAGGCATATGCATATACATAATTTATTTATAATATATATACACACATACACACACATAATTTTATATATAATATAATCACACCTTTATGAATAAAAAATATTAGTGTACTTTACATCATCATGTAAGTTATAAAACTACATGCATGTCTATACACAAAACGACACACATACACACACACACACACACACACACACACACACACACACACACACACACACTCCCGCCTAAGTTTTGTTTGTTTTGTTTGGTTTTGTTACATTGTTCATACCAGTTGAAGATACAAGAAAAACAGTAAAAGGTCTAAAGTAATGAACAACAAACAGACTGTCATTTTGTGTGGGGTGTGTCGGGTGTAATTTTGTGTGGGGTGTGTCTGGTGTAATTTTGTGTGGGGTGTGTCTGGTGTAATTTTGTGTGGGGTGTGTAGGGTGTAATTTTGTGTGGGGTGTGTCCGGTGTTAGTATCAGATAGGTCTGTCTGTTGACTTACACAGGTGGTCTGGTTTACAGCTGTACAGTGTGGCACCATTTTAGCAAGAATGATAGTCATATAATATAATAATGATAATAATAATAATAACAACAATAATAGTGACAATAATATTAGTGATGATGATAATAATAACAAAGGCAGTAATAATAATAATAACAATAATAATAATAATAATACTTCTGCTGACGATGATAATGTTAAATGAATGAATGACATTTTATTACGTTTTAAGTCTGGCAAACTAGTCTATTGATTCAGAGACGCTCTGTTGATATATATATATATATAATATATATATATATATATATATATATATATATATATATATATATACATACATACACATACATACATACATACATACATACGGGTGTAAAGTTTGTCACGAACAACAAATGCAGTATTAAAACTGCGCATGAAAAGCCACGTGTGTGTGTGTGTGTGCGTGTGTGTGTTTGGGGGGGGGGGGGGTGGGGGGGGGGGGGGGGTCTAGCTCTTCCCCTCTCCGGAAACTCGGTGAAGAGGTATTAGAACAGTGTTCTGAATGGATCAGGCACTGTCTTTGGGGGGACGAATTGAACCAGGTGGAGCCCGTCCATGGCTAAATATTTATTTATTTATTTATTCTTTTATATCGAGGATAATGGAATAAGCACTCATGTGCTTTTTTTAATCCAGTCCCCGTGTGTATGCGGCTATGTAAATTCTGTCATCTGTTCCCACCGGCACACAATGGCCTGCTCTTACGAAAAGCGGAACAGGATTTAACGTGTGCGCAAGATGTTCTGTACAGGGTGCATGCCGGGTATATGTTTTGCAGCATACACTTCAAGTTGATCTGGGAGATTGTAGAAATCCCCACCCTTAGTTCATTAGACGGCAGCTGAAGAGATTTGACCCCACGACTGCGTAGAGGCACGGAATAGAACACTTGGCCACTCAGGGCGGGCTGTCTTTAACTGGCCAAATTTTATTTTGTTTTAATGGAGAAGAAAAGTTCTTTACAGTGTGTTGTGTCAGTGGCGGGGGAGCATTGTCATCAGTTACTGTTATAACTGTTTTATTGTGTTAAATCTTGTGTTTCACCCCTTACTTTGAGCGCTTTGATTTGTTGCTTTACAAGATTCAGCGCTATATAAATTCCATACATTATTATTATTATTATTATTATTCCAGATATGATAGAAGTGAACGGCAGTGAGGAAGTCCTGCAAGGCGTAGAGTTAGAGTTAGCCTTCAGGGTGAAGCTGACACTGCCAGGTAGGAGGAGGTGGATGCAGGCCAAGTCTTGTGTCCAGACTCCTCCCCCCCCTGCAGTGTGTGGTGGTGTCCCTGGTCTTTTCCTCAGGCTGGTCATCGTGACACAACACCCCCCCCCCCCCCCCCCCCCCCCCCCCTCCTCCTGAATGGTGGCAGAGACAGAGAGAGATTTACTTTAAAATACAACTTACAATTATAACCAAATTCTGCAACACACATACGTCCACACGCACGCACACGCGCGCGCGCGCCACACACACACACCCACACACACACACATACACACACACACACACACACACACACACACACACACACACACACACACACACACACACACTGCTACTACGACTTCTACTATGCTACACAAAACTACACTAATAGCGCGCGCGCGCATACACCACACACACACACACACACACACACACACACACACACACACCACACACACACACACACACACAGAGTAGAGAATATCACATCCGTATGATATAATATTGATATTTTTTCCGCCTCATATTCAATTGATTACATTACACGTCGCCGAGTTATTGCTAAATCAGAATCCCGATTATACATACCCCTTCACTGACTCTGACAATCTGTGCTAATGATAATGATAATCCTCGCTTTGCCTGCCTGCCTGCCTGCCTGCCTGCCTGTCACAAAAGAGGCAGACTTGATGAGATTAAGACCTCCAATTAATCCGGGCACACTGATGGTGGCGAGCAGTGGTCTGCCTAATTCACCCGACGCTATAACTAAGTTGACCAGAAGATCAGGCATCAGAAGTCAGTGATGGGTCAACGGCATGCTTTGAGGAGAGAGAGAGAGAGAGAGAGAGAGAGAGAGAGAGAGAGAGAGAGAGAGAGAGAGAGAGAGAGAGAGAGGAGAGAGAGGAGAGAGAGAGAGAGAGCAGACTAATAACTTCTCTGTGACTGGGGTTGGGGTGATGATGATGATGAAGATGGTTGCTGATTTAGCTTGACTTCTCCATAGACTCCTCAAAGAGTCTGCTGGGATACTGCATTACATTTTGTTTCCTAGTAGCATTAACTAATGGTCAGGTTAAAATTAGTGGAGCCCATCCCTTTCAGATTGCATGCTGGGTTATGTTCGTGTCATCCATCTCCGCGGCCAGTCTTGGCGTACTGTTGTTGTTGTTGACGGAAGGTAGATGGTTTGTTAACATGCGCGCAGGTGTTGAAGTGCGTGTGTTGGCACAAGGGAGCGAGGTGTAGTTGATCCCGAGAACTTGCAGAGAAGTGAAGTGAAGTGAAGTGGGAAACGTGTTGTTGTTGTTGTGAGTATGGAACCAATGTGAACTTCATACAGTCAACCCTTGTAAAGGGACACCGCGGCGAGTTATACACACACACACACACACACACACACACACACACACACACATATATATAATATAATATATATATAATATATATATATATATATAAATATATATATATAATATATATAATATATATATAAAATTTTGCTAGTTAACAGACGCATTGGCAGTTCCTTCACTTGTATGCGCCCGCGCACGCACACACACACACACACACACACACACACACACACACACACACACACACACACACACACACACAGGAAAATGTTACTTGAACAATTTGATATTGGCTGATTGTATCAATGTATGCTCATGTTGATGTGCACATTGTAGTCAAAAGCTGGTTGACTGGAATGTTCTTGGTTGGTGATTTTAATAAAAACCGTACAGAGAAAATTCAGTCATGAAAAATCCACTAACAACTAAGCCAGTGAAATAACATTGAGCTGAAGACATGTATAGTTTGTCTTTTCCAGTTTCCTCACTGCACCTACATCTGTTGGCAAAATATTAATTTTCTTATTGGAAAAAACCCTAAATGGAAAATTCAGGGGTGAAGAAAGAATACACTAATAACCAGCAAATAACAAGAAAATAAAACTGGGCTAAACAAATACAAAATTCTGTACTTTCCAGTTTCCTCATTGCATATATACATTTATTGGCAAGACACTTTGTTTGATTCGCAGGATACAAGCTCAGAGTTTAATGCTCTCAATATGCGTTGTGGTGTAAACAATAAGATTGTCTTTTTATTATTAGGTTTCTTTGGGGGTTTTGTTTTGTTTGTTGTGTGGGTTTTTAAATTTTTTTATTTTTTTTATTCATTATTATTACTAATTTTACAAAAGCGGACAGTCTATATTAGAGATTATAGAAAATAAATGGAAATGGTTTGGTTGAAGCGTTTGGGTTACCTAGCGGGTTGGTCTGCAGAATTTTCTATCTTTTAGTTATGGACTTTTTGTTTGTGTATCTGCTTTCTAAAAAAAAAAAAAATAAGTTAAGAGTTTTTTTCTGTGGGGGTTTTGTCAGTGTGGTTTTTGTGTGTGGTTGTATTTTATCCGTTTTTGTTTTTAATGGAAACGGGGGGGTTTTGTTGTATGAAAGTGGCAGTCATGAGGTGCCTGCATGTTGCAGTGTGGCGCTGTGTTGTGTGCTGTGTTGTGTTGTGCGCTGTGTTGTGTGCTGTGTTGTGGGCTGTGTTGTGTGCTGTGTTGTGTGCTGCTGTGTGTAGGTGTAATGAGTCAGTAGCGCCCAGACTGCACAGCACAGCAGCGGGGTTTTGAGACTGTCCGGAACAGACAGGATGGAAGAGCAGTCTGGCTGTGGACGTGGGAACGTGCCCTGTTGTTGGCCTCGTGCACCTTCATCATAGTAACTGTGCCAGTGACACAATGACCGAGATAAAAATGGTCATAATGATGACTCTAATCTTTTTTTAAAAAGTAAAAAGATAATAGTAATAATAACAACGATGATGATGATGATAATAATAATAATAATGATGATGATGATGATGTTAATAATAAATAAATATAATAATAATAATGACGATGATGATAATAATAATGATAATAATGATAATAATAATAATAATAATACTTGGAATTTATATAGCGCTATATCTTGCAGAAAACAAATCAAAGCGCTTTTATTCATCCTACTTATTCACACGCAGCCTGTTACAATTAATAGTTGATGATAACAATGGCATCTTGGAAGAAATACTGAAAGAATGGGATACAGCAGAAAAAAAGAGAAAGAGAAAACATCAAAGACAGCAGTAAGGAAAAAACAAACCAACCCCAACAAGAGAAACAGGCAGAGCATTTGAGCAAGAAAGAAGCAAGAGAGAGGCAGGCAGAGAGCACAATCATTGACAGTGCAATAGCTCCATAACTGATGGATTTCAAAGTGTCTGGCCTCTAACACTCTTTGCCTGCTAGTGGGAGCATGGTAACACTGACTCCCTCTTTCTTCTGCTACCTTTT
>CM054155.1:3498114-3508114 GCA_028751875.1 Rapana venosa | reverse complement strand
CTCTCTCTCTCTCTCTCTCTCTCTCTCTCTCTCTCTCTCTCTCTCTCTCTCAAAACTATTGGATTGGAAAAGAGTGGGGCTTTTTGGTTTCGTTTTTACTTTTGAATTGTCTTGTGTAGATGTATGTAACTGTTCCCCCACCCCAAAGGATAATTACAGGCTTAAAGTGATGTTTTCTGATGAAAATATGCGTCTGCTTAGAGTGGCATCCATATAATTTGGTGTCCACTTTTGGCTGTAACTGGTCTATTTTCTGCCTGGCTGGGGTGTGATTTGAAGTGTGAATAGTCATTTGTTTCTCCACCTGGAGAGAGAGAGAGAGAGAAGAGAGAGAGAGAGAGAGAGAGAGAGAGAGAGAGAGAGAGAGAGAGAGCACTGTTAGTTTACGCTTGGAGTCTTTTGAATTGGATGACTACATAATAGTGTGAGTAATTAATATATAATACCCTGATTGATAGTGGAGATTGGGGCCGTTCCTCAGTTGAACGTCTCTTGACCGAGAGTAATAAATAGTATGGGATTATTCTATCCCAATAAACTAGAGCGGTGGTGGTGGTGGTGGTGATGGTGATCATGGGGGTAGGTAGTTGTAGCTGTAGTGGAGAGAATAGGAGGAGGGGGAATGGGAAGAGGGGGAGGGGGGGGAGTTCAAATCATAATGTGTGTCATTCAGCGCCAAAAGCGATGAACTTTTGTGTTTTGTTTCGGGTTTGTTGGTTTTTGTTGTTGTTGTTTTGTTGTTGGTGTTGTTTTATGGGGGGGGGGGGGGGGGGGGGGGGGGGGGGGGGGTTTGTTTTTTGTTTTGTTGTGTTTGTGAAATAATGTATTAACCGTACATAGCATATTTTTCTTTGTGTGTATTTTGTTCTAGTTTGTTTCGTTGTGATTGCTTGGTTGTGACAACTATCGTGGCAGATGTCAGCTGCAGTCTGCAGGCATGCAGGCAGGCACAAGGAAAACCAGCTCGCTACACGCTGCTTGGCTCACACATTGCAAAGTGTAGGGGCAAAGTCTGTCTTCTTTACTGTGTTGTATTATGAGCCATGAATATTTTATCAGGCTTTAAACATTGGAGGGGGGAAGGTGGAGAAGAGGTAGGTGCACGTTACACTGTGTTTGGCCAGCTAGTGTGCTCGGTAGGGATGAGCAGCTCCGCTGAGCAAATTGTTTTGAGCACACCAGAGAGAGCGCTTGATGGGACGTGGACACACCAGAGAGAGCGCTTGATGGGACGTGGACACACCAGAGAGAGGGCTTGATGGGACGTGGACACACCAGAGAGAGCGCTTGATGGGACGTGGACACACCAGAGAGAGGGCTTGATGGGACGTGGACACACCAGAGAGAGCGCTTGATGGGACGTCGACACACCAGAGAGAGCGCTTGATGGGACGTGGACACACCAGAGAGAGGGCTTGATGGGACGTGGACACACCAGAGAGAGCGCTTGATGGGACGTGGACACACCAGAGAGAGCGCTTGATGGGACGTGGACACACCAGAGAGAGCGCTTGATGGGACGTGGACACACCAGAGAGAGGGCTTGATGGGACGTGGACACACCAGAGAGAGCGCTTGATGGGACGTGGACACACCAGAGAGAGCGCTTGATGGGACGTGGACACACCAGAGAGAGGGCTTGATGGGTCGTGGACACACTGGACACCATGCCCTGGCTAGCTTAGCTTTAGAACAGTGTTGTGGAGAAAGTAGGTCTGTGGAGAAATGCTCTGAATAGGGTGGACAGAAAACCAGCACGCATGGTTCTTATGAAAGAGTCTTTTCAATAGCATCCCTAAACAAGGCACACAGATTCACCAGGCGTTTGTTTTCTATTATTTATTTATTTGGCGCAACATATATTTTAAGCATATTTTCTTCCTCTTTTTAATCATCATTTTTCTATGGCAGCTTTAAAAGGCGACAGGAATATCAAATAGTCTTGTGAATGCAATTGACATTTCTCATTTCTGAAAAGTGTCTTGCTGTAAGGTACCACAGCGGGTGAAGCTTCAATCACTGCCGGGACCTCTGATGAAGGCTCATGCAGGAGCCGAGACTCCAGTCAGGTCAGGCCAAAGGCATGGTTCTTATACAAAAATACCTAAAATGCTGTCATTGAAAGATTTTATTTTCTAGTTTGTTGCTGTTGTTTTTTAAAATCGAATCTTTGAAAATCATTTTCAAAAATGATGGAGAAGGTGTAAGTGGTTACTTGCACTTGTTTCCCTCCTCTACTATGTCTGCATTTATGCTAAAATAATAGAAAACAACAAGAACATGCAATGAGGTATAGCAATAATGAATGATAATACTTTCCTTTGTAGTCGGCATGTACTGTTAACAATAAACGATAGAAAAGTCGGTAACTTGAGACCTGTGTGTGTGTGTGTGTGTGTGTGTGTGTGTGTGTGTGTGTGTGTGTACAAACACAATGAGCAGCAAGTCTTTGTCTTCGGTCTGTTCATGTGATACACTGAATATCATGAATAATAACAATGCTGTGGACAGTGTCATTGTTTTCAATATGGATTTCCGGAATCTCGCCTGTACTGTATACAATAATATAGTCACTGTCTGTTGGGTGGGTTTCCTCTGTACCTGCAATACGACAAGGCGTACTACTGTAGTCTGTCTGTGTGCCGTCAATATCCCCTCCATCTGTGTGGGTTGTGTGTGGTTTGACTTACCAGTGATATAGCACGTCAGGTAGGTTGTTATGGGGTTTTAAAGCTGTGTTCTTTTTTTTCCCTTTTTGTTTTAAATTATCAGGGATACCAGGAAGTTCAGGTGGGTTGTTTTTTTTAGTGGTTGTGTGGTTTCGGGGTTTTTTTCTTGTTTTTTTGTTTGTTTTGTTTTTAAATTATCAGTGATAACAGTTCAGGTGGTCTTTCGGTTTGTTTTAGTTTGGGTGGTGTTTCTTTTGTTGGTGTTTTAAAAAAAAATATATCAGAGATATCAAACAGGTCAGGTGGATTTGGGGTTTGTTTTAGTTTTGGTGGGTTGTTTTTTTTATCTTGGTGTGTGTGTGTGTGTGTGTGTGTGTGTGTGTGTGTGTGTGTGTGTGTGTGTGGTGTGTGTGTGTTTGATTATCAGTGATAACAACAGGTCAGGTGGTTTAGGGGTTTGTTTTAGTTTTGGTGTTTTCTTCTTCTTTTTTGTTGTTGTTTTTAATTATCAGTGATAACAATAGCTCAGGCGGTCTTTCGGTTTGTTTTAGTTTTAGTGTTATCCTTTTTTTAAAAAAAATTATCAGAGATATCAAGAAGTGAGGTGGTTTTCTGGTTTGTGTTGGTTTTGGTGTTCCTTTGTCTGTGGGGGAGGGGGGGGGGGGGTTAGTTTGGGTTTTGTTGTTTGTTTCAGTTTCATTTGTCCCCAGTGTATTCCATTCAGAAAATTCTGTAATTCTCGTATGTGCATTAATTTTGTTCTTTTGATTGAAAAAAACATTATTATAATATCACAAATGAAGGGATGTATTTTTGTGTGTGGCTTTTTATATGAAACCAGTGGCTTTTCTTCAGCTATGTGTAGCTTTCTCCTCTGTCAACTTGGCATTTTGCTGAAAACTTGTGATGATCTTGACTGGTGGGGGAGCCCTTGGATTCAAATAACACCTAAACTGGGGCTCACACAACACGCCTGCGCACGCACGCACGCACGCACACACACACAATTTTGTTTTTTGCCTGTAGTCTTAATCTAGTCTTGTCAGGTCTGTTTCTAGTTAATTGCTATTCCTCTGCTGGTGAGATGTGTACATTGTTTATAGTGAGGTGTGGAATGGCGATACTAGTGAGTTTTTCCCCTTTCTCAGACATTGTCATCAACTATCTACAAGGTTTTTTTAACCGCCTTTGCTTTTTGTTCAGATAATGTTTATTCGGAAAGAAAGATTTATTACATGCAAATTGATGTTAAGAGCAACAAGAAGAGAATTGCTTATAGCGTGCTCTAGCACAGAAAGCTAAACTAAATAAATTATGAAACATCTTTTTTTCAATACAATTCCAAGTAGGACAAAATTTAATTAATATGACTTTTCCCTATTTTGCTGCAACCTCATTTCGGAAGGAAAGCGATAACTACAAAATGAATTTAGAAAACACACACCGCGAAAATAAGCAAGGCAAAACAATGGTCAGTTGTAAGAGAACTAGACCAAAATGAATTCACACAGGAAAACAAAACAAACAAACACAACCACGAAATACACTTTTCCAAATGTGCCTTTGCTTACCCAAGTGATTTGAGCGCTTTGATTTGTTTACTTTACAAGATTCAACGCTATGTAAATTCCATACATTATTATTATTATTATTATTATCATTATTATTATTATTAGTATTATTATTATTATTATTACTATTAGTAGTAGTATTAGTATTTCAGCGCAGCTGTGTGAAGACTTGTTGAAGACAGAGTCAGAGAACAGGATTGTGGCCCAGGCAGGAGAAGGAAGGGCAGTGTTGTCATTGTTGTTGGTGGTTTTTATTTTATCTAAAGTCATTTGAACTAAAGTATCAAGGGTTCAACACGCAGCGCAGAAGCAGACCATGTCATTGTACATCCCCCCCCCCCCCCCCCCCCCCCCCCCTTCCAGGCTTGTTTAGGCCACGGTTTTGTCAAGTTTCAGAAACAAAATACCTATCTTTTGTTAGTGGTTTTTTCTCTCCATGGGTTTCCCCTCGCTGTCGGTCTGTCTCTAAGTGTGTGTGTGTGTGTGTGCGTTGCCTGTTTGTCTGTCCCTCTGTTTGTCTGTGTGCTTCCTGTCTGTCTCTATCGAGGGTTTTTTTCCAGTTTATTCTCTCTCTTCTCTCTCTCTCTCTCTCTCTCTCTCTCTCTCTCTCTGGAGTCAGTCGTCTGCCTCTGTGACCCAGTTAATGCAGAGTACATGCACTGCACAGATCAGAGCAGCAGCAGTAATAGCAGCAGCAGTGTGGCCTGCCATCCACACCACCCCCACCCCCCTCCTCCTCCTCCTCCTCCTGTTCCTCCCATTGATCGGCCATGGCTAATGAATGTACTGGCAGCATCTGCACGGGTTTTTACTTTAAACAACCCAACCCCAAAATATCTATAGTAGCCTATAGCTGAAGGAAGAGTGGAGAGAGAGAGAGAGAGAGAGAGAGAGAGAGAGAGAGAGAAGTGGAAAAGAAGCAGGAGAAGGAGAGAAAGGGAGAGAGAGTTTTGTTGATGGTAACTTGGAAAGCGGTTGTTTTGTGAGAGTGACTGACACGGGGGTTGTTTTGTGAGTTATTTTATAAACATTGATCTTGTTGATAGTGACTTAGTTTGTGACTTTGAAACAGTTAGTTTGGTGATTGAGATTTTGAAAACAGTTTTGGGGGATAATTACTCTCTCTGTTTGTCTCTGTCTGTCTCTGTCTCTGTCTCTCGCCCTCATTCCCAAGCCGACATGAATAATTGAGAACTGGGAACCCAGTGGGAGGGGTTTCTTTTCACTATCTTTTTATTCCATTTTATTTCAAAGTTTTTCTTTCTTCTTTCCGTTTGTCTGCATGGCTATCTCTGTTTTTGTTTGTCTGTCGCGCTCTGTCTGTCTCTCGTTCTGTCTCTGTCTCTGTCTGTCTCTCTCTAAAGAGTAACTTCCCTTCTTAATGCGTCAGCCGCCAAGAGAAAAGCACTGTATTACTCGTAAGGACAAAACCACAAACTAACGTCCCGCTTTTGAATAGCAGACTGAACTGCCGACACTGTGCACACGCACACACACACACACTGCCAGCTTTGCCAGCAGATCTGCCTGCCTGCCTGCCTGCCTGCCCCCATTTGTCAACTCCCCTATGAATACCCCTCACAATGTTGTCAAGAGCTACAAATAAATACCTTGACTGGAAAAAGCGGCCTCAAAACCCAAAGCCCAGGATCGAGTTCACGCTCCTGTGAGCTGTTGACGTCTGTCTGTCCGTCTGTCCGTGTCTGTCCGTCTGTCTGTCCGTCTGTCTGTCCGAGACATGAGACATGACGGTGACTTGGGGCAGACGGGAGGAACCCCCTCCAGAATTAAAGAACACTCCGAAATGATAGTTACTCTGAGGCTAGATAATAAAAGTAGGATCAACAACATAACAAAAGAGAAGGTATGAAGCAAGAAAAGAGAGTGGTGATGGAAAGCAAGGGAAGGGGCTGCCACTTGTTAGGGAAGGAAGAGAAGGGTTGGTCACCACACTTGGTCATTGTCCATCAGGTCAGGTCAGGGGTCACAATCTTTCAGTGGGACAGTTTCCTGCTGACCGCTGCTGAGGTGGGGTGTGTTTTGTCGTCTGAAGGAAACTAGCCTAAGGGCCATGTTGAGTTTATGAGCTGGAAGTTTTGTTTTATTTCTTTACGTATCTATTTCTTTATCTATCTATTTTTTGTTACCTGTGAACAAGATCATTAGAGTTGGGGTGTTGCAAATTTGTGTAGGAATCTCTCTCTCTCTCTCTCTCTCTCTCTCTCTCTCTCTCTCTCTCTCTCTCTCTCTCTCTCTCTCTCTCTCTCTCTCAATATCACCTTCTTTGTTGTCTTTGTTGGGTTTTATTTTTCTGGTTTTTTGTTGTTGTTTTGTTGGAGGTTTGTGTTACACCCCTTCCCCCCCCCACCCCTCAGCCCCTTCCTCGCTGTCTGTGTCTGTCTGTCTTTCTGGGTGGCTGTGTGCCCGTGGGCATAGTACAGGGTGTCAGGCGGGCAGACAGACAGGCAGACAGACAGCAGACAGGCAGGAGTGTTAATATTCCCAGGGGCTGCGGTGTGGTATTGATCTCTGACCAACCTCATTGCTGCTAGCAATTCACTCACTATTGCTTTTTCTGCCTCACTCCACTTCTCCCCAACCCTCTCTCTCCACACACACACACACACACACACTCCCTCCTTCCCTCCCTTCCTCCCTCTCTTTCTCTCTGTGACACACACAAACACACACTCCTCCCTCCTCCCCCCCCCCCTCTCTCTCTCTCTCACACACACACACACATCGCTCATTTGATTGATGCCATGCATGTTTTCTTTTTCCCCCAAGTTTAATGTTTCATTACCACCAGTCCCTGAAATATGTTCCGTCTGTATGTGTATGTCTACCAGTCTTTTCCCCGTGTGTCTGGTTGTGTGTGTGTGTGTGTGTGTGTGTGTGTGTGTGAGCGCTCGCGCATGTAGTGCATGTCTTCATACGTGCATACTTGTTTATTTGTTGTTGTTTTGGGGTTGTTGTTTTTGGGGGGCGGGGGGAGAGAATGAATAAAATTAATAAACGAATGAACGAATGAATCTTTTTATTGGAGGGAAGGAATAGGTACACGTGGCTCAAGTTTTTTTGTTTTGCTTTACATTTATCCCTTAGTCAATGAAAATTGATAAAAGAGAGGAAGAGAGAGAGAGAGAGAGAGAGAGAGAGAGAGAGAGAGAGAGAGAGAGAGAGAGAGAGAGAGAGAGAGAGGAGAACTCGAACTAGAGAGAGAGAGAGAGAGAGAGCACGAGGGGAGAGAGGAGAGGGGAGAGGGAGGGAGAGAGTTAGTCAGACAGACAGACAGACAGTCAGAGGGAGAGAGAGCAAATACCAATACCGATTCACACAGACACGACACATTTACATAGAATGGATTCCAATATAAAACAAAGAAAGACAGACAGACAGAGGAAAGAAACAAAGAAACAAAAGAAAGAGAGATGGCAGGCAAGGCAGGCCAGGCAAGTTTGTTGTGTGTATTATGTTTGTATCATTATTACACTGGCGATTAGATTTCTTGCTGTACAGGCAGGGGAAAATAAGAGTGAGTGATTGAAGCAGCATGCACGCCAGCTATTGGCGGGCCTTCTCGGACGGATACTCAAGGCAAAAACAAAGGGCAAGGTAGTAGAAGTTGTCAACAGACGAGAAGTTCACACACAGTCGAGGCGCGACGCAGCACAATACACAAACCACACAACACACAATACAAACTGATCACTCAAACACAATACAGTTTATCTTTTGAGTTTAATAATAAATGTGAATAGAATATTGAAAAGTGGGTTTTTGCTAGAGATGGTTGATGATAAAAAGAATGCTTGTTATTAATGTACCATCGGAAATGAAATTTATTTTCTTGACACATACATACTACATACGGAATACTTACATAGCTGCATTACATACATATAGCATACGCATAATCATGCCACATCTCTATCTTCAACAATAACATACATATGTATATAAGTATACAAGTACAGTACATACAACATCACACACACATCACATACATCACACACGCACGCAAGCACACACGGTATTATCATCACGACACAAACGCACATGCACACAATACACACTCGCAACTCGTACATGTCACACTACATACAGGACGTAAACAACTCTCATACAACACTTCAACATGACGCACACGCTCACACAATCACACACACCACCACACACACACATCACACAACATACACATACATACAACACACAACACACACACACACAACAAAATCGTCTGATATCACTTTTTGGTGAAGGACGTACAACAAATAACTAACGCACACACACACAACAAACAACCACACACAACATCATTCTCGCTACTGACTCCCCCTTGACCTCCCCACAAACACTGACCCATTTGCATGTTTATGCGTCCACACACACGTTTGTGGCCTCTACTGACCAGACGGCTAAGCAACCAAACTTGGGTAGAGTCAACACCAGCCTGTAGTTTATAGGCCGCTTCTGAAGTTGGGGGAAAGTTGAGCAGCCGTGGTGTTTCTAGTGCACTGTCGTAGGGTATGTATGTATGTATGTACCTGAAAAGTTGGAGGTGGCGAGTGGATGGTTTATGTTGATATTCATTTGACAGTGAAAGTGTGTGAGGTCATCAAATTATATCATCATGGCTGCTGCTTCATGGAAGAGGATTATCATATTGGTGCTGACTCCGCCATGTTGGCCTATAAAGGTTTATGGAGTTTCTGCTCTGTGTGTGTGTGTGTGTGTGTGAGAGAGAGAGAGAGAGAGAGAGAGAGAGAGAGAGAGAGAGAGAGAGAGAGAGAGAGAGAGAGAGAGAGAGAGAGAGAAAAGAGTCAAAGTCAAACTGTTAGTTTGAGATGGCACATGAAATTAAACAAGCAGTGCAGTTGCTGTGTGTGTTCCTTTCTTTGTGTTTGTGCTCCTGTCTTTTCTCTGCTTTCTGCCTTTCTCTCCTTCTCTACCTCCCTCCCCAACCCACCTCGTCTCTTTCACTGTCTCTGTCTGTGTATCTGTGTGTCTGTCTATCTCTGTGTCTTTCATCTCTTTTCATGTAGTTCCACTGTCTGTTTGTGTATCTGTGTGTCTGTCTGTCTCTGTGTCTTTCATTTCTTTTCATGTAGTTCATATCTGTGGCTCATTTCACCCTTTGAAGTGTATACTATATCTCTGCGCCTACCCTCAGTGTGTGTGTGTTGTGTGTATGTGTGTGTGTGTGTGTGTACGCGCGCGGGCGTGTGTGGTGTGTGTCTATCTTTCTTTGTCTGTGTGTGTGTGTGTGCGCGCGCGTTATGCGTGTGTGTATGCATGCGTATGTGTGTGTGTGTCTGCGTGATTCTCTCATTTTGCCTGTAGTTGTGTGTGGCCGTGTCTTCAGATGGTATGGTGGATGTGGTGATGTCCTCGGCTCCACACCCCTGCCTGTCACTGCCTTACTCTTCTGACCACACATCATCGTCAACTTGTCATCTGAAACACTAAAGTATCACATAGTTGCGCTACCAGAGTGTTCTCTAACATTGTTTTCTTCCTTCCACTCCTTGTAGAGGCTTCCTCCCAACCAGTCAGTTTGCACACAACATGAAGACTGGCAACGATGCCAGTGCATATTATTATAGACATGTATGTGTCCATGTGTTCAATGTTGACACACCCACCCACCCACCCACACACACACACACACACACACACACACACACACACACACACACACACACTCACACACACACACACACTCACACACACACACACACACACACACACACACACACA
>CM054155.1:3488114-3495614 GCA_028751875.1 Rapana venosa | reverse complement strand
GCATTAATTCAGCTTTTGATGGACCGGCCCTGCCCACTGCTCCACACTCTGTGTGTGTGTGTGTGTGTGTGTGTGTGTGTGTGTGTGAGAGAGAGAGAGAGAGAGAGAGACAGACAGACAGACAGACAGACAGACAGACAGACAGACAGAGAGAGAGACAGAAATAGAGATTGATTGATTGATTGATTGATTGATTGATTGATTAAAGTTAGTCAGTTTATATATCCTTGCTGGAAGATGCCCCTGTTATAGGCTTACACAACCCAATGAAAGATTGGTGTATTAAATCCCATTAAGGTGTATATAAAATACCCCAAACATAGTCAAGAGGTGTAATAAATCCAACATTAAAATATAAACCCCAAACATAGTCAAGAGGTGTAAAATAAAAATACCCTAAACATTGTCAAGAGGTGTAATATAAAAATGCCCCAAAGATTGTCAAGAGGTGTAATATAAAAATGCCCCAAAGATTGTCAAGGTGTAAATAAAAATGCCCCAAAGATTGTCAAGGTGTAAAATAAAAATGCCCCAAAGATTGTCAAGGTGTAAAATAAAAATGCCCCAAAGATTGTCAAGGTGTAATATAAAAATGCCCCAAAGACTGTCAAAAGGTGAAATATAAAAATGCCCCCAAGATTGTCAAGGTGTAATATAAAATGCCCCCAAGATTGTCAAAAGGGGAAATATAAAAATGCCCCAAAGATTGTCAAGGTGTAAAATAAAAATGCCCCAAAGATTGTCAAAAGCTGAAATATAAAAATGCCCCCAAGATTGTCAAGGTGTAAAATAAAAATGCCCCAAAGATTGTCAAGAGGTGAAATATAAAAATGCCCCAAACATCGTCAAGAGGTGAAATATAAAAATGCCCCAAAGATTGTCAAGGTGTAAAATAAAAATGCCCCAAAGATTGTCAAGAGGTGTAATATAAAAATGCCCCAAACATCGTCAAGAGGTGAAATATAAAAATGCCCCAAAGATTGTCAAGAGGTGTAATATAAAAATGCCCCAAAGATTGTCAAGAGGTGTAATATAAAAATGCCCCAAAGATTGTCAAGAGGTGTAATATAAAAATGCCCCAAACATCGTCAAGAGGTGTAATATAAAAATGCCCCAAAGATTGTCAAGAGGTGTAATATAAAAATGCCCCAAAGATTGTCAAGAGGTGTAATATAAAAATGCCCCAAAGATTGTCAAAAGGTGAAATATAAAAATGCCCCAAAGATTGTCAAGGTGTAATATAAAAATGCCCCAAAGATTGTCAAGAGGTGAAATATAAAAATGCCCCAAAGATTGTCAAGAGGTGTAATATAAAAATGCCCCAAAGATTGTCAAGAGGTGTAATATAAAAATGCCCCAAAGATTGTCAAGAGGTGTAATATAAAAATGCCCCAAAGATTGTCAAGAGGTGAAATATAAAAATGCCCCAAAGATTGTCAAGGTGTAATATAAAAATGCCCCAAACATCGTCAAGAGGTGTAATATAAAAATGCCCCAAACATAGTCAAGAGGTATAATATAAAAATGCCCCAAACATCGTCAAGAGGTGTAATATAAAAATGCCCCAAACATCGTCAAGAGGTGTAATATAAAAATGCCCCAAACATCGTCAAGAGGTGTAATATAAAAATGCCCCAAACATACTCAAGAGGTATAATATAAAAATGCCCCAAACATCGTCAAGAGGTGAAATATAAAAATGCCCCAAACATCGTCAAGAGGTGTAATATAAAAATGCCTCAAACATAATCAAGAGGTGTAATATAAAAATGCCCCAAACATCAAGAGGTGTAATATAAAAATGCCCCAAACATCGTCAAGAGGTGTAATATAAAAATGCCCCAAAGATTGTCAAGAGGTGTAATATAAAAATGCCCCAAAAATTGTCAAGAGGTGTAATATAAAAATGCCCCAAACATCAAGAGGTGTAATATAAAAATGCCCCAAACATCGTCAAGAGGTGTAATATAAAAATGCCCCAAAGATTGTCAAGAGGTGTAATATAAAAATGCCCCAAACATCGTCAAGAGGTGTAATATCCCCAAACATCGTCAAGAGGTGTAATATAAAAATGCCCCAAACATCGTCAAGAGGTGTAATATAAAAATGCCCCAAACATCAAGAGGTGTAAAATAAAAATGCCCCAAACATCAAGAGGTGTAATATAAAATGCCCACATCGTCAGACGTGCACATAACAATGCAAAGATTGTCAAGGGGTGAAGTAAGCCCAACCTAGGGTAATTAATCTCCGACAAATGCACTACAATAGTACAAGCTGAAGTAAGTCATAATCTGCAAGGTAGAGCCACACATAAGAAACACAAGTCAATAACAAGAACAAAAACAAAGGGGGAAGGGGGGGGGGGGGGAGTAAAAATAATCACACTGCAATATCAAATCTGTAAGAGTTAGAGAAATAAATAGCATATGAATTAGTTTGTAAGGCAGAAGATTAATAAGAAAGAAGCTATGAAAAGATTTTCTACTGTTGTTGTTGTGGTGTTTAAAGAGTCGAAGCAGATAGGATGAATGTAATAGAAGACATTTTATTTCTTGCTCAGTATTTCTAAAAATTAAAAAAAAGTGAGGAGTCGCATTTAATTGGAAGAATTCTGACGGATGCAAATGTGAAACAGGAACAAACAAAAACAAACAACAACCAAAAAAAACCCTCAACCCAGAGAATTGTGAAATCAGTTTTTTTGCAAACAATTAAAACAAAATCGTAATAGTTGTTGCGGGTAATTTTTTAAATCATATTTTCCTTGTTGTTGCAAATAATTTTAAAAAATCGTGATGTTTGCCTTGTAGTTGCAAATAATTCTTTTTTAAAATCGTGATGTTTGCCTTGTAGTTGCAAATAATTCTTTTTTAAAATCGTGGTGTTTGCCTTGTAGTTGCAAATAATTCTTTTATAAATCGTGATGTTTGCCTTGTTGTTGCAAATAATTCTTTTTTAAAATCGCGATGTTTGCCTTGTTGTTGCAAATAATTCTTTTTTAAAATCGCGATGTTTGCCTTGTAGTTCCAAATAATTCTTTTTTAAAATCGCGATGTTTGCCTTGTAGTTGCAAATAATTCTTTTTTAAAATCGCGATGTTTGCCTTGTAGTTGCAAATAATTCTTTTTTAAAATCGCGATGTTTGCCTTGTAGTTGCAAATAATTCTTTTTTAAAATCTTGATGTTTGCCTTGTTGTCGCAAACCTTTTTCTTTTAAAATCGCGATGTTTGCCTTGTTGTAAGTAATTCAAATATCGTCATGTTTGCCTTGTTGTTGCAAATAACAATATAAAAAAAATCGTGATAATTGTCTTGTTGTAAATAATTCAAATATCGTTATATTTGCCTTGTTGTAAATAACTATATTTAAAAAATCGTGATATTTGTCTTGCTGTAAATAATTTTAAAATCGTGATATTTGTCTTGTTGTAAATAATTTAGATATCGTGATATTTGCCTTGTTGTAAATAATTTAAATATCGTGATATTTGCCTTGTTGTAAATAATTTAAATATCGTGATATTTGCCTTGTTGTAAAAAATTTAAATATCGTGATATTTGCCTTGTTGTAAATAATTTAAATATCGTGATATTTGCCCTTGTTGTAAATAATTTAAATATCGTGATATTTGCCTTGTTATTGGGCATAATTTAAAAAATCGTGATGTTTGCCTTATTGTTGTAAATAAATCAGAAATCGTGACATTTGCCTTGTGGGAATGCCATGTTTCAAAGCACTGTTATCTCCAGTGAAAAGAACACAGCAGTAGGGCAGGAAGCGTGAGTACAACAAACAAAAGCTATAAAGAGTGCCCCGCAACACAGACAGATGGAAGGCCTTTCCACCATCCTTGTCATCATCAGACTTTAAAAGAAAGGCAACAAATATTGCATCAACTTGAATATTGAAGAAGAAAGATTGCGGAGGAAACGAACACGTTTCTAAGTTGGAAGAAAGGACGGAAAGAAGATAAGAGTGAACAACAAAATTAAGGGAAAAGATGGTAGTATACCTTTGGCGTTTGCCGTTGTTGCACTCTTTAGATGCCTGCGTATTTGTTTGTCTGACTGTGTCTGTCTGTCTGTCTGTCTGTCTGTCTCTCTTCTCTCTCTCTCTCTCTCTCTCTCTCTCTCTCTCTCTCTCTCTCTTCTCTCTCTCTCTCCTTCTGTGTCCCTTCCCCCATCTCTCTCTCCTATCTCCCCCTCTGTATCTTAAAAAAGAAATGAAACTAAAAACAAAGATTTAAGAAAACTTTGCTCTCTCTCTGTCTCTCTCTTTCTATCTCTTTCTCTGTCTCTATCTGTCTGTCTGTCTCTCTCTCTCTCACTATGTCTCTGTCTGTCTCTCTGTGTCTCTGTCTGTGTGCTGAAGCAAGATCAGGGAGTGCTGATTTGTGCGCGGTGTTGATGAGAGATGATGATGACAAGATGATGAGATGATGATGGATCTCTGCCTAATGACCGCTCTGTCTGTCTCTCTGTCCGTCTGTCTCTTCTGCCTTCACAAGCTGATAATGCACAGGCGCTGCACTGCATTGTGTGTATGTGTATGTCAGATTTCTTTTGTGTGTGCTTAATTTTCTTTTTATGAGAGAGAGAGAGAACTCGAACTCGAAAGATTTATTCACAAAAAAGGCCATTGGTCCATACATGAAGGGGGGTTGCCAAACTGCTTAGTATTTTAGTGAGAAAAATAAGTAAACACACACACACACACACACACACACACACACACACACACACACACACACACACACACAACCCAAAATGTTATTGTATACCCACAACCGCCACAATAAGAATCAGTTGCAAAAAATATGACTTAAGAAATCAAGATATCTCTTATTCTAAAGGCTTTACACACATATAAAGCAAGGCTGTGCACAATCTCAGGGTGACTAGATGCCATGAGTAAAGTCTAAATAAATTAGGCTGTCTACTATACTTTACCGGAATGTAATTCTGTCTTTCATCTTCTAATACTGGACAGCACAGCACAAAATGAACTTCATCTTCCACTGTTTGCTTACAAAATGGGCATAGCAACCTGAGGTCATCATCATCATGTTCTGAGAGAGAGAGAGAGAGAGAGAGAGAGAGAGAGGAGAGAGAGAGAGAGAGAGAGAGAGAGAGAGAGAGAGAGAGAGAGAGTGTGTGTGTGTTGGTGTGTGTTGGATGGTTGGTTGGCTGGTTGTAGTTTTTGTTTTGTTATCAATCAATGTGTAAAATGTGGCACAGAAAGTAACGTTTATTGACGATAACAGAATTTTTGTTTAAAAAAAAAAGTATTTAAAAAACCAAACAGGGAATCACTCATAGAAAGAAAAAATAACGGAAACTGACGAAGCAAAGAAACAGAATCGATGAAGGATTGTGTGCTGGAGATGCCACCAGTTGCAGAAGCGGGAGGGAGTGAGGGACGTGTTCTAGTGTTTTCTGTCAAGAGCTTGCCTTTGCTCTTCAGCAGTGCCAGGCTAGGAGATGGTGATCGTGGTTGTTGTTGTTGTTGATGATGGTCTGCTGCTTCTTCGTTTGATTGTCCAAGCCTACAATGGGACTTTTGTGAATTTGTACCCGCCTGTGCCATTATTATTGTTATTATTATCAATCGTTATCGTTAATATTTATTAAGAAGAAGAAGAAAAAGAAGAAGAACAAATGGAATTTATATAGCGCTAAATCTGGTAAAAAAACCAAATCAAAGCGCTTGCATCCATTCCACTCCCACACATGCAACCGACAGTGATTAACAGTTATTGATGATGATGATGATGATAATGATGATGATGATTATTATTATTATTATTATTGTTGTTGTTGTCGTGGTAATTATCGTCATCATTCGTATAATCACCATTATTATTATCATCATCAATATTTATTATTACTATCATCATCATCATCATCATCATTGTCGCCGTTGCTGTTGTAGCTACAGCGGAATAGTCATGAAAGAGAATCGTGTCGTCCTTTAGACAATCATGGTGTGGGAGGTGAGCGGTGTCTCTACAGTACACAAAGACTGCCCTGCCCTTCCCTTCCCTGCCCTGCCCTCCCTGCCATGCCCTGCCCTTCCCTGCCCTGCACTGCCCTGCCCTGCCCTGCCCTGCCCTGCCCTTCCATGCCCTTCCCTTCCCTGCCCTGCCCTTCCCTGCCCTGCCCTGCCCTGCCCTGCCCTGCCCTGCCCTGCCCTTCCATGCCCTGCCCTGCCCTGCCCTGTGTGTGCTCACCACGGCCTGGTCCTCCCCCCCTCTGTGCCTGTGTGTTGGTCAAAGGCCGGACAGTTTGGACCTGTGTGTTGGTCAAAGGCCGGACATTTTGGACCTGTGTGTTGGTCAAAGGCCGGACAGTTTGGACCTGTGTGTTGGTCAAAGGCCGGACAGTTTGGACCTGTGTGCTGGTCAAAGGCCGGACAGTTTGGACCTGTGTGCTGGTCAAAGGCCGGACAGTTTGGACCTGTGTGCTGCCTGTGGTCTGTGAGGATGTAGGGTGGCTGGTGGGGAGGATGAGGGGTGTAGCTGCTGCTGCTGCTGCTGCACCCTACTGCCCACACCAGCATCCTCCTCCCCCCCTCCCTCCCTCCCCTTTGGCGGGGCGGGCTGCTGCTGCTGCTGGTGGATGCACTGCCCTCCCTCCACCTGACATGGTGTCCCTGATAATCACAGCCTTCGCTGTTGTTAACTGGCTGCAAGCTTAACAACATGCAACAACAACAAAATAAATTTTATTAAAAAAAAATAATAACAACAATAACAACAATAATAACTATAATAATAATAATAATACCAACAATAATAATAATAATAACGAGAGTTATAATTGTATATATTCAGTGTGATGTGTATATGCATGATTTAACTGGTCACAGCTTTTTTATTAGCCATTCATAGCAAAATTAAGTAACATGAATTGGTCTTCTTCTGATGATGATGACGATGATGATGATGACGCTAGAAATCATGATAACTATTGTCTTGGTCTTCATCCCCGTCCCTCTCTGCTTTTTTCATCTTACCATTATCTTTTTTTTATATATAGTAATGATGATGATGAGGAGGAGGAGGAGGATATATGAAATTTATATAGCGTTGAATTTTGTGAAGCAATTCAAAGGGCTAGCATTCAAATCATTTTCTCGCAAGCAACCATCCACAAATAACAGGCATTATTATCATTATCATCTACGTCATCCTCATTGTTTATTATCATTATCCTTATTACTGTTGTTGTCGTTATTATCATTATAATTAGTGGTGTTATTATTAGTGTTGCTGCTATTATTATCATCAGCATCATTGATGTTGCTGCTTCTGTCTCTGCTGTAATGACGATAATATAGTGTGCCCACCTTACACCCTGTGTCTGGCCATTGCTTGTTCAGCAGCAGACAGGGCGCCGCTCGCATCATCAGGGGAAGGAAGGGAGGGAGGGAGGACGAGGAGGCTGTGGTCCAGATGATGATCAACCCTTTCGTGGACAGCGCGGCGGCACACCTGC
>CM054155.1:3445614-3483114 GCA_028751875.1 Rapana venosa | reverse complement strand
TGTCAGTCTTGTCAGGCGTGTTAGGGGCATCTGTTAGGGGCATCTGTTAGGGACATCTGTAAGGTAAGCTTCAGTGGTTTGGCGGAATGTGGTACAGAACATAGAATATTGTCCTTTTCCCAGTGTTGTTTCCTGACAAAAATAATTATGCCGGTGAATGTTTCCATTCCTTGAAAAGCCAGCAACTGTTTGCTAGGCTGTAAGCTGTAATATTATTAACAAGAATCTTTGGCAAGAATTGCTTTCGATTTGAACTCTTTCTTCTTTCTCAGATATTTCTCGTATTAGATCCCCCTCCCCCTTTAAAAAACCCCACCTATATATATATATAGATATAGATTCGCGAATAGAACGAAGAACAACAATTTGTCATATTAACAGACAAACTGAATGCATTCCGGGAAAACTTTGCTAGAAATGTATACTGCATATGTGGCAAAACAAGTTCAAATATTTCGAATGTCCGTTTTTGAAACATCTTCCTGACAGTCATGAAAAATCCTTGGATAAGGTTTTCAGCAACAATATACTGCTATGTGAAATTGTGTTGCTGTTAAAGTGGTGTCCCGTTAGTAATCTCCTGTAGCATAATTATGTGATGTCATTCAATAGACTGCCTTTCTAAGGCAGCGACATTTGCCCCTCTGTTTCTGATCTCAGAAGTCTTAGGGATGATTTTCAAAAGTTTGATAGTTTCTTCATTGTTTTACGTGATGTTGACTACATTGTTATGTAGATAGTTCTACAGTTCCGTTGTTACATTACTTTCCTACACTTCATACCTCTCTCTCTCTCTCTCTCTCTCTCTCTCTCTCTCTCTCTCTCTTCTTGTCTAATATAACTTTTTGTGAAAAGACATAAAATTGAAATTGAAGAAACATGTTGATTTTTTTTTAAGCAAGGGCAAAGTATAAGGCTATAGCTATGCGACTCGCGCAGAACCATCATCATAGTGGTCCTTAAGAATGTGATCTAGAATTGTTTTTTTAAATGGTAGAAAACCATTACTGATAACATGACCACATTTGAGACCTGTTTTCTGGGCAGTTTCTTTCCCTTGGCTTAATACTACGGAGGCTGTTTCTGACACTAGTCGTTATTGAGAACACTTGTCTTGTAGAGTACCTTCCATTAAGAACCTTTCTGAAACATGGCTGGCTGTGATGGGTCATCGTCCACTGCAGAGTTATCCATGGCCACTGCTGGCGAGTTGCCTCCCATTGAAAATGTCTTCTGGTACATGCTGCATACACAGAGACCTACCATTATGGAGGTTATCTCCCCTTTTCAGTTATTGGCTTGTAGACACAGCCTTTGGTTGTGCCCAGTTGTTACAAGGTGAACTAAAGGAAGGAAATCCTCACCTGATTCTGTAACATTGGCCCTCTGATTCTGTAACATTGGCCCTCTGATTCTGTAACATTGGCCCTCTGATTCTGTAACATTGGCCGTGTGAAGAATGTAGAACACCCAACAAAATGGCCTCAAGTTGACAACACACACACACACACACACACACCAGGGTTGGCTGGCTATTCATAGCCCCAGGCGCGGCATCAAAGAAAAACCAACACGTGCACGCATGTGTGCCACTCATTGTCGCGCATCTGTTGCTACTTTGGGGTCGTGTCAATTTCAACTTGCCTTCCATCCATCAAATAGCGTCATAGGCGCGTGAACTTGCCTTTTTTTTTTTTTTTTCTTTTTTTTCTTTTTTTTTTAAACACTGACTCGGTTGGCCGATCTCGAGGAGCGCGTGCGCGAAAGTGGCTTGTATTATGAGGGCTAATTGATTGGATTGGGAGTCTGTGATTCCACGCTGGCTGGCTGCTTCGATCTGCCCTCCCTCCTCACTGCCTAATGAGGGTAAAGACTGACAGTGGCCAGGGCAAGTTTCAGGCCTGCTTTTCTGGCACAGAGAGAGAGAGAGAGAGAGAGAGAGAGAGAGAGAGAGAGAGAGAGGATAGTGTGGGCCCCTGTTCTCCACCAGACATGGGACATGGGGGTTGTGACTGATCCAAAACTGTCACATGTTCATGTTTATTTGGACAGCCAAAAACAAACAATAACATAAAAAGGCACCCTTGCGAAACCTGACAAGCCCACAAATGTAGTACAGCCATGGCCCACTCAAGTATGATTAATTCAGGATTATTCTTTCAAGTTGCATAGAGAAGTTTTCTTATCTGGTGGTTTGATAAAAATAAAAACCAAATCAAACAATAATCTTAAGAAGACAGGCAAGCAAAAATAAATAGATGAAGAGATGGACAGCTGGGGTGGTGGTTTGAAAACCCCCCACAACAACCAATGTTAAGAGACAAGCAAGCAAAACTAAATAAAGCAGCAAGACCCAAAGGCAGGCATGACAAACATAGAACTTGATAACAACAATGATAACACCCTCCCTCCCCCTCCCATCCCTTCGCAAAAAGCAGGTGTATGAGTAGAGGTTTTGCAGTGAGGCATGACAGCCTGAAGCAGTGCAGTGTGCAGCACAGGTTTTGCAGTGAGGCATGACAGCCTGAAGCAGTGCAATGTGCAGCACAGGTTTTGCAGTGAGGCATGACAGCCTGAAGCAGTACTGTGCTAGTGTGCAGCACAGGTTTTGCAGTGAGGCATCACAGCCTGAAGCAGTGCAGTGTGCAGCACAGGTTTTGCAGTGAGGCATCACAGCCTGAAGCAGTGCAGCGTGCAGCACAGGTTTTGCAGTAAGGCATCACAGCCTGAAGCAGTACTGTGCTAGTGTGCAGCACAGGTTTTGCAGTGAGGCATCACAGCCTGAAGCAGCGCAGTGTGCAGCACAGGTTTTGCAGTGAGGCATCACAGCCTGAAGCAGCGCTAGCGTGCAGCACAGGTTTTGCAGTGAGGCATGACAGCCTGAAGCAGTACTGTGCTAGTGTGCAGCACAGGTTTTGCAGTGAGGCATCACAGCCTGAAGCAGTGCAGCGTGCAGCACAGGTTTTGCAGTGAGGCATGACAGCCTGAAGCAGTGCAGTGTGCAGCACAGGTTTTGCAGTGAGGCATGACAGCCTGAAGCAGTACTGTGCTAGTGTGCAGCACAGGTTTTGCAGTGAGGCATCACAGCCTGAAGCAGTACTGTGCTAGTGTGCAGCACAGGTTTTGCAGTGAGGCATGACAGCCTGAAGCAGTGCAGTGTGCAGCACAGGTTTTGCAGTAAGGCATGACAGCCTGAAGCAGTACTGTGCTAGTGTGCAGCACAGGTTTTGCAGTGAGGCATCACAGCCTGAAGCAGTGCAGCACAGGTTTTGCAGTGAGGCATGACAGCCTGAAGCAGTACTGTGCTAGTGTGCAGCACAGCCCCCACAACAGCTGAGGGTTGCCCTGGGGCAGGTAGCCAGCCCTTCACAGAGCAGGGCACTGCAGTCTGTGACTTTCTACCCTCCTGTTGTTGTCAATTTCGATTTCTTGACAGGGTGTGAAAGTCGTTAAACCTATTGCGTAATGTAAAAAAAAAAATTAAAAAGCAACATCCCCCCCAAAAAAAAACAAAAAACAAAAAAAAGGCTAGCACGTATTTTTTGTGAGAGACATATATATATATATATATATATATATTTATACACACACACACACACATACATATATTATAGGATGGGATTTGGGGGGTGGGGGGATGGGTTTGTTTGGTTGTTGTTAAATTTTTTTTTGGGGGGTGATGAGCTTCTGTTTGTATCTGTCTTAAAATGTAAAAACAAGGAGGCCTATGCGATGGTGTTTTTTTTTCAAAATGAAAGTGTATGCAGCACACACAATCCCCCCCACATCACACACACACGCGCGCGCGCGCGCGCACGCACGCACGCACACACACACCACACACACACACACACACACACACCCCGGGTAAATTTTCTTTTTTGGCGTCAATAGTGGCGGCTCGTCCATTGACTGTCGTGTGTCGCATTACCGTCTGAGCATCTATCCCTGCTCACTATTCCCGACCTTCCTTCATAATACCAGCTATACAGCGCCCTGCCCTCTCTCCCTCCCTCCCTCTCCCCTCACCACCACACACTCTCCCCTGCACTGTCAAAAGAGAGAACGCAGCGCGCCTCCAGCCTATTGAGTTGTCATGTTCCCTATGTGGCAGGAGCCCCCCCTCTCTCTCTCTCTCTCTCTCTCTCTCTTGTAACGCCTTTTGAATTTAGCTTAATTCTCAAATGACGCTGTGCGGTCGTATTTCGTCTTTTCGGTTTTACAAAAACTTATTTTTCTGTTTTTACATCGAACAAAACACACACAAAATTGATTTTTTAAAAATAAACAAAAAAAACAGAACTACCCTGCTCACGATCTATGTCATGAAGCCGGATTTCATATCAGTTGTTGTTGTTGTTGTTATTGATTACTAGATCTATTTCTTCCGCCGTCTACTGCTTTTAAAAGGAAAAAAAAAAGGTTGCCCTACTGTTTCTTTTTCTTCTTCTTCTTCTCCTTCTTCTTCTTCTTCGGTGCTTTCTTCCGTCTTTCTTATTCTTCTTTCATTTTGTTTCTTTTTCTGCCTTTCTTTCATTTTTTTCCCGTTTCCTTTCTTCTTCTTCTTCTTCTTCTTCTTCTTATTCAATTCTTCTTTCTTTTCAATGTTCACTTGTTCATTCTTGCTGTCAGTGACAAGTTTGTACCTTCCAAAAGTGCTCTCCCCTCTTTTATTTTTATTTTTTAAATCTCTCCTCGCGAACGTGCACGAGAAAGAGAGAGAGCGAGAGAGAGAGAGAGAGGAGAGAGAGAGCGCGATGTTATGTAGGCGTTTGTAGTATTGAGATCTGCACATTCATTCATTCATTTATTTATTCGTTCATTCATTTGATATGACGTGGCAGTGAAGGAGAAATGAATGCTCGCCACCAATTCTAATGAACATTCTTTAAAAAAAACAGCACCCTTTTAAAGTAAATGCAAAGACACCAACCCTAAGGTGTTGCAAGGAAGCCCTGACCTTGATAGGGTGAAAGGTCAACATACAGTAAGGGCTGGGTAGTAGAGAGTGTGAAAAGAACATCACAGAAGACAATGGGGTAGAGGCTGAATGACTTCAGTTGTTGTTTTTTTAAAAAGGAGGGAGGGAAGGGGTGAGAGGAGGGAATCAGTTAATGTACTTTGTAACTTAAAACAAGAAAGCCTGCAGTTTTTATCTTTTGAAATGAGGCCTTTCTAGGATTCTGTTGGCTTTGATAAGTAAAACAACAACAACAAAGCAAACAAACAAACTCACTCACCACCTCGCGCTCTCCTTCGGGTAGTGTTTGTCGTTCGTTTGTCATCTCTTCTTCCCTGTAACTGCGAATTCTTTTCTCCAAAATACAGAGTTCGAGTTTTTCAAGGAAGGCTATGATTAGAAATGACTTCTTCAAGGAACTCTTCAGCTATTGTAAGTACTGCAATGTCTGTTACAAGTCTCCGACACAGAGTATTGATATTATGGTGTGGGATTGAGTCATTTAGCTGCTTTCTGTATTTTAGGGTTAGGGAATTTTGTGGAATGTGTTTGATACGAAAGTCAAGTCATGAATGCCTCGGGTATGGGTTTTTTAAGTATGAAATTAGATGACTGTGTTTTATGCATCTTACACATCTTTCATGTAACTTTTTAAACACACACACACACACACACAGTCACACACACACACACATATATATATATAAATATATATATATATATATTATATTATATTTATATATATATATATATATATATATTGCACGATTTTCAGCTTTCTGTAGCAAATGGTTCCACTCAAGGCCAGTCGAGTCCACTCTCTGATGTCGTCTTCCCATCGTGTTCTCTGTCTGCCTCTTCCTCTCCCTCCTTGTACTGTTCCCTGTAGGACAGTCTTGGCCAGCTCACATGTTCGTGTGACGTGGCGAACCACTTCAGTGTGGATTTGCCCCCTGGTCAGGCGCTATTAATTAACTTAAAGAACTTCACAAGCCTCTCTTTGACAGAGACTGTAAATGGGGTTGTCAGTGTAGGATTGCAAGCGAGGCCTCTTTGCCCCGCCTGTTCAAAAACCATTCCTTTGTCGTGGAAGAGTGCCTATAGTAGGCCAGGTATGACCCGTGGCAGGGAGGAACATGCCCAGCATGCAGCTTATAGCAGGAAAAGGAAGTTGTTTTGCCGCGTACAGTTTAAAAAAAATCAGTGCAGGGTGCCAGTAACTCCGTGAGAAGCCAAAGCTGTGGAGTGAAGTCAGTTGAAATGAAGCTGTGTCACTGCCCTCCCTGCGTTGTTGGGATGCCATTCTGTGCCGCCACACCTCGCCAGGCCTCACTTCACAATGCTGCAGGCCTGTGGTAACAACAGCCAACACTGCACCTGTTTGGTTTCTGGTAGGAATCGTGAATTTTGGGGTCTCAATGTACTCCCTCATGAAAGTAAGGAAACAAAATAGCGCCCAACTGTCTGTCTGTCTGTGTGTGCGTGTGCCTGCCTCCACAGTCGCCTGCAGCATATCCCAAAAAGCCTTTCTCTTTAAAACTAACGAAAACCGCCCTACTTTTGTCTTGGCTATTGACATCTTTCTTGCCGCAACAACCACAGGCTCAAGCCGTCTGAAGACGTCTGAAGAGCGGTAGGTAGGCTAGGCTCAAGCTGGCCGGAGGAAGGGCAGGCAATTTTGCCAGGCACAATGACTGGTCGCCAGTCCTCTTCCCTGCAATATTTTGACACTCTATGAGCCGGGATTGAGGCCCGCGCCAGGTTTTGTATACTCTTAATTATTTTTCAGGGCCAGCCAAGCGTCTGAATGACGTCGGAAACACAAGTCGGCCCCTACCCAAAGGGCCGGCTTGTGGATTGCAGCTGAAAGTGACAAGGCCTTGTGATTGACAGGCGTGTGTGGCAGGGCAGGGCAGGGCAGGGCAGGGCTGAGCTGTTCAATGAAACTGACATTGACCTGCTTTGTGTGTGTGTGTGTGTGTGTGTGTGTGTGTATGGAGAGAGTTGAAGTTGTATTTTGTGTGTGTGTGTGTGTGGTCGTTTAGAAGTGTGCAGGGAGAGAGCCACAGCCCTGCTCCCTTTCATAGAAATTTGTTCTCTCTCTTTTTTCTCCCCTTCTTCTTCTTCTGCTTGGTTTGTCAGAGCTTGCCATGCACTTCAAGCTGCAAGTGGGGCAAGGAAGTAGAGTACTTCTTGTTTTGTCTGCTCCCTCCACACCCCACCCCACAATTTGTTTTGGTGTGTGTGTGTGTGTGTGTGTATGTGAGAGAGAGTAAGTTTTAACTTTTCAAAGATACTTTTGTTGAATGACTGTTTTCTCACTTGCACCTAACGTGCCGCTGAACTTGAACGTGCGGCTGTTCACATGCTTTATTTCCCGTTGATTCTCTCTCTCTCATATACACACACACACACTCACAGAGAGAGAGAGAGAGAGAGAGAGAGAGAGAGAGAGAGAGAATTACCAATGGAAAACAGGGGTTTTAAGTGAGATTTAGAGGGAGGAAATGAATCAGATAGGCTGAGTAAAACAAAAATACCTAAACACAACAAAGAATGAGTTTTTTTTTTGTTTTTTAGTTGTGGATTTTATCTGTGAAAAATCATGTAGGAAAGTGGTGCCAGAGGCAGAAAGGAGTGTGTGAAGTTGTCCTGGGTGTTTTATTGGAAAGAAAGGGGATAGTGAAGGAAAACTGGAAAGCCAGAGAACAAGCCCAATGACAGCAGCGGTTCTCACCTGTGGCAGGATGTGGGCGTGGGATTTATCTTTAACGTGAACAGCTTCATCCTTTAAATAAACAGGTTTGTTTTGGATGTTTTGTTTTAAGTGAAAAGCTTCATCCTTTAAATAAACAGGTTTGTTTTGGATTTTTTGTTTTAAGTGAAAAGCTTCATCCTTTAAATGAACAGGTTTGTTTTCAGTACTTGCCTTCAAGTGTAGACTTTTTTAAGATACATTTTCTCAGCCAATTTTTAAAATATTTTTTAAACACGAGGAAGGTTTGAAATGAGCTGAAATTTCTCAACAAAATGACAGTAAACACTGGTAACAAGTGCTACAGGGCAAAATGCAATCAACCCACAAACAAAATTAAAGACAACAATGATTACAAACGTTGATGAGAGGGGGGGGAGTCTCGCTCTCTCCAGCCTCTCTCTCTCTCTCTCTCTTCCCAGCCCCCCCCCCCCCCCTCTCTCTCTCTCTCTCTCACTCTCTCTCTCTCTCTGAGAGACAGAGAGCAGCGGGCAGCGTCCATGGTGCTAAGATGAGACAGTGAGTGAAGACTGAGTGAGTGACCATGGCATTGGCGGGGTTCCAGTTGCAGCCTGTCACTTATCTCCTAACGACCCTCCCTCGTCAATTTCCACCTGTCTGCCTCGCTTATCTGCCCTTGTCGGCGCGCCACGTTCTTTATGCCCACAGCCGGCAGCCCCTGGCTTGTAGACCAGGTGTCCTGTGCAGTCAGGCCCACAGCGCGCACATGCCCGTGCACACGCCTGCTGCACAGACTGGCCTACTCCCAGTAGCTGACCTGCACCAGGGTAGTAGCCCTTCCCAGGAGACTAGAACCCAGGTCCCTGTGCCAACACACGCAGAGCATCTTGCCCACACGTTAAAACCTGTTCCGCCTTTCGCAAGAATAGGCCATTTGTGCCGACGGGAACAGATGACATTAACAAAATTGCGTGCACAGGAAGACTAGCTTGGGGAAAAAAGCACATAAGTGCCCATTCCATTATCTTCGAAATAAAAGATAAACAAAATAAATAATGAATGTATCGTCTGATCTACACAAAGAAGAAAGAAAGAAGGAAAGAGGGAAAGAAAATGGAAAGAAATGGATGAAAAAGAAAGGCCGAGAAAAGAAACAGAGACTCCTTAAAATAACCTGCCATCTGAATTGATTGCTCTCTCGCTCTCTCTCTCTCTCTCTCTCTCTCTCTCTCTCTCTCTCTCTCTCTCTCTTCTCTCTCTCTCTCCTCATTCATTGATTTTTCCTCTTGTGTTATGTTTTTTGTTTGGTTGGGTTTTTTCCCATACGGTTCGTGCATATCAAAGATATTTATGTTGTAATATGAAACTTTCCACTCTACCACTCACAAGCTGATGGAAAACAAACACCAAGCAACCAAGGAGAAAACACCATTTGTCAGCTAATAATGATATTGACAACAAATCGTCCTGGCTTGTGTAGGAAATAGGCTCTACAGGCCAGCCGCCAACTAACCCCAGTAGTGTACACACACACACACACACACACACACACAGGGAAGCCTACACACACACAGAGGGAAGCAGGGAAGCCTACACACACACACACACACACAGAGGGAAGACTACATACAAACACACACACACACACAGAGGGAAGTCTACACACACACACAGGGCAGCCTATAGCAGCGGGCAGCAAAGTGTCGGACAGCAGCTATGTACAGGGTGGTGGGCGGGCTGCGCGGGCGCCTATTGATATCGGGAAGATGGGTGAACCAGCAGCCCAGGGGTATTGGGAGGGGTCACGGCTGTTGGCAGGCGGCGGGACCGAAGCGGGGTATTGGGGCACGGGGGGGAGGGGTGTGGGGTGGGGGGGGGGGGGGGGGGGGGGGGGGGGAGGGGTGGGGGGGGGGGGGGAGGGGAGGGGGGAGGGGGGGGGGGGGGGGGGGGGGGGGGGGGGGGGGGGAGTAGTCCAGTCAGATTTTTATTTCCAGGTGGTACATTGAATAAGCAATGTATTTGCTTTTTTTTTTTTAAAGCTGTGTGTGTTGGCGAGCACTGGCTCATTTATTCACCCCTCTGTTTCTCTTGGTTTCTCTGTTATGTCTGTCTGTGTGTTTAGCTGGCTTAGCCTGTATACCACCCCACCCCCCTTCACCTCCCCCCCCCCCCACCCCCCCACCTCCACACCCTTGCCTGCAGGAGTTGTGTGTGTGTGTGTATGTATGTGTTGACCTGCCAGTGATTCTTTGTACAATTACTTTCTCGCTCTGTTCTCTCTGGGAGCCTGTCAATTTGTTTTATTCCAGGCTGCAGGGCTGCAGGCAGGCAGGCAGGCAGGCAGGCAGGCACTTGAAGTCATTTTCCACTAACCCTCTCCTTGACTTCTTCCAGTTTCCACTAGCTAGCTTGCCCGCTTGTGTGCTGGCCTCTGTCTGAAGATTGCTGTGCGGCTTTGGCTCTGTCTCTGTCCGCAGTCTGTCTCTCCGCTGTCTGTCTGTATGTCTGTCCGCTGTCTGTCTGTGTCTCTGTCTGTGTGTGTGTGTCTCTTTCTTATTCACACACACACACACACCTCACACACACTCACACACACACACACACACATTTCAGTAAATTGATAGAATGATCAGAACAAAAAACCCGGAGACTCTCTCACTGTGTGTGTGTGTGTGGTTGTGTGTGTTTGTGTTCGTTCTTGTATTTAACGTCTGTTCACTATAAGTGATATTAGACGGGGAAAAGACCTATAGCAAGAGGGAAGGTGTGTGTGTGTGTGTGTGTGTGTGTGTGTGTGTGTGTGTGTGTGTGTGTGTGAATGTGTGTGAAGTACGTTATATGGCTGATATGGGGGCACGTAAATTGAAATTTCTGTGTTCATTTTCATCTGTATCGGCACTTTATTTTCCAGAGGGAGGAGGTATTCATGATGCATTCAGACCTGCATGAGGGTGTTGTCATGCGGGTGCGAGCACTCAGGCACACACACACACACACACACACACACACACACACACACACACGCCGCACACACACACATACACACTCACACATACACACTCACTCACACGTGCATTGTCACTTACACATTAAAATTGACATTAAATTGAAGAAATACTCCTATTACAACATACATACACACACACACACACACACACACACACACACACCACGGCGCGCGCGCGCGTGCAGCTCCCCCCCTTCCCACACACACACACACACATATTGTAGATACAGGGAGATATATATAAACACATACACATTGCGTGTGAGTGTGTACGCGCCCGTGCTCGCTTGTTTGCGCACAACTTTGTGGGGGGGGGGGGGGGGGGGGGGCAGTGTCAGGCCTGACTGGTGGCCGTACCGCTTCTCTCCTCTTCTTTCCTTTGTTTTTCTTTCTGTCTTTCTTTCTTCCGTTCTTCTCTTCTCTTCGCCGCTGTGCCCCTGTGCTGGTTGAAGGGTGTGTGTGTGGTGGGGGGGGGGGGGGGGGGAGGGGGGGAATGCAGTTGTCTGTGGCTGGAGGGCCGCCTGCCTGTCCAAAGCTTTGCAGAGGGATGGCAAAGACAGACTGCTGGTGGTACCCCCCTCCCTCCCTCCACCCCCAGCACTTAACAGCTCATTTTTCTCGTTATGCGTCGACAAATGCTCCTGCATCTGGATTTGTAGCCAAGATGGAGACGAGAGAGAGAGAGAGAGAGAGAGTTTGAAATCGCTCGCACGCATACAAGTCACACACATGCACGCACGCATATACACACACAGTGTGTGTGTGTGTGTGTGTTATTTTTTAGACACAGAGTAGGCACAGAGAGAGAGAGAGAGGCGTTCGTTTAAGATATAAAAAGGGAGGAACTGAGAAGGAGGAAGAAAAGAAACAAGGAGGACAGGGGGTGTGGAAAAGCCATAGCCGTGGATTGTGATGGCGTTGGCAGGCTTTATAGGTATTCTGTGCATCATTGAGAAAGAAATCGCAATTTAAACAGTTGCCGCTAACATCTGGCTTTGTAGCGATGGTCCAGCTTTAGGAAGGGGGGTGGGGGGGGGGGGGGGGGGGGGGGGGGGGGAGAGGACGTTTAGGGGGCGGTGTGGCAATATTGGCTCTGGTATCTGAAGCTGTGGTAGAGAGGAAGTCGCAGAAGTTGCCGACTGCGGCAGGGTGTCAGTGTCAGTGCCAGTGTCAGTGTCAGTGACCCCAAAGAGCGAATGCCGCTCGGAAAACTAGTCAGACTCACGCGCTAGTGCCCACACGCGCATGCATTTAGAGTGTGTGTGTGTGTGCGCATCAATACTCGTGCAAACACACGCACAGACACTCATACAGACACTCACACCGACACACAGCTATATGAGAGAGAGATCCTTTTTCATCATTCATTTCTTCACTTTCATTTCCTTACTTTTACACTGATCAAATTCTACTCTGTCTTTCAGTCTTTCCTTCTTTCTGGGTGTTTACTACAGTCATCTGCCATTTTAACACTGAATAGAGCGGCTCTTGAGTTCACCCCCTTTGTATATAAATAAAACACACTTTCAGAATGACGGCCCTTTAATGGAGTCGACGTCACTTCCGACCGGACTGTTCCGAGTAGGACCTGGAGCGTCAGTTGACGCCTGCCGGCCGTAAAGAGAATAAAACTATGGCGTCATGAAAAATGATGTGTTTCAACAAACAGCGCTGTAAACAGAATGTGAGAGGGTTCACTCCAGGCCGACACCCAGCCCCTCCTCACTCCCCTTCCTTTCTCTGGATCACATATAACATTAATATAATTATCCCTCTTCTTTTATTGTCGCTCAGAGCACTGTGGGCATACTGCGTTCAATTCTAAGTGGGGGCGGTAAACCGGTTGAGCAAGGGGATTGTAACAGGAAACAAGGATGGATCACCAAACGTGGAAAAAGGCTGTATTTGCTCCCAGGGACAAGAGGGAAGGGCACACACTTCCTCAGCGTGTTAGAAGTGCTAGCTATGGTGGATAGTTTTGTGTGCTAGACAGGCATACGGTAGATTCAGAGGAACCATGGGAAAGATGAATAAAAGAGGACAAATAATAACTAGACCTTCATTTGCCCAACTAACAGACAACAGGCCACAGGAATATCAAACAGTCATGAATGCAATTGACATTTCTAAATAATATTCTGAAAATGTGTCTGCTGTCAGATACCACCCAGAAGCTTCAATTACTGCCCACCTCTGATGAAGGCTCATCCAGGAGCCCAAACTCAGTCAGGCTAGGCCAAAGGCATAGCTCTTCCCCCCCCCCCCCCCCCCCCCCCCCCCCCCCCCCCCCCCCCCACCCCCCCACCAACAAAAAAAAGAAGCCTAAATTGTTGTCATTGAAAGATATTTTTTTCTAGGGTTTTCGCTGTTTAATTTTTAAAAATCGAATCTTTTGACAAACCATTTTGAAAATGATGGAGAAGGTGTAACTGGTTCCATACACCTGTTTTCCTCCAGTGCTTTTTTCCCTTCTGACTAACAAAGACATGAGTGACTAAATCTCTGTGACTGTCCCTGTTCTCCCATGACTGGCTAAGGAGTCTGCCACACTGCTGCACAGCACTGCAGGCTGCCCCCTTGAGCCTGGTCGGTCAGCCATGTGGCCAGCCAGCTGTTGACATCCCAGCAACTGATGGGGGAGGAGAAGGGATGACCTAAACAACACAACAGAAGAAAACACAACACACGTTACAATGAATGGATAGATAGATAGATAGATAGATAGATAGATAAATAGATAGATAGATTTTTTTTTTTTTTTAATTTTATTTTATACCACTTTGTCACGAGATTTCTCTGCGTGAAATTCGGGCTGCTCTCCCCAGGGAGAGCGCGTCGCCACAAGAGCAGCGCCACCCTTTTTTTAAAACTTTTGGTCTGCAACTGTATTTGTTTCCCTATCAGAGTGGCTTTTTTCTAAGAATTTTGCCAGTAACAACTCTCTTGTTGCCGTGGGTTCTTTTACATGCGCTGAAAATTTTGTGTAACACACGGGACCTCGGTTTATCATCTCACCCAAAAGACTAGCGCCCAGACCACCACTCATGGTCTAATGGATTGGGAAAAATTTCAGGCCCAAATAGGATACGAACCACCACACACACCCGACCCCGGACTTTTCGCTTTCTAGACAGGCGCGTTACCTCTAGACCACCAATAGATGGATAGATAGACGAATAGAATGAATGAATGGATAGATAGATAGATGAATAGATAGAATGAATGGATAGATAGATAGACAGATGAATAGATGGATAGATGATTGGATAGATAGATAGATAGACAGACAAATAAAAATATATGAATAATAACAAACAGGTAACTATTGATTTATGTAAATAAAATGAATGCATACATACATGAACAAACAAAGCAAGTATAGGAATGATTTAACAACAGATAACTGTTAATTTATGTAAATAAATTCATACATACATGAACAAACAAAACAAGTAATGGAATGATTTAACAACAGATAACTTAATTTATGTAAATAAATGCATACATACATGAACAAACAAAACAAGTATAGGAATGATTTAACAAGCAGGTCACTGTTAATTTATGTAAATAAATGCATACATACATACATGAACAAACAAAACAAGTATAGGAATGATTTAACAAGCAGGTCACTGTTAATTTATGTAAATAAATGCATACATACATACATGAACAAACAAAACAAGTATAGGAATGATTTAACAAGCAGGTCACTCTTAATCTATGTAAATAAATGCATACATACATACATGAACAAACAAAACAAGTATAGGAATGATTCAACAAGCAGGTCACTGTTAATTTATGTAAAGAAATGCATGCATACATACATACATGAACAAACAAAACCAGTACTGATTGATTTAACAAGCAGGTAACATGTAATCTGGGAAGACAATTCCTATGCCTGTTAAGCAATAGGAACATGTACATGTGGATTTCTTTTTAAAGAAACGAAATAGGTAAACCAAATAGTTTATGGATACAGACGTAACAGGGTCCATACATTTCCTCCTGGTTTATACTGCCAACTATAATCTGAATCCAATAACGGCCAATGCCTGATGTTGGAATACGGCTACCTTATGGCTGGGTAGAAGCGGTCACATACAACAAATCTCACCACTGAAGCTGGGAGCTGTGGCAGCCTAGGAACAAGGAAAAAAAGAAGACATGGTCGCCAAAAGAAAAAGAGAAGACATGGTCGCCAAAGAAAAAGAGAAGACATGGTCGCCAAAAGAAAAAGACACTAAATGTAATGTCCAATGAATAGATGAATCGTTGATTAAACAGATAAGTGAATAGTTAAATTTGAAAAAAACCACTTTTTTTTTAAAAAGGGTAAAAGGGTGGGGTTAAATAATTAAACAATACTGACTGGGCATGTATCACAACAAACTGTCAACAGATCCCTTGTAGTGATTGGCAAGTGTTTTTTTTATCATTATTATTTTTAAATTCTCTCTTTCTCTCTCTCCACTCTTCTACATGTTCCTTAGTATCTTCCACCTCTTTCTTCTCTATTAAATTCCTCAGTGTTTTCTTTTTCCTTCTCTTTGGTTTTTTGCTGCAACACCCTGAGCTGTGTTGGGGTAGGAGGCCCCATGTGGGGCGCTAACGACCTATAGATGTATGTGAGAAAGGCAGGCAGGCAGCTCCCTGTGGATCCCCAGCCCAGCCAGTGAGAATAGCCACAGATTAACAGCTCCCCTGCCCCCTCCTGATCCCCCTCCATCCCCTCCCCTCCCACACCAGCCTGTCATGTCTGACAATCCCAGTGGGAAGTGGTGGAAAGGAAGACTTTCCTGCAGTGTTTGTGTAATGTTGTGTGTGGTGTAGTTTGTTAGTGAAGAAGGGCTTCCTTGCACTGGTTGTGTAATGTTGTGTGTGGTGTAGTTAGTGAAGAAGGGCTTCCCTGTATGCTGCTGTAGGTTCGTAGTTTTGGTTGGGTTATTATTATTTTTTTTTTGCTTTGGTGGTTTAGTTTGTGTTTTGTTTTGTTTGGGTGGGGGTTTCAGTCCTGCTAGCGCTTTTGCGCTTGCTCTCTCTCTCTCTCTCTCTCTCTCTCTCTCCCTCCCTCTCTCTGTTTTTGGCCCTGCTAAAAATGATAATAATCATAGTTTACAATGTACCAGTGTTTTTTGCAGCTGTTAAAACCACAATGTGGAATCCATGTCATGATTATCTGGGCAGTTGTGAATTGTATTTACTTATTGGTTAATATGTGTTTGAGCCCAGTCCTCTTCCCACAGTCACCCTGTGAATGGGCCAGTAAGCTTAGTATAAAAAACCATTGTCATTCTCTCTCTCTCTCTCTCTCTCTCTCTCTCACCACAACCTTCCCAACCTCAACAACTCCCACTTCCCCCCACACCCCTTCCAAGGGGCGCCATCTCTTCTAGAGAAACAGGGGTTAGTCCCAAATGACATGACAAGATGGCAGCAGTCTACAGGGGAACAACTTCAGTCCCTTCAGCACCAACCCTGCCCTGCCCTGCCCTGCCCTGCCCTGCCTTTGCTTCTGCCCGCTGAGATAGAAAGCTGTCTGTCTGACTGACTGTCTGTCTGTCTGCCTGCCTACAGGTCTGTCTGTCTGCCTGCCTACAGGTCGGTCTGTCTGTCTGACTGTCTGTCTCTCTGTCTGTCTGCCTGCCTACAGGTCTGACTGTCTGTCTGTCTGCCTGCCTACAGGTCTGTCTGTCTGTCTGTCTGTCTGCCTCAGAGAGGTTGAAGACCCTTGACTCACAGTCTTTCTGTTCTTTCTTTCTTGTGTTTGTTTTTCCCCCTTCTCCCCTCTCTCCTTTTCTGCCTTTTTTTCTGCTTGTCTTTTGCTCCTAGAGTGCTCTCTGTACTGCCTGACTGTCTGTCTGTCTGTCTGTCTGTCTCCTCTGTCTGTCTTTGAGGGGGGGGGGGGGCTAGTGAAGTGGGCCAGCCCTGGGATACATTATATTACATTATATTGCATTACATTACATTATATTATATTACATTACATTATATTGCATTACATTATATTACATATTATAATACATGACATTATATTATATTACATTACATTACATTATGTTATATTATATGGCATTATGTTACATTATATTATATTATAGTTTGTGTTTTGGATTGTTGTGCGCCTTTTTTCCTTTTTTTTGGGGGGGCCCTGTTATTTTTGTGGCAGTTTTGTTGTCTTATTCCCTTTGTGGAAATGTTATTATTATCATTATCAATAAGCACCATCCTTCTTCTTATCGTTATTATTATTTATTATTATTATCATTATTAATTATTATTATTATTGTTATATATATTTTTAAGCTTTGCTGTTGTGTCATGGCAAACTGTTGTGATCTTTTACACAGGTTTGGTTTGGTTTTGCTGTTGTTTGTTGTTGTTGGTGTGTGTGCCTGTGCGTGCGAGGGGATTTTTTTTTTTTTTAGGGGGGGCGGGGGGGTTGGTTGGGGGGCAGGGATTTTTATCTCACTAATTCTAGATTCTGTTCATCATTATCACATTATCAGTGGTAATTTTGTTGAAAGATTATCACCGAGATTGTAATATAAGTTGCAATGCAATCTCTCTCTCCCTCTCTGTGTTGTCTCTGACCCCCCCCCCCCCCCCCCCCCCCTCAAATCATGGCGTCTAACACACACACACACACACACACACACACTACTCCCACCATCTCTGATTTGTTCATTCCACAAGAGGTTTTAAAAAAAAAAAAACCCATCCACAACTGCTACTTCACTTGGTCGTTTTCTGCGGGACTTCGCTTTCGGAAAATTTTTTGTTGCCGCGTTTCCCCGCGCCTTTATGCGCATGCGTTGCACGTGCGCGATGGAGTCTCCATCTTGCCCAGATCTTTTGTAGTGGAGAGAGAGAGAGAGAGAGAGAGAGAGAGAGAACGGCGACTGAGCGTAGCAGACGAGAAGCCAAGAAGGGAGGCAATTGAAACCTGGCCTGGTATGGAGCTTGACCTAATGTTTCGCCAGTGTGTGCGTGCACAAAAGAAAAAAAAATTAAAGCCATGAGGTAAACAGAAAAACTGGAGAAAAAAAAGAAAAAAGAAATGTGTGGAGTGTCTTGAATTCCTCTGCCAGCCTTTCTTGTTATCATGTTTACGGTTTACACACGCACGCATGTGCACACACACACACACACACACACACACACACTCGCATGTACGCTCGCACGTACGCTCGCGCGCGCACGCACGCACACAAACACATACATACAGGGATTTTATGTCTGTGTTTGTCTGTCTGTCTGTGTGGTTTTTGTGTGTTTGTATGAGTGTCTGTGTGTGTGCTGCTTTCTTTCTGTTCTTGTTTCTGCTTTCTTTCTGTTCTTCTTTCTGCTTTCTTTCTGTTCCTGTTTCTGCTTTCTTTCTGTTCTTGTTTCTGATTTTTGTTCTTGTTTCTTTCTGTTCTCGGTTTCTGCTTTTTTTCTGTCCTTGTTTTCTGCTTTCTTTCTGTTCTTGTTTTCTGCTTTCTTTCTGTTCTCGGTTTCTGCTTTCTTTCTGTTCTTGTTTCTGCTTTCTTTCTGTTCTTGTTTTCTGCTTTCTTTCTGTTCTTGTTTCTGATTTCTTTCTGTTCTTGTTTTCTGCTTTCTTTCTGTTCTTGTTTTCTGCTTTCTTTCTGTTCTTGTTTCTGCTTTCTTTCTGTTCTTGTTTCTGCTTTCTTTCTGTTTTTGTTTTCTGCTTTCTTTCTGTTCTTGTTTCTGCTTTCTTTCTGTTCTTGTTTCTTTCTGTTCTCGGTTTCTGCTTTCTTTCTGTTCTTGTTTCTGCTTTCTTTCTGTTCTTGTTTTCTACTTTCTGTTCTCGGTTTCTGCTTTCTTTCTGTTCTTGTTTCTGCTTTCTTTCTGTTCTTGTTTCTTTCTGTTCTCGGTTTCTGCTTTCTTTCTGTTTTTGTTTTCTGCTTTCTTTCTGTTCTTGTTTTCTGCTTTCTTCTGTTCTTGTTTTCTGCTTTCTTTCTGTTTTTGTTTTCTGCTTTCTTTCTGTTCTTTGTTTTCTGCTTTCTTTCTGTTCTTGTTTTCTGCTTTCTTTCTGTTCTTGTTTTCTGCTTTCTTTCTGTTCTTGTTTTCTGCTTTCTTTCTGTTCTTGTTTTCTGCTTTCTTTCTGTTCTTGTTTTCTGTCTTCTTTCCTTTTCTCTCACTGTTTCATTGTGTTTTATTTATGTCTGTATTTCTTCCTCACCTTCCCTATCTCTTCTTCTCGCTCTCTCTTTTTTCATGCTTGCTTCTCTTTCTTTTTAGTTGTCTTCCATGACTCGGATTTTTGCACATCTTCTCCTCCTCCTCCGTCTTCTCCTCTTCCTCCTCCTTCTTCTTCTCCTCCTCCTTCTCCTCCTCCTCCTCCGTCTCCTCCTCCTCCTTCTTCTTCTCCTCCTCCTTCTCCTCCTTCTCCTCCTCCTCCTCCTCCTTCTTCTTCTTCACTAGTGTCCTTTTGAAGGTTTTCATTTTTTCTGCTCCATCTCCTGTTACAGCATTCCATTTAGTCTTTCCTTCCCTTTCTTCCACTCGCATTTCATGTCTTGCATTTTTTACCCTTTTATGGATATGTGTTTTTAACTGTGTTCCTTTTTGTTATACCCTCTCTCCCTCTCTCTCTCTCCCTCTCTCTCTCTCTCTGTGTAAATTGTGAGGGTGGGGTGGGGGGTGGGGTTGTTCACATTTCTTTTTTTCCCGACATTCTTCTGTCTTCTTTTTGTAACAGCCCCGTTTTAATGTCTTCAGGGTGGTTGTTTTTTTTTTAACGTCTTTATTCTGTCTTGCATTCTGTGACCTAGCATTCCTTTTCTGTTTTTAAAGAGCTAGAAGAGTTTTTTTCCATTACAATTATTTCATGCGCTGGTTTTTTTCTTCCTCCCAATATGCATTACAATGTTTTACCCTGCTCTCCCTTTTACTTTGATCTCATCCACTGTCTGTTTCCAATTTTCTTCTGTCTGTCTGTCTGTCTGTCCGTCCCGCCCTCCTTCTTTCCTTTTGTCTGTCTGTACTTCTCTCCCTCCCTCCTGTCTGTCCGTCTGTACCACCCTCCCTCCCCCTTTCTGTCTGTTCTGTACTGCTTTTTCTGTTTCTGTGTATCAATTGATGCACCTTCCTCTCCTCTGTCTGTCTGTCTGTTTATTAGACCTCCCACTCTCTCTTTCCTTTATCTGTTAGTTTATTTGTACCTCCCATCCTTCTTTGTCTTCCTGTCTGTCTGCCTGTTCCTCTGTCTGCCTGCTTCCTTGTCTGTCTGTTCCTCTCGTCTGTCTGTCTTCCGTTCCTCCGTCTTCCTGTTTCCTCTGTCTGTTCTGCCTGTTTCCATCTGTCTGTCTGCGCTGTTCTTTCTGTCCTGTCTGTCTTTCCTGTTCTCTGTCTGTTTCTTTGTTTCCTCTGTCTGTCTGTCTTCCTGTTCCTCTGTCTTCCTGTTCCTCTGTCTGCCTGTTCCTCTGTCTGTCTTCCGTTCCTCTGTCTGCCTGCTTTCCTCTGTCTGCCTGTTCCTCTGCCTGTCTGCCTGTTCCTCTGTCTGCCTTGTTCCTTCTGTCTGCCTGTTCCTCTGTCTGCCTGTCTGCCTGTTCCTCTGTCTGTCTGCCTGTTCCTCTGTCTGCCTGTCTGCCTGTTCCTCTGTCTGCCTGTTCCTCTGTCTGCCTGTTCCTCTGTCTGCCTGTCTGCCTGTTCCTCTCTCTGCCTGTTCCTCTGTCTGCCTGTTCCTCTGTCTGCCTGTTTCCTCTGTCTGCCTGTCTGTCTGCTGTTCCTCTGTCTGCCTGTCTGCCTGTTCCTCTGTCTGCCTGTTCTCTGTCTGCCTGTCTGCCTGTTCCTCTGTCTGCCTGTTCCTCTGTCTGTCTGCCTGTTCCTCTGTCTGCCTGTCTGCCTGTTCCTCTGTCTGTCTGCCTGTTCCTCTGTCTGTTGCCTGTTCCTCTGTTCTTGTCTGCCTGTTCCTCTGTCTGCCTGTTCCTCCTGTCTGTCTGCCTGTTCCTCTGTCTGCCTGTTCCTCTGTCTGTCTGCCTGTTCCTCTGTCTGCTGCCTGTTCCTCTGTCTGTCTGTCTTCCTGTTCCTCTGTCTGCCTGTTCCTCTGTCTGTCTGTCTTCCTGTTCCTCTGTCTGCCTGTTCCTCTGTCTGTCTGTCTTCCTGTTCCTCTGTCTGCCTGTTCCTCTGTCTGTCTTCCTGTTCCTCTGTCTGCCTGTTCTCTGTCTGCTGTTCCTCTGCCTGTTCCTCTGTCTGCCTGTTCCTCTGTCTGTCTGCCTGTTCCTCTGTCTGCCTGTTCCTCTGTCTGTCTGTTCCTCTGTCTGCCTGTCTGCCTGTTCCTCTGTTCTGCCTGTTCCTCTGTCTGCTGCCTGTTCCTCTGTCTGCCTGCCTGTTCCTCTGTCTGCCTGTTCCTCTGTCTTGCCTGTCTGCCTGTTCCTCTGTCTGTCTGCCTTGTTCCTCTGTCTGTCTGTCTGCCTGTTCCTCTGTCTGTCTGCCTGTTCCTCTGTCTGTCTGCCTGTTCCTTTGTCTGCCTGTTCCTCTGTCCGTCTGTCTGTCTGTCTGTCTGTCTGCACCTCCTTCCTGCTCCTGTTCTGTGGATGCTCGGCGTGGTGATGTGTTTTAGAAGAGCGGGAGTGAAAGTGAGGGCGCTGGGTTTGTTGTTGCCTGAAAGATAACGAACGCCGCTGATACATCTTCCTTTGATTCACCCACACCCACACCCCCCCTCTTCCTTCTTTCCCCAGATGCCCCCACCCCACCCCCTTCTCTCACCCTGCCGCTTCTCTGCCGTCGCCGCCACCCTAGTTCCTCCTCCTCCTCTCCATCATCGTCTGGTTTTTTTATATTCTTTTTTCCCCTCTCATCTCATCATCATCTGCTGTCACTCAAAACTCGTGGTTTTTCCCCTGTGTGTGTTTCATTTTTGTTCTTTTTATAATACTTGTTGCTATCTCTCACTTTCTGTTTGTTTCTGTCTCTCCCTCTCATTTTATGTGTGTGTGTTTTATTCGTTTATTTATTTTATGTAATTCTTTTATTTCGAGGATAATGGAATAAGCACTCGTGTGCTTTGTTTTAACATCTAGTCCCCGTGTGTATGCAGTTTTGTAAATGTCATCCGTTCTCACCGACACACAAGTTATCTGTCTCTGTATGTCTTTCTGCTGTCTTTGTGACTCTGTCTGAATCTCTCTTCTCTCTCTCTCTCTCTCTCTCTCTCTCTCTCTCTCTCTCTCTCTCTCTCTCTCTTCTCTCTCGCTCGCTCGCTCGCTCGCTCGCTCGCTCGTAGGAGGGGGGGGACGTCGGGATAGCCTGGTGGTGATGTATTCGTGATCTGCTGACCTGGGTTCGAATCTCGTTCAAGAGGATTTTTCCTCTGGAATTAACATCAGTGCTGACTCCACTCTCCCCAAAAAACCTTCGGATGAGACTATAAACCAAGGCCCCTTGTGCGAACGCACGCAAAACATCTTGTGCACACGTTAAAACCGTTCTGCTTTTCGGAAGAGTAGGTCATTGTGTGCCCATGGGAACGGACATTAAAATTTTCAAAACTGCATACACACGGGGACTGGATGAAAAAAAAGCATGAATGCTTATTCCATTATCCTGAAAATAAAAGAAAAAATAATCTCCCCCCCCCCCCCCCCCCTTCCCTCTCTCTCTCCTGAGGGACTGGAGTGGTGTGGGGTGGTTGGCTCATGTGCACGAAATTCAGAACATGCTGGACCCGGCCGTTTAGGGAGGGAGGGGGAGAGGAGGCCATGTTTAATGGACAGATTCTGAGCAGTCTGGGAATGGTTGTGTGTGTGTCTGTACGTGCGCGTGGCGTGTGCATGTGTGCGCGTGCGGGTGGATTTTATTTTTCAGTTTTAATTAAGCAGACTGTATAACCGATGGTGACATAGAAACAGTTTCACAGCACATAGATGGAGATCCAAACACGTCTATGAATGCATGACTGTGTTTCACAGCTAAAGTACACTCCGTGTTCGCGCTTCATCGTCCTTCATGACAAGAGAGGTTCAGCGAACACGTGCAGCTTGTTTGGGGTGTCCTGTTGAATGGCTGTCGGGTGCCACAACCCCTCTCTGATATCCGGCAGTCCGCCCTGCTGTCAGAGCTCTGAGACACCAGACGCGCGCGTGCGTGTGTTTAAATACATTCTTGTAAAAAGCCTGTTTGTGCCTATCAAGTATGGCGCGCCTTTTCTCCCGTCCTCTGCGTGTTGTGTTGTTGTAGTGCTACTGTCCGGTGAATAGAATGGTGCCCCCCCCCCCCCCCCCCTTCTCAAAGAAAAGGGGAAAGGTACCACAGTCAGAAAGGTTGACTTTGTCGGTTTTGTTTTAAGGTGACACAAAATTCTGTTCCTTCAGATCTGGGCAACGCTGTGGCGATACATGAAGTGAGTACAAGCAATGCGCAGAGGGTGATGTAAAATAGACATCATGTGCAAAATGAAAAGGCTGCTGCGTTTTGTTTGGGGCAGCCATCTATCTACACAGTTACATATCAAGCACCCACACGCGTGTAAGCACGTAGGGCCTACGCAGGCTCGCGCACGCACGCGCGCACACACACGCACACACACAACACACCCAGTCACACACACACACACACACACACACAGAGTCGCCAAGTGCCCACATATGATTCCATCTCCTATCATAACCAGTGATGGGGGGGGGGGGGGGGGGGGGGGGGGGGAGTTTATCAGGATTAAAAGGGAAAGGAAAAAAGCTGAAAAATGGAGGGAGGGAGGGGGGGTGAAAGAAAGAAAGCAAGTAGGTGTAGAGAGAAGGCGGAGCTGACATCTTGAAAGAATTAAGCATGTGGCTGGTGTAGTAAAGCATAACATAGCATAGTATAGTATAGCATAGCATAGTATAGCATAGTATAGTTAGTATAGCATAGTATAGCATAGGATGTCTCCCCCCCCCCCCCCCCCCCCCCTTCAAAGTGTTTGCCAGTGCTCTCTCTTTATCTCTGTCTGTCTGTCTCTCTCTCTGTCTGTCTCTCTCTGTCTGTCTCTCTCTCTCTCTGTCTATTCTCTTCCGCCCCTCCCTCTTTCTCGCCCCCTCCCCTCATCCTCCCATTTCCCACTGTTTCACTCTCTTTCCCAGTGTCTGTTTTTCTGTCTCTGTCTGTCTCCGTCTCTTTCTCTCTCTGTGTCTGTCTGTCTGTCTGTCTGTCTCACCTCATCGCACCTCAATTCCTGAGGTGGAGATAGAGTCACCCGAAAGGTGAGAAAAATTGTAGGAGACAAAACACACACCCACACACGCACGCACACACGCACGCACGCACACACGCACACACACACAGGCACGCACACACGCGCACGCATGCATGTTAGTTTTTTATTATTATTGGTTATGGTAATAATGTAGTTAGATATTATTGATCAGGTTGTGTTTTGTTCTTAGATAGAGGGCTTGATGAACAAAAGCAAATGCATTGCTTATTCAGTGTACCACCTGGAAATTAAAAAAACTGACTTGACTTGACTTGACAGACCGGACAGAAAAAGCTATTCTGCTTCCATCACAGTGGCGGTAAGAATGGCAATGTCGTTTAGCTCCCCCTCTCCCTCATTCCAACACAGCCGCCATTTTCCCCACACTTCCAGATGGTCGTTTTGGGAGAGCGCCCCGCAAAACATCTTCATCATCATCATAGCTCCGTGTGTGTGTGTGTGTGTGTGTGTGTGTGTGAAGTTTTCAGTGTTTAGGAGTCCTTGTCTGTGTGAGGGAAGAATGGTGTAGGTGGACTCAGTGCAGGAAGTAGGTAGGTAGGTAGGTAGGCAGGTAGGCAGGTAGGTAGGTAGGTAGGGAGGGGGTAGAGTGAGGACTGATGGCGGTATGTCTGCCGTGTCACTAGTGCTGCTGCTGCTGCTGCTGCTGCTGCTGCTTAACCGTGAACCTGTGCCGGCAGTGAGTTGTCATTGTTGTTGTTGTTGTTGTATATTATTGTTGTTGTTGTATTCATATTATTTTTCATCATCGTTATTTATTGTTGTCGGTTTAGTAATGTAGTAGCAGCAGCAGCAGCAGCAGCAGTAGTAGAGTAGTCAGTAGTAGTAGTATTAGTAGTATTGTATATGTATATGAATGTAACTTTACAGTTTTCCTGCCAGCTTGTATCGTAGTGGTCCTTGCTGAGTGGTTAGTTTGTACTTTTAAGATTTATTTGTAGTTAATTTTTTACAAAGGAAAACATCTTAAATTTTCCTCTGCGTTTTGTATATCGTTGTGAGTCTTTCTGCTATTTTTCCACTTTGTTTTTGACTTTTTGATATTTTATTCTGCTGAGAAGTTGAATTTGTCTTTGTTCAAAGGCAGAGATTGTTACGATATCTTTTGCGTGTTTAAAAATAATATATCATTGTATTTGTATTTATTACATTTGATTCAATGTTGTTTTTGGCTTGTATTTGGTGTTGTTGTATTGTGCTGTGACGAAGTGGTTGTGGTGTGCTGTGTTTGTATTGTGCTGTGACGAAGGGTTTGCTGTGTTGTTGTATTGTGCTGTGACGAAGGGTTGTGCTGTGTTGTTAATTGTGCTGGGGATGAGGGGGGAGGGGGGGGAGGGTTGGGAGGACTCTTGAATCATGACCATTGTAAAATTAATCTCTCTTCTCTCTCTCTCTCTCTCTCTCTCTCTCTCTCTCTCTCTCTCTCTCTCTCTCTCTCCTTGTCAGAAATGGAATATCTTGACCTGGCTTGATGTTGCTCAGTTTCTCCCGGCTTCTCCTGTCTGTCTTTATTTTTTCTTTCTTTCTTTCTTTCTTTCTGCCGTGCCTGATCGTGTGTGTGTGGGGGTGGGTGGGTGGAGGGAGGGGGAGGGAGGCAAGTGATTCTCCGTCTGCTGCTGTGGCGGCGGTGTGGGGATGGCGCTGTGTGTGTGCATCAAAACGTTGCAGCACCCGCCCGAGTGATAGTGTGACGTAGTGTGTGATGTCAAAACAAGCACTGTGAGTGATGGTGTGACGTATGTTGACGCTAAACCAAGCACAGTGAAGGATGTGACGTATTGATGATGACGGATACGAGGTAATCGGTGTGGATGACAAAAAAACGGGACATAAAACATGTAGGGAGTTTGCAGGAAAACCTGGCCTGTTCCACGTGTTTGTGACGTGACAGGGAAACTCGATTAGTGTGATGCAGTTACATATTTATCCCCCCCCCCCAACCCCCTTCAAAACCAAAGTGAAACAAACAAAACAAAGCAAAGAAGTGTGTGATACAGTGATGAAGACACGCATCGGTAGACAGACACGTAAAGTACTGATGACATATTGTTTTTTCAAGTGACGGGGTGAGTGGCATGACCTACAGTTGAAAAGAAAAGAAAAATGACGCACTCTTAATATTCCTACCCTACAGAATTCCTTGGTTGAACGGTTCTGGCATGTAGCATAAAGTAACAGTGAAGAAATGAAATAAAATTGATCAGACGACAAAGCACCCCAGACTGCATACAGACCAGGCGACTAGTGCTTGACTATCCACACTATTTCTCGTTCTTTCTGGGGAGGGTTTTTCTCCTTAGAAGAAGAATCGGTTTGCGTTTTTATTTTTTGTTTTACTTTTATAGTAAACCAAAACTTTAAAAAGTATATTTTGGGTGTTTTTTTTTTTTATTTGTTTGATACACAGAGAATCTTTTAGTCTTTTCTATTTTAATTGTTTTCTTCCTGTTTTATTTTTGTTTTGGTTTTCTTTTTGCTTTGTATTTTGGGTTTGCTTTGGTTTTTTTGTTTGTTTTCGGGGGGAGGTTGGAGGGGGGGTCTTTTTTGGGGGTGGTGGGGTGATGGTGGTGGAAGGGGGCTTGTCTACTGTATAACAATAGCCGATTATTTTACATGGCAAAAAAAAAAAAAGGATGTTCATAAAAAGGATGCGGAGTTGCACAACCTTCAATAGTGGCCATCATTTTTATTTTTTTTACTCGTGGGTTTTTTTTTTCTCGGTTTTTGTGTTTGGTTGGTTGGGTTTTGTTGTTGTTGTTGTTGTTGTTGTGTCTATACCTTCCCACCCTTCTTCCACCCTGTCTTAAAATGCCAGTGAGTGAAGGGGTGAGTGAAGGAGTGGACGCAGCTGCACACACACCGTACCTGCAGCACACATGAGGATCAACTAGTCAGTGCCGGACATGTCCCTACCGTATGCTGAACTGCTGCTGTCACCAATCTGTCACAAGGAGCACATGAGGCAGAGAGCAGTCAGTGTTGAGGCAGAGAGCGGTCAGTGTTGAGGCAGAGAGCAGTCAGTGTTGAGGCAGAGAGCAGTCAGTGTTGAGGCAGGGAGCAGTCAGTGTTGAGGCAGGGAGCAGTCAGTGTTGAGGCAGAGAGCAGTCAGTGTTGAGGCAGGGAGCAGTCAGTGTTGAGGCAGGGAGCGGTCAGTGTTGAGGCAGAGAGCAGTCAGTGTTGAGGCAGAGAGCAGTCAGTGTTGAGGCAGAGAGCAGTCAGTGTTGAGGAGACAGAGGTAGGCCGACAGCGTGGGAGGCCGTGCAACAACAGAAACAGCCACAGCGTCCTCCTCCGCGTAAAAGCTCAGTCATCACTCAGCCCAGAAGGCTCCCAGGTGCTGCGGCATAAGATGACAGGTGTAACTCTCAGTCATAGTCTGACCTTTGGGCCGCGAAGACAGCCGGGTGACCCAAGGTAAAATGTTGCAGACTGCACTGCACGTCAAACAAGGCATATGTGTATATTTTAAAGAAAAATATAAATCGAGAGATAAAACCCAAACAACTATGAAATACAAAATGAATGAAATATAAACCAAGAGATAAAACCTCAAAGACAAACAACAATAAAATACAAAGAAGCAAACAAAACAAGAGAACGAAAGTAAAGAGATGTTAAAAAAATAAATAAAAAGAAGAGAGAGAGAGAAAGAAAAATGAAACAAAAAGAAAGGACACAAAGTTTGTCTTTTTGCACGGGGATTTAATGTCTCTGCACCCTTTACCTCCCTACACCTACACCTCTCCTGTTTGAACCAGAAAAACATCCCTACATTTGTTATTCCGGTATGATATTGCCATCATGAGACAGACACAGACAGACAGAGAATTTCTTCATATAATTATGCCATTGCCCCTCATAAAAGTATACAAGAAACAATCATTCAACATCGGAATGACTTGATAGTTACTTTGAGATTTCATGTTGTTTTCTTCACGATAAAGCAGTCGATCTAAATGTAAAATCCTGTGTGTGTGTGTGTGTGTGTGTGTGTGTGTGTGTGTGTGTGTGTGTGTGAGGGCACTGCCAAAATGAATGGCTCTCAGAGTGTTCATAGCTAGCAGAAGAAAAGAGTGTACAGGGATTAGGATCTTCAGGAATACTTTTGTTGTTAGTTTGTTTAGTGGTGTGTTCTTCTTCACTTCCTCAAAACTGGACACTGTACCACAGCAATGAACGTCATTTTCATCCGTTACGTAGCAATGTGGACACATCAAGTCACAGGGAGAGAGAGAGAGAGAGGTGAGTAGAGGAGAGGAGATGAGAGAGAGACTAGAGAGAGAGAGAGAGAGAGATGAGAGAGAGAGAGAGATGAGAGAGAGAGAGAGGAGATCCCTAAAGTTGAGAAGGGAGAGAGGGAGAGGTATAAAGAATGGGTGGGGGGTGAATTTATGGAGAGGGCTGTAACTGTGTGGTTGAATTCAGTGGCGAATAGAAGGATGTACACTGTATGGCTGTACTTCTTTACCTGTACACTGTATGACTTTACCTTTACACTGTATGACGTTACCTTTACACGTATGACTTTACCTCTACACTGTATGACGTTACCTTTACACGTATGACTTTACCTCTACACTGTATGACTTTACCGTTACACTGTATGACTTTACCGTTACACTGTATGACTTTACCTTTACACTGTATGGCTCCTTTACCTTTACACTGTATGACTTTACCTTTACACTGTATGACTTTACCTTTACACTGTATGGCTTTACCTTTACACGGTATGACTTTACCTTTACACTGTATGACTTTACCTTTACACGGTATGACTTTACCTTTACACTGTATGGATTTACTTCTTTACCTTTACACTGTATGGCTTTACTTCTTTACCTTTACACTGTATGGCTTTACTTCTTTACCTTTACACTGTATGGCTCCTTTACCTTTACACTGTATGACTTTACCTTTACACTGTATGACTTTACCTTTTCACTGTATGGATTTACTTCTTTACCTTTACACTGTATGGCTCCTTTACCTTTACACTGTATGACTTTACCTTTACACTGTATGACTTTACTTCTTTACCTTTACACTGTATGGCTCCTTTACACTGTATGGCTCCTTTACCTTTACACTGTATGGCTCCTTTACCTTTACATTGTATGGCTTTACTTCTTTACCTTTACACTGTATGGCTCCTTTACACTGAATGGCTCCTTTACCTTTACACTGTATGGCTCCTTTACCTTTTCACTGTATGGCTCCTTTACCTTTACACTGTATGGCTCGTTTACCTTTATACTGTATGGCTTTACTTCTTTACCTTTACACTGTATGGCTCCTTTACACTGAATGGCTCCTTTACCTTTACACTGTATGGCTCCTTTACCTTTTCACTGTATGGCTCCTTTACCTTTACACTGTATGGCTCCTTTACCTTTACACTGTATGGCTCCTTTACCTTTACACTGTATGGCTCCTTTACCTTTACACTGTATGGCTCCTTTACCTTTACACTGTATGACTTTACCTTTACACTGTATGACTTTACCTTTACACTGTATGGCTCCTTCACCTTTACACTGTATGGCTCCTTTACACTGTATGGCTCCTTTACCTTTACACTGTATGGCTCCTTTACCTTTACACTGTATGACTTTACTTCTTTACCTTTACACTGTATGACTTTACCATTACACTGTATGACTTTACTTCTTTACCTTTACACTGTATGACTTTACCTTTACACTGTATGGCTTTACTTCTTTACCTTTACACTGTATGGCTCCTTTACCTTTACACTGTATGGCTTTACTTCTTTACCTTTACACTGTATGACTTTACCGTTACACTGTATGGCTTTACTTCTTTACCTTTACACTGTATGGCTTCTTTACACTGTATGGCTCCTTTACCTTTACACTGTATGACTTTACCTTTACACTGTATGGCTCCTTTACCTTTACACTGTATGGCTTTACTTCTTTACCTTTACACTGTATGGCTCCTTTACACTGTATGGCTCCTTTACCTTTACACTGTATGGCTCCTTTACCTTTACACTGTATGGCTGTACTTCTTTACCTTTACACTGTATGGCTCCTTTACACTGTATGGCTCCTTTACCTTTACACTGTATGGCTCCTTTACACTGTATGGCTCCTTTACCTTTACACTGTATGGCTCCTTTACACTGTATGGCTCCTTTACCTTTACACTGTATGGCTCCTTTACACTGTATGGCTCCTTTACCTTTACACTGTATGGCTGGTTCTCTTTTCTCTCTCTCTCTCTCTCTTCTCTTCTCTCTCTCTCTCTCTCTCTCTCTCTCTCTCTCTCCCCCGTTCACAGATCTCCGCCCTGTTTCTGTGTTTCTGCTTGTTTCTGATTGTCAGTTCTCTCTCTCTCTCAGCCTCTGTCTGCCTATCTATCTGTCTCTCTCTCTATTTCTCTGTCTGTCTCTGTCTCTCTCTCTCTCTCTCTCTCTCTCTCTCTCTTCTCTCTCTCTCTCTCTCTCTCTCTCTCGCTGTTCCGCCCAATCGTTTCTTTCATGCTGTATTCCCCACCTGAAATCTGCAACAAGCATTAGTCGCTTGACAGAGCAAAGTGGAACGAAGAGGAGAGAAGAAGGGAGGAGAGGAGAGGAGAGGGGGAAAGCCTGGGTTGATGATGATGATGATGATCTTGAGAGGGGGGGGGGGGGGAGAGACACGCGCATATGCAGAGATAAAGGGACAGAGGTAGGCTCGCATGCGCGCGCGCACACACACGCTCCCCTTCCACAAACATACATTCCCCCCTTACACACACATACACATACGCGCGCGCGCGCACACACACACGTTTTTCTGTTTAAGTATGTTACCATAACTTTATTAGACACCGTATAGTAATGCCAATGAGTTTTCAACACGCGAAAACCAGCCGCAAATTTCTTTTGCCATAGTTTCCAAGTTTTTATAGTATAAAGCAACAAAGTATATTAATTTGATTAACGCGCGCGCGCGCGCGCGCGCGCGCGCGCGTGTGTGTGGTGTGTGTGTGTGTTGTGTGTGTTGTGTAGTGCGCGCGTGCGTGCGTGCGTACGCGTGCATGCTTGCAAGTGTTTGGCATATTTGCTTTCATGTGCATGTGTGAATACTAGTAGGCTGCTGTTATAATTCTAGGTGTTGGGTCTGTGAAAGCGTTTTCTTCTTTGTCGTTTTCTCATTGTCTACCTCCTATTGACAGCTCTTTGCTGGAGTGGTGGTGTACTGGTCAAGTTGTTATCCCCCCTTCCTTCCTGGTGTGGCCTGACACTGCACATGTGTACAGGCAGCAGACCGGGCTGGCTGGCGTCTTCTGTCTTTGCTTTACTGCTTTGCTGGGTTTGGCTTCAGCAGGGTGGTGATGTGTTGTTTCTTTGTTGCTGTTGTTGTTTGGTGGTGGTAGTGGTGGTTATGGATGGTGGTGGTGGTGGTGTGTTGTGTTCTTTTGTTGTTTATTTTTTATTTTTTTATTTCAGTTTTTGTTTTCAGGCAGACTATATGTATAGTGTGTGGTGATTATAGGGATCATAATCCGCCGCGTGAATGTTGATGTTGTCGTTGAGCATTGTCAGCTACAGTACAAGCGTTAGCTGGATGTCGCCACGCTGATCACGGTCTGTATGCAGGGTGTGTGTATATGTTGAATGTGGTCCCTGCTCCTTGAAGGAACACCCCCTACTGAACCCCTGCACAGATGATGGACAGCAGTGCAGTGCAACGGCACACAGGACGAGGACGCCCCTTGCTTCAGGTGGAAGGAAGACTGGGGCACTAACAGGGCCGTCATGGCGGATTTAGTTAGGGAAGAGAAAATAAAACCAGACACCGGAAAAGAGAAACGGGTGGAAAGCAGACTAAGAGAGAGGACGGGAGGAAGGAGGAAATGGCCAGAAAATGACCAGAGGAAGCACAGAACAAAAAGAAACCAAACCCGTCTAACTAAACTAAACAAAACAAAAATAATTAAAAGAGCCCGCAAGAAAAGCAAGCAATACTTTAGGTAAGAGGGGGAAATGTTCGGCATAACATTGCAAGAAAACACACACTACCCTCCCCCCCCCCAACAGAACCAAACAAACACATGTACATGAAAGAGACCCGAGAAAAGCAAAGATTATTAGGAGGTTAGGTATCAAGAGACCCGAGAAAAGCAAAGATTATTAGGAGGTTAGGTATCAGCAATACCAACAGACTACTAGCCAACTAACACCCACAATGCTCTCACTCTCTCACGCACACACACACACACACACACACACAAACACCACACACACACAACACAAACACACACCACGCACGCACACACGCCAAGGCCAACTACAAAGCATCAACCCCCACAGCAGGCAGATTAGAAAGAAGCACAGGGGATCTGGAAGGTCTGACCTCTTTCTGCACGTAGCTGGCTAATCCAGAGCAGAGTGGTGCAAAGTCATTTCCACACAAAACCTTTGCACCGCCTGGAAGGTTCTTGTACTGTTCAGCATTACCTGCTTTCAAACACAGGCTATGTGACACATTTTCTTGTACTGTTCAGCATTACCTGCTTTCAAACACAGCGCTATGTGACACATATTTTCTTGTCACTGTTCAGCATTACCTGCTTTCAAACACAGGGCTATGTGACCATATTTTCTTGCACTGTTCAGTATTATCTATTTTCAAACACAGCGCTATGTGACACATATTTTCTGGTACTGTTCAGTATTACCTATTTTCAAACACAGCGCTATGTGACAATATTTTCTTGTACTGTTCAGCATTACTATTTTCAAACACAGGCTATGTGACACATATTTTCTTGTACTGTTCAGATTATCTATTTCAAACATCAGCGCTATGGGGACACATATTTTCTTGTACTGTTCAGCATTACCTGCTTTCAAACACAGCGCTATGTGACACATATTTTCTTGTACTGTTCAGCATTACCTGCTTTCAAACACAGCGCTATGTGACATATTTTCTTGTACTGTTCAGTATTATCTATTTTCAAACACAGCACTATGTGACATATTTTCTTGTACTGTTCAACATTACCTGCTTTCAAACACAGCGCTATGTGACACATATTTTCTTGTACTGTTCAGCATTACCTATTTTCAAACACAGGGCTATGTGACACATATTTTCTTGTACTGTTCAGCATTACCTATTTTCAAACACAGCGCTATGTGACACATATTTTCTTGTACTGTTCAGTATTACCTATTTTCAAACACAGCGCTATGTGACACATATTTTCTTGTGCTGTTCAGCATTACCTATTTTCAAACACAGCGCTATGTGACACATATTTTCTTGTGCTGTTCAGCATTACCTATTTTCAAACACAGCGCTATGTGACACATATTTTCTTGTGCTGTTCAGCATTACCTATTTTCAAACACAGCGCTATGTGACACATATTTTCTTGTGCTGTTCAGCATTACCTATTTTCAAACACAGCGCTATGTGACATATTTTCTTGTACTGTTCAGTATTATCTATTTTCAAACACAGCGCTATGTGACACAAATTTTCTTGTACTGTTCAGCATTACCTATTTTCAAACACAGCGCTATGTGACACATATTTTCTTGTACTGTTCAGTATTACCTATTTTCAAACACAGCGCTATGTGACACATATTTTCTTGTGCTGTTCAGCATTACCTATTTTCAAACACAGCGCTATGTGACACATATTTTCTTGTGCTGTTCAGCATTACCTATTTTCAAACACAGCGCTATGTGACACATATTTTCTTGTGCTGTTCAGCATTACCTATTTTCAAACTTGTGCTGTTCAGCATTACCTCTTTTCAAACACAGCGCTATGTGACACATATTTTCTTGTGCTGTTCAGCATTACCTATTTTCAAACACAGCGCTATGTGACACATATTTTCTTGTGCTGTTCAGCATTACCTATTTTCAAACACAGCGCTATGTGACACATATTTTCTTGTGCTGTTCAGCATTACCTATTTTCAAACACAGCACTATGTGACATATTTTCTTGTACTGTTCAGTATTATCTATTTTCAAACACAGCGCTATGTGACACATATTTTCTTGTACTGTTCAGCATTACCTATTTTCAAACACAGCGCTATGTGACACATATTTTCTTGTACTGTTCAGTATTATCTATTTTCAAACACAGCGCTATGTGACACACATTTTCTTGTACTGTTCAGTATTACCTGCTTTCAAACACAGCGCTATGTGACATATTTTCTTGTACTGTTCAGTATTATATATTTTCAAACACAGTGCTATGTGACATATTTTCTTGTACTGTTCAGCATTATCTATTTTCAAACACAGTGCTATGTGACATATTTTCTTGTACTGTTCAGTATTACCTATTTTCAAACACAGCGCTATGTGACACATATTTTCAGTAACAGTTTGTCCTGGCCAGACATGCAGAGGCACACTTGCTCGCGCACGTGCACACACACACACACACACACACACAAACACACACACACACACACACAAACACACACACACACACACACAAACACACACACACAAACACACAACACACACACACACACACACACACACACACACACACACACACACACACACACACACACACAGCTGCTCATGCATACAATTGTTGGAACAGGAGAATAGCAACAAGAAAGAAGTCAGAGAAGAGTCAGACAAAATCTGACAGAGCTGTAACTGTTTGGTGTTAGAATGGGGGGAAGAAAGAACAAGCATGAGAGAGAAGAAGAGGAAGGGGTGTTTATTAATCCGGCATAATTAAAATTTGAAAAAATATGGATGGCTAAAAATTGCTTTAATTGTCAACAAAATGTCACATTGGTTGTGATATTTCCACCAGTGGTGTAATGCTTGTTAAATGGTACCTGTTTAAAATGGTGACTTGCATTTGCGACTGCCCTAAATATGTGCTGGTCGGGTTTTCCTTTTTGCTTTCTTCTCGATTTGTCATCCTTTTCTTTTTGTTTCAGTGAAAAATTTCTTTTTTGTTTTTCCTGTTTTTTCTTTCATCTTTTTGTTTTATTAGTGATTATATATATATATATATATATATATATATATATATATATATATATATATATATGTAATATTATAATATTATTATATATAATAAATTATATATGTATATATATATATTGATACGTAAAATCCTATACCTGATTTATACTAGAGAAAAAGAACAGGCTGGAATAAGAAGAGGGGGTGGAGTAGAAATGATAAGGTTACAGAGTGGGGGGAGTGGGGAGTTGTGGGGACATTGTTATTATCTTGTTATTATCTTGTATTGCTGATGAGCTGGTTGGAGCGAAGAGAGAGAGAGAGTGGGGGGGGGGGGGGGGGGGGGGGAGGAAGGAGGGAGAGAGTGCTGTGGCTGGGAACGAAGCCTCCTGGCCTGTCCTCCCCTCTCCTCTATTGTCTCCCCTGTCAGGCGGGCTTCGCTTCTGACAGCCACAGAGAGAGAGAGAGAGAGAGAGAGAGAGACAGACAGACAGACAGACAGACAGACAGACAGACAGACAGACAGACAGACAAGCAGAGAGAGGCAGACAAGCAGAGAGACACAGACAAGTAGAGAGACAGATATAGATAGAGAGAGACAGACAGACAAGCAGAGAGATAGAGAGAGATAGAGAGACAGACAAGTAGAGAGAGAGAGAGAGAGAGAGAGACAGACAGACAGACAGACAGACAGACAGACAGACAAGCAGAGAGAGAGAGAGAGAGAGGAGAGAGAGAGAGAAGATAGGGAGAGACGTGTATGGAAGGAAGATTTTTGGTGGGGTGGTGACGAAGGGGACAATGCAGGAGGGGGGGAGGGGGAGGGGGGGTGTTGTCTTAAAGACGATAGATAGTTGTTTAACATGTTTAATAAGTGGCCAGCTAAGGAGAGGGCTACCGCTGGTGCAGTAAGTCAAAGTCAAAGTCAAACTTTTATTTTCAGATGGTACATTGAATAAGCAGTGCATTTGCTTTTTTCCATCAAGCCATCTAATGTGTGTGTGTGTGTGTGTGTGTGTGTGTGTGTGTGTGTGTGTGTGTGTGTGTCTCTTCGAGCTTACGTCTGTTCACTTTTAGTGATATTAGACGAGAGGGGGAGGGGGCAAATGATAAAGTGGGGGCTTTAGAGCAAAGAGATAAGTGTTGGTATTCAACGGTTTTGTGTATGTCTAAATTCTGATTCCAAGCAATGCAAACAGTATGTTGCAAAACTTGGCAAAGAAACACAAATAGAACAGAAACACAGAACAATTCAACACTATGCTAAAAGTGGAACCTGTACAATTCCAAATCAGTCGGAAAGTAAAACTATTACAGTCTCACGGTCGTACTTTACAGAAAAAAAATTATTGGAGACCACCTCAGCGACAGTGCTATCTGGCATAAGAAGTTTGGATTGGTTAGAACCTTGTTCAGAGATTTATCTTGAAAGGCAGGTAGGAACTTTCTTTAAGCCCTTACATTGGTACAAAACATGAAAAGTTGAGTTTTTCACTATGTGTGCGCGCGCGTGCGTGCGTGTGTGTGTCAAGTCAAGTCAAAATTTTATTTCCAGATGGTACATTGAATAAGCAATGCATTTGCTTTTTTTTATCAAGCCATCTATCTAAGAACAAATTTCGTAATGATTCGTAATGTGTGTGTGTGTGTGTGTGTGTGCGCGTGTGTGTGTGTGTGTGAAAAAGAGACAAAAAGATCTTTTTCTTCTCAAGTTGTTGCTGTTGTATGTCATCTTCTCCTCCTCCTCTTTCCTCCTCCTCCTTCCTCCTCCTCCTTCCTTTCTTCCTTCTGGTCAGTGTGGTAGTGGGGGGTGGGGGGCGGGTAGGAAAGGGGGAGGAGTGGGTAGGTCAGAGGGCGGGGTCAGTACAAAGCTGTGTAAGGCAGCACAGATAAAACAGCGTGAGGCTGGACAAGAGACATGAGAGAGAGAGAGAGAGAGAGAGGGGGGGGGGGGATGGGGGGGGGGGGGGTGTCTTTGGCCTCAGCTTTGGGCCTGGAAACCTTCTGTTGGTCATCCTCTTCTGCCTTGACTGTGAACAAGAGAAGGAGAAGAGGAGAGAGAGAGAGAGGGGGGGGGGGGGGGGGGGGGGAAGTAGGAATGGGAGGGTTGAGACAGACAGAGAGATGAACGGGGAACAAATCAGTAGAATAAAACAATATTGATGCTAAAGAATTGAATATAAATTGACGTTAAAACAAAAGTGGAAGTGGGAAAAGTTATTGGGGTAAAATCGTAGAAAAAGAAAGCAACGGGAACAAACAGAAGGAAAAAGAAAGACACTACCCATGTAAATAAAGAAAGATACTACCCACGTAAATAAAGAAAGACACTACCCATGTAAATAAAGAAAGACACTACCCATGTAAAAACAAAGACCCTACCCATGTAAATAACACCAACACTTCATTACCTCATGAAAGCTGCATGACATCTCTGTCTGTCTGTCTGTCTCTCTTTTCAGTGAATTGCTTTTTGCGTAATTATTGTTGCACTGTCATCAATCCGCTCTGATGACATCAATCATGGCTTCACCTACCCTCAATATGAGCTACAGTCAGTCGGCTTATGGTATAGTTGATGCCTCGTAAATTCGTTGCCGCCCCCCATCCTCTGTGTGTGTGTGTGTTC
>CM054155.1:3398114-3443114 GCA_028751875.1 Rapana venosa | reverse complement strand
CCACAAACGCTACTCAAAGATCAGCAGGACGAGAGAGAGAGAGGGAGAGAGAGAGGGAGAGAGAGGGAGAGAGAGAGGGAGAGAGAGAGAGAGAGAATATAAAAGCTCCAGACAGAAAGACAGACAGACAGACCGACAGGAGGTTGGCAGGCAGGCAGGTAGATAGGGAAAAGGTCAGTGATGGTTTCAGGTTCGGTGTGTGACATGATAATTCTGTCACCCGAGCTGTCTGTAGCTCTCTCTCTCTCACTGTCACTCACTGTTTTTTCTCCCTCTGCTATTGTTACTGTTGTTGTTGCTGCTGCTGCTGTTGTTGTTGCTGCTGCTGCTGCTGCTTTGGAACTGTCGTTGGTAATTTTGTTTGTTTGTTAGGGCTTGGTTTTAGCTGTGCGTGTCAATATTGTATCGATTACCCCCCCCCCCCAAAAAAAAACAACAACAAAAAAACCCACCAACACAACAACATAACAGCCACCACCAAAAAACCCAACAACAACAACAAAAAACCCTCACGCTCATAGGTAAACAAATATTCAGACAGAAAAAACGTATAAGCAGCTGTTAGCAGCGTTGAACAGTGGCGACATTTTCTCTGGGGGAAAGAGCACCTCCCGGAACTCTCCCCCCCCCCCCCCCAAGAAACATGTGGCAGCGATAGATAACACCGCTAATGACCACTGAATACACCGCTTCCATTCTGCCACTCCGCGAACTTTTGAAACGGCGAAAGTTCGACGCGGCGAACTTTTGAAGCGGCGAGTAGACTTAGTAAGTGAAATGGTGTCTCCTCAGCGGCGATTGTGGGCTGATCAACACGTCTGGGGCAGACAGGCAGACAGACAGACAGCCAGCCAGGTAGAGGGAGATGTGCGTGTGTGATGGCGCGGACAGGTGGGAAGGAGGCGGCTCCAGTGAAGCCCCGCACGTGCAGTGCGGGGCCTGTGTAGGTGTGGAGTGTCGAGGAGTGTAGGGGTTTGCACCTCCTTTTGTTGGCTGCTGGGGGAGAGAGAGAGAGAGAGAGAGACAATGACAATGACAATGACAAATTCTTTTATTTCGAGGATAATGAATAAGCACACATGTGCTTTTTTACATCCAGTCCCCGCCCGTTAGGGATACATCTTAATAATAATAACCCAATACTTATACAGTCTCGCAATAAAAACAAGGGAAATAACCCTTTTCAAACAGCTCCCCCCAACAACCCCCCCCCCCCCCCCCCAAAAGCAAGCAATTAAAAGAAAATCCTAAGAATACCCCACCCCTACCCCCCACCCCCCAAAAAACCCTAACCAAAACAAACAAACAAACAAAAGAGAAGGAAAAACCAAACCAACAAAAGATGATAAAAAAAGAGAAAAACAGACAAACAACAACAGCAAGAACAAGAGCAACAACAAAGCCAAGAAAATAAACACAACCAAACTTAATAAGTCATAAAGATAAACATCTACACATTGTCAAATGGTACACATACTTGTTACACATAATTATAAGATATTGAAATAGGGCACTCATTAAAACTTAAGTACAGAGGCAAGTCCAATAAAGTATTGAAAATATAAAAATATGAATCCTTCATCAGGATATACTATGACTATAAGCAGGACGATAAAAGGTGAGAGAGAGAGAGACAGAGACAGAGAGTGTGTGTGTGTGTATTTCAGAGATAATATCCAATATATAAATCCCAAAACAGTATGCGATCCCATCAACACTCATTTTAGATTATACTCGTTTCAAATTATATGTCATGATAATGAAATAAATTTAATACCCATACATCCACACAATAAAAACAAGAAACAAATCAAGAAGAAATTAAAAACTATACAGTCGTTTAGGGAGAGAATATGGGTGGGTGAGTGAGTGAGTATGTGTGTGTGTGTGTGTGTGTGTGTGTGTGTGTTTGAGCGCGCGCGCGGTGTGTTGTGTGTGTGTGTGTGGTGTGTGTGTGTGTTTTGAGTGTGTGTGTGTGTGGGGGGGGGGGGGGGGGGGGGGGGGTGTTTCAGGGATAATACTAAATATGTAATACTCACATAGCACACGATCAACACAAACACTTTTTAATTATGTTCATGCAAATTGAATGCCATGGTAATAAAATAAGAGCAATACCCATACACTCTCATAATAAAGAGGGGGGAAAAGCCAATAAAGTCATAAAAGACAACGAGAGAGAGAGAGAGAGCAGGGCGGGACTGAATGGAATCTACGTCACTGAGATGACGAGTGGTGATTTTGTGTCAGAGAAATGTCGTGGTTCTGTTGATGGGATTTTCTGCCTGTTTAGGCAAGTTTTGCGTGTGCACTGTGTATTGGGCGTGACAGCTGAAGCAGATACAGCAATATTCCAAGTGAGTTACGCGTGTGACGCAATTGTGATACGTTGCAAAAGAAATCAAAGGCTTAATTTAAGTGTGTGTGTGTGAGAGAGAGAGAGAGCGAGAGAGAGAGAGCCCAGCAACACGTCTGTCTTTCCAAACCAACGAGGCTCTGTCTGTCTCTTGTCTCTGTCTGTCTGTCTCTGTGCCTCCATCTTCCCCTGGTCTCTCTGTCTCGTTGTGTCAGCACCGTGGCTTGGCTCCCCGCACAATCAGCAGCCACGATCAACACGAGGCGGCAGAGGAGAACAGAAACAACAGACAGCAGATCAACAAACTGCAGATCAACAGACAGCAGATCAACAGACAGCAGATCAACAAACAGCAGATCAACAGACAGCAGATCAACAAACAGCCAGCGACAAACCCAGCACACAGGAAAACAGCAGCACAGAACACACACCACACACTAGACGCACTACGCACATACACACACACGACGCACTAAAACACACGCACGCACTACACACACACACACTACATCGCTACAACCACACTACACTCGCTACACAAAACACACACGCGCGCACACAACACAACGCACGCACCCCGCACGCACGCACTTTCTCTCTCTCTCTCTCTCCTCTCTCTCTCCCCCCTCTCTCCCCTCTCTCTCTCTCTTCCTCCTCTCTCTCTCTCCTCACCACACACACCCGGAGAGAGAGAGAGAGAGAGAGAGAGAGAGAGGATGGAGAGAGAGAGAGAGAGAGAGAGAGAGAGAGAGGAGGGGACAACATACTGAATTCATCTTGACAGATTCATCGTCCATAAATTGTACATGAAATGTAGCATTCTTTTTTCATAGTTCACACGGGGCATCTCTTTCTCTCTCTCCTCCCCAAATAGTTTTCGTTCATTCCTTTTCCTTCTACCAGCCAGTCTTTTTCTTTTTTTTGTCTTTCACCATGTCTGTCTTTAGTGCCCCCCCCCCCCCCCCCCCCCCCCCCCCCCCCCCCCCCCCTTCTTTTTTTCAAAGGGAAAAAACCCAAACAAAGGGAAAACAACAAATTATGTCCCTGTGGGAGAATTTTTTATTGCGAAATTTTTTTTTTAAAAGGGGGGTTTTGGGGGGGGGAAGGGTTTTAAGGGGTTTTTTGTTAAGGGGTTTTCCCCCCTTGGTTTTTATTTGTTGGCTTTTTTTTGTGGTTTAAAACAATATTTGTCTTATTATTAAAACCCGCAAAATTCAAGAACTTGCAGAAAGTGCAAAAGTGTCGTTTAAAGTCAGCTACTGATCTGTATTGTACAAAAGAGATTTTTACAGCAAGACTTATGTAAAAATCCATTACGTAGCGATATATTTATACGGAGGTTTCATTGGTTCTTGTATTGCAATAGTTAACCAAAAAAGCTTTAAAACTTCATCTTTTCTCTATCTATCATTATAATCTACACCAAACAGGATTGTTATTCCATGTCAGTTTTATTCAATGAATATGTCTTCCGTAAGATTAAAAAAAAAAAACAGTCCCTTGTGAGGAGGCCGGATCCCGGACGGTCAGAAATACAAAACTGTAAAAAACAGTGTACGAATAATTTTAAACGAGTCCATAGGGGAAACAGGGAAAATATAAAACCCAAAAGTCTATCTCATTGGGGGTTTTAGAGAATAAACGGATAAAATAAACAGTGAATAATATAAACCAAAGTCTATTACAGTGTGGTTTTCATGATGATATTAACATCAATAATAAAAGAGGAAAAAAAATTCCCAAAATCTATCTTCAGTGTGGTTTTCTATGAATTTTTTAAACGAGTCAAAAAAGTAAACGAGGGAATAATATAAAAAACCAAGGGTTATTACGTGTGTTTCTTTATGATATATAACGGTCAAAAAGTAAAGAGGGAAAAATATAATACCAATGGTCACACAGTGTGGTTTCTATGAGATAATAAGAGACAATAAGTAAACGGGGAATAAAATAATACCAAGGGCTATCTACATGGGTTTCTATGAGGATATATAACGGGTCAATAAGTAAACGAGTGAATAATATAATACCAATGGTCTATCTACAGTGTGGTTTCTATGATGATATATAACGAGACAATAAGTAAACGAGTGAATAATATAATACCAATAATCTATGTACAGTGTGGTTTCTATGATGATATATAACGAGACAATAAGTAAACGAGTGAATAATATAATACCAATAATCTATGTACAGTGTGGTTTCTATGATGATATATAACGAGTCAATAAGTAAACGAGGGAATAATATAATACCAATAATCTATCTTCAGTGTGGTTTCTATGATGATATATAACGAGTCAATAAGTAAACGAGTGAATAATATAATACCAATAGTCTATCTACAGTGTGGTTTCTATAATGATATATAACGAGTCAATTAGTAAACGAGTGAATAATATAATACCAATAATCTATCTACAGTGTGGTTTCAATGACTCACAGCGTGTTTAGCCCGCCAGAGCCCGGAATGCAGGTACGTAACTAAAGATATTAAATGCAAAGTACATAACTAAAGATATTAAATGCAAAGTACATAACTAAAGATATTAAAATGCAAAATGCATAACTAAAGATATTAAATGCAGGTAGGTAACTAAAGATATTAAATGCAAAGTACATAACTAAAGATATTAAATGCAAGGTACATAACTAAAGATATTAAATGCAAAGTACATAACTAAAGATATTAAATGCAAAGTACATAACTAAAGATATTAAATGCAAAGTACATTGCAAAGTACATAACTAAAGATATTAAATGCAAAGTACATAACTAAAGATATTAAATGCAGGTACATAACTAAAAATGCAAGTACATAACTAAAGATATTTAACAAGTACATAACTAAAGATATTAAATGCAAAGTACATAACTAAAGATATTGGATGCAAAGTACATAACTAAAGATATTGGATGCAAAGTACATAACTAAAGATATTAAATGCAAAGTACATAACTAAAGATATTAAATGCAGGTACATAACTAAAGATATTAAATGCAACGTACATAACTAAAGATATTAAATGCAGGTACATAACTAAAAATGCAAGTACACAACTACAGATATTTAACAAGTACATAAATAAAGATATTAAATGCAAAGTACATACCTAAAGATATTAAATGCAAAGTACATAACTAAAAATGCAAGTACATAACTAAAAATTCAAGTACACAACTAAAGATACTAAATGCAAAGTACATAACCAAAGATACTAAATGCAAAGCACATAACTAAAGATATTAAATGCAAAGTACATAACTAAAAATGTAAGTACATAACTAAAAATATTAAATGCAAAGTACATAACTAAAGGTATTAAATGCAAGTACATAACTAAAAATGCAAGTACATAACTAAAGATATTTAACAAGTACATGACTAAAGATATTAAATGCAAAGTACATAACTAAAGATATTAAATGCAAAGTACATAACTAAAGATATCAAAAGCAAGTACACAACTAAAGATATCAATTGCAAAGCACATAACTAAATATATTAAATGCAAAGTACACAACTAAAAATGCAATTACATAGCTAAAGATATTAAATGCAAAGTACATAACTAAAGATATTAAATGCAAGTACATAACTAAAGATATTAAATGCAAAGTACATAACTGAAAATGCAAGTATGTAACTAAAGATATTAAATGCGAGTACATAACTAAAGATATTAAATGCAAGTATATAACTAAAGATATTAAAATGCAAGTACATAACTAAAGATATTAAATGCGAGTACATAACTAAAGATATTAAATGCAAGTATATAACTAAAGATATTAAATGCGAGTATATAACTAAAGATATTAAATGCAAGTACATAACTAAAGATATTAAATGCAAGTACATAACTAAAGATACTAACATCAGCATGAACACATTCTTACACACGCCCCGGATTGGAAGCGCGCGTGCGCGCGCGCGCACACACACACACACACACACACACACACACACGCGCGCACCACAACACACACCACGCACGCACCACACACACACACACACACACACACACACACACACAATTTGTTTTGAAAAAAGACACGCAGAGGCAGGCAGGCAGGCACAATCAGACTCCGCATCTGGGCACTGCTGTCGCTGTGGTTATAGTAGTGGAGTGAACCTCTGTATATTATCATTAGCTTAGAGAGAGAGAGACAGAGAGAGAGAGACAGACAGACAGACAGACAGACAATTGAATGAATGAATAAATGAATGATTTTTTTTTTTAATGATTTGAATGACTTTTTTTTTATATCGAGGATAATGGAATAAGCACTCATGTGCTTTTTTACATCCAGTCCCCGTGTGTATGCGGTTTTGTAAATTTTGTCATCTGTTCCCACCGGCACACAACAGACAGACAGACAAGACAGAGTGACAAACAGAGAGAGAGATAAACAGACAGATATATTTTGCATGAGAGACGGATGTTGCTGCTAAATGCAACACACACACACTTTCTGTGAGAGAGAGAGAGAGAGAGGGGGGGGGGGTGAACACGATTCAGTGAATCAGGATCAATAAGAAAGAGTATTCCAAAATTTAGAGCATCTTCTTCCAAAAAGTAACACTTAATTATCCCTCCTTGCCTCGTGGAAAAAAAAAAAAATCTTTGATTTCTGCAATAGAATAATGCACATACCAGTGCAGTCCTTAACCGATAATAATAATAATAATAATAAGTGTAGACATATAATAATAATAATAATAATAATAAGTGTAGACATTTGAAACCCGCGTGATGGGAGCAGAGGAGATCAGGTCAGGAGGGAAGAAGCCAACACCAGCACTGCACCTCACAGAAGAGGAGGAGGAGGAGGAGGAGGAGGAGGAGGCAGCTGAAACCAAAAGTGAAAAACAACATATAAAATTATACACATTTCTACAAACGTTTACATCATTCTTAAAGCCTCATCTATGCTAACGCCCCCCCCCCCCCCCCCCCCCCCCCCCCGTGGAAAAAAAAGCAAGGATAGAATGCAGAGAGGGAGAGGGAGAGGGAGAGAGATTGTTGGCAGAAGCAAAGCAAATGCAGAGAGGGAGAGGGAGAGAGATTGTTGGCAGAAGCAAAGCAAAGCAAAGCAAAGCACAGCCAAGCTTGTTTCGTTTTTCCTCTTATCTTAGGTGGCCACTTGCCTCGGTCTTAACGGGACGTGAAGTGTCGATTTCAGGCCGTTGATTGACAGGTGTCACCTCGACACGTCCACCCGAGTGGCCGTGACTGTCATTGGGGTGTGTGTGATGGATGGGCGAGGTGATAACTGATGACAAGCTGCTGGCCTGGCTCAGGCCCGGTATTTACAGTGGGGTTCTACTGTACAGAGACTAGTGGTCATGGCCGCTGACCTGACAGGCCCAGGGCCCTCTGCAGGGCATCTATTGGTAGAGTTGCTGTAGACAGAAAAAACAACTCCAACGAAGATATCTTTTTCGTTTTAGCTGAGAAAACAGAACAAAACAGCGAGGAGCAAGACTGAAATCTGTAACACTTGTTTTGCTTTATCAGTTAGTTCATTGTTTGTTTTATTTACGTACTGGTATTTGCTTGTTCTAGTTTCGTGTAGTCAGTTTATCTCGTCTTTTTAAAATCTTTTAATTTTTTTAAGAAATAGACTTGACTTGTTTTGTTTGATCTATAATAATAATAATAATGTATGGAATTTATATAGCGCTGAATCTATGCTTGTATGTATTATTCAATCATTTCTGTATTGTTTCCCAATGTCCAGTACATCTGGATCCTGGTACAGTGTTAATGAAAAAGGCACTCACTACAATTAGGACTCTCTAATCTTCTATAGTTCTGAGTGGTCATTTATCACCAGAAAAAGTTATCACAGAAAGAGCATCAGTGTTATGAATGGGTGGAAATGAACGCCAGTGACTTGTCAGAGTTTTTGGCCACTTGTTTTATTATGTTCACCATTGCTATCTTGTGATCAAGTAGAGTTGATAATCCTAGAGACGGTTCTCTTTATTTATTACGGTACAGTCCATTCTACTTTCAGAAGAACTGTTTATGTTTCAGTTGAACTATCTACTTTCACAAGTACTTCTTTGTTGAATTCGTTTTGTCACGAGCAATTAAGATACATTTGCCAGGGCTAGAATACAGACACACACAGAGACACACAGACAGAACAAACGAACACTTTATGTGCTGCAGATGGCAAATTTATTTCTTTCCTTTTATTTTTCCCCTCTTAAATCAGTGACAAGGTAGTCAAGTCTACGCCAAGCCACCCCTCCCCCTTCTCCAGAGAGAGACAGAGAGAGAGAGAGAGAGAGAGAGAGAGAGAGAGAGAGAGAGAGAGCACAAAGCGAAAGTTTTACTGCGGCTTTCAAACTGGGTTTATATATCTCCCTCTCTTTGCCCCGTAGATGAATTTGACTTGCAAATATCTCTGTTCTGTTTGGCGTTCGTCAAACAGGAGATGACGAGAGGAAGTGATGTGTGTGTGTGTGTGGGGGGGGGGGGGGGGGGGTAGGGGGGGGGAAGGGGGTAGAGGATGGGTAGGTTTAGACTCAAAAAGATAAAGTGTTTGTCACAGGGAAGGGTGGAAGGGAGGAGAGAGCGGGTCGAGGGCCGGGGTGGAGACAGGCAGAGTGAGGAGGGGGGGGGGGGGGGGGGGGGGATGATTGGGGATGAGAGTGTGGGTGCAGTGCCTGCATGCCTTCTGTGGAGGATATGGACGTGGTTGAGTGACAGAGTAGTGACAGAGCTAGTGTTCTCCAGTCTGTTCAGCTGTGCATCTGTTTTCTCTACACTCTTACACATGTACACACGTAGAATTGCCTTTTCCTCTCTCTGTGAAATCTCACTCCACAAGTTCATCCTAAGCGCAATGGGAAAAAGAAAACAACACGCTTTGGCCACCCTTTAGACACAACACAGAAATATCAACAGAGCAAAAGCAAAGAAAGAAAATCGCACGAAAACAAATACCTACCATAAACCACGAGAGAGAGAGAGAGAGAGAAGAGAGAGAGAGAGAGAGAGAGAGAGAGAGAGAGAGAGAGAGAGAGAGTGCAAAAACAGTTCTATAGCTCAGGAGTAACCTCTAGCTCTAACCTTCGCCACGAACTCGCTGTAGACACAGGACAAGTCCAGACAAAAGCAATGCGTACAGCAAGTGTAATTCTGAGCACTGGCGATCGAACAGGTGACATTTTCGAAATTCCGATTTGTGACTGTGGTACAAACAATGAAAAAAAAATATAGAAAAAAAAACCGACCTGCTGATGCAGTGTCAGAGAGAAGGTCAGACTGGTTAGCGCGGGGCGGAAATATGTCAGCGATAATGTTTCAGTTGTGAACACCAAACACACAGGAGGTAGGATATTTCCGTGTCTTTGTCACTGCTAGTGAAGAGTGCAAATGGGGGAGAGAGAGAGAGAGAAGAGAGAGAGAGAGAGAGAGAGAGAGAGAGAGAGAGATGCAACAGTTGCATATCAAACGAGAGAGAGAGAAAGACGGAGAGAGAGACATGGGCACATGAAAAACGCTGGGATGGATATATATATATATATATATATATATATATATATATATATATATAATATATATATATATATATATATATAAAGCAGGAGGGGATGGGTGTCGTCCTCGTTATGCTGGCCCTGGAGAAGCTGAGGTCTCTGATGCCTCACTCCCCCACGACCACATAGATTATGGGACACCTTGATATACATATATACATACACACACACATATACGTGAATACATATGCAGGGACTGGCTACACAGCCAGCCAGCCAGCCCTGTAGAAGGGAAGGAGGAGGAGGAGGGAGCAAATGACCACAGAGGAGACCCGCTGACCAGATCACTGAACCACCAGCACTGTCTGACCAGATCACGGAACCACCAGCACTGTCTGACCAGATCACGGAACCACCAGCACTGTCTGACCAGATCACGGAACCACCAGCACTGTCTGACCAGATCACTGGTGAACCACCAGCACTGTCTGACCAGATCACGGAACCACCAGCACTGTCTGACCAGATCACTGGTGAACCACCAGCACTGTCTGACCAGATCACGGAACCACCAGCACTGACCAGATCACAGAGGAAGGCAGAATGGCCAGGACAAAAAATAGGGATGGGGGGGGGGGGTTACATATGAGACAGAAGTGGAGAGAAAAATCTGAAACGAGGACGAGAGAGAGAGAGAGAGAGAGAGAGAGAGAGAGAGAGAAGAGAGAGAGAGAGAGAGAGATTGGGGGTGGGGGGAGGTTACTAACCAGCCGTCTGGAAAGGGCCACAGCATTGTCTTCTCGTCTCTATCTGCATCCGTCACTGCCGCAGACCTGCTGTGCAGCGCTGCGCAGCAAGGGGGCTGGCTTTCCAGCAGTGCTGTCTCCGCCCCCTCTCCCTCATCACTTTCACTCTCTCTCTCTCTCTCTCTCTCTCTCTCTCTCTCTCTCTCTCTCTCTCTCTCTGTATCGATCAATGCAATGCGTCTGTCTAGAAATGCTACAGAGCCAGCGGTTGTTAGTGCTTCCTCTGTCTGGTTGTGCTTGTTGTGCTTGCTGTGTGACAGCTGCTAGCTGTGTACAGTACAGGGCTGTGTTACTGAGGTGGGCCGGCACAGCCCAGTGAGGTGCAGTGCAGTGGACATGTGGTTGGTCTGTGTACTTAGGGCGCGGACAGACGCTGGTTGGTCTTTACCGAGGTGTCAGTTTTAGTGAGGATAGTTTCCCCTGCCTGTAGCATTGGCGCAACTCCCCCCCCCCCCCCCCCCCCCCCCCCCCTTTCCAAGTCCGGATAAGAAAATACATTTTGCCTGAAGAAAGGAGATTAAAATTTTTTTTAAAAACAACAACGGTTATTTAGTACACCCAACGACTCCTCGAAGAAATACAAAACTTGTCTTGCTTTCTCTTCGTGTAGTACTTTTCTTTTTCCCTTCTTTATTCGTGTCCATAGTTCAGGAGTGCTTGGCACAGTCAAGATGTGTGTGCGTTTAAAACACACCACACGGTTGTAAACAACTTACAGTAAGTATCCAGTGCCTGCTGAGGTCTCCAGTGCCTGCTGAGGTGTCTTTAAAGGGAATGTGTCCCCAGCAAGTAACAGTGGTTGCCACTCCATTCGCCTGTCAGTCCTTCAGATGAGTCTGTAAATCGTGCGTCAGTCTTTCAGATGAGTCTGTAAATCGTGTGTCAGTCCTTCAGATGAGTCTGTAAATCGTGTGTCAGTCCTTCAGACGAGTCTGTAAATCGTGTGCCTGTCCTTCAGTTGAGTCTCTAAACCGAGGTCCCGTGTGTCAGTAACGCATATCATGAGCACAGGATCAAACCTCTTCCTCCTCCTGAGGAAGCCATGGCCAGTGGTACGGGTGCAGTCTGCAGCCTATATGCAGGGGTGGGTAAGGCTGGACCAGCCTAGTTCCACGTGCTCAAGCCGCTGCTTCAAACAGTTATAGACGTTTTTGTAACCTGTCCACTTCAATGATAATAATTATACTTTTTTTCTGTTTAATAGGAGGAAGCTCTAGGTGTGTGTGTGTGTGTGTGTGCGCGCGCGCTTCCTGTTTTAGGTGTTCATGTGTGCGCCTTTTACATGTTTTTCCGTGTGTCGTATTGGATTTTGCTGCTTTTTTTTTTTTGGTGGGTGAAGTCTCTGTGCTGTGTTCATTGCATAATGTTCGCTTTCTCTGAAATACACGTAAATGTGGAAAGCTTATGAGCACGCGAATTGCATGCTGGGTATGTTGGCGTCATCCATACCACTGACCTACTCTTCTACAAAAGGTGATGAAGAACGTGTGCAGAAAACGTACTGGGTTCAGTTTAATCCAAAGGATTTGAAGGGAATGAATGACGTCAGAGCCAGTGTTAACACCTTGGGGGGAGGAGAGGGGGGCACCCTCAAACACACTGTCTGGACCCACTATTTCACACAAAATTGTAGAATTTACAAGACTCCTCCACTTTTTCCCTCTTTTTTTGGCCAGTCCCCTTTCCAACAAAAAGCCCCAAAGAGAAAAGGCCACAATACAAACGGTACAGCATGACCATAATAATAATAATAATAATAATAAATGGAATTTGTATAGCGCTGTATCTTGCAAAGACAAATCAAAGCGCTAAAAGCATGACCATTGTATGAAGTTTGGTTTTAACCAGCCCCTACCAACATCAGCGTGTAACTTCCCCTCATTTCCAAACCACACAACAGGAGAAAAAAGATAAAGTGAAAAGAAAGATAAAAAGTTTCCTGAAGTGATTACCTATCTAATGAAACCGATGCCGACAGTTTTAGTTCTGCAATTTTTCTGCCTAGTCTTGCCGATTGGAGATGTCTGTCTTGTGTCATTTTCTACCTAATGTAACTGATGTCAATTTTTTTGTATGGGCAGATGTACTGCAAAGGTTATTACATCAGATAACGACCCTTGATGGTCCCTGTAAATGGAATTTGAAATGAGCAAATTTGGTTTCTTCATTTCATCCTACATTTGGCTTTTTCCTCGGAAGTATATCTATCTCAGTGACTTAATGAACTCGGCAGTGATACATCAGGCAAACCTCCATCATCTATTTCACTTGCCTCGGTGTGGTGTTATCTCAGTTTGGGATGTAATCTGAAGCGAAGAACCCAGACGCAGAAAAAAGGTTTCATAAAAAGAGGCTCAGATTGTCTCGGTGATGAAGATTGAAGCTTGCAAATTGAATTTTTCAAAATGATTTAATGTAGAGCAAAATCGTTTTTGTTGATGGGCGGTAACGTTAGATTTTCATATTGTGCGGTTTTTTCCCTTCTCTATTTCTTTTCTTTTCCAATTCATAAACTACTACCAGCCAGATTTGTTCTGCTTGAGCATCAGACGATCTGACAACGATTCTGGAAAACAGACGAACGTTTTTAAATTGCTGGTTAGAGAAATAAACAACCACAAATATGATTATACACCATCAAATAAAACCGAGCTTTCGAATTGATTTTCCCTATAGTTATCTGACAATGAATGGATTGTCACAGCGAAAACCCGGTTTTTTTCTAGTGTACACTTCGGCCCTACCTCCTAACTAAGTCTAACTAAGTCTAACAATAATTAATCTATTATCTTTCTGAAATTCATTAGAAAAACCTTGCCGGATTCTTGTCGCCTTTTCCCTTGTTTAAGTTCGTATACAACTGCTCCGTTTATCAGCCTAAGATTGTGTGACAACTGACCCCTGAACAAACTGCTTCCACACAGTTGAAGCTAGCCAGCGAGCGAGGGAAGGAACGGACTGAAAGGAACATAACCACGAAAAGAAAATCGCAACATTAAAGACCACCTTCCTGTTGAGAGACCAGCTAACAATCAAACTTGGCATGATTCTTTCTGTCCCATTTTCACCGTGGCCGTTTCTCCCTTCCATCTAATTATTTCTTTCCTTTCGTGTTGTGCTGTTTTTCCAGTCATAATTCTAACAGCCCTATTTAATTAGCCTCCATTACCGTGTAATATAATAAAGAGTGTTCTGGAACATGGGTGAATGAATCTTGGAATCACACCGATGGAAACAAGTAACTCCATTCATTTTCACGGATGGAAACGGAGCGATGTAGACAGGCTCCAATAAACTTGGGCACCAGATTTTCCCCCTCTCAATTTGCTGTATGGAAGTGGGGGCAACATTATTGTTCATTTGCTTTAATTGCACACTGTCGGCCTACTTCTTTTTAATTTTGTTATTTAACTCATTCGATTGCAAATCATATGATCGTAAAATTCTTCTTTTTTTTCGCTTGTTATTATGATGTAATTATACAACAAAATGTAGTATTCAACTTTTTTAAATTCTGGGCAGCCCCAACTTTTGAATGATGCTACATCAAAAGTGAACTAAACTGAAATAACGGGTTTTGAACTAAAAGACTGCCTTCAAGTGTTATCAAATATAGATGCTTACAACAGAAAAAAGAAAGGAGAAGCACAAAAAACCCTACCCGGAAAAAAACAAAAAGAACACTTCACCAGTCACACACACACACACACACACACACACTACAGAAGAGGGGAAAAACAGAAAGATAACAAAAACCCCGGACAAGATACACAATCTTCAAACCCCACGCCCACCCCCCAACACAGACACACACACAGACACACACACAGACACACACACGCGCGCGCGCAACACTTGCATTGAAAAGCAACACAACGAACAACAACCTATACAAAATTTTGCCTCCTCACCTCCCTCCCCCCTCCCTAACCTTTTCAGTGTGTCCTCGCTTATTCTGAATATATCCCTTCACCCTTTTCTTTCAACTTTTTTGGGGAGGAGGGGTTGGGGGGGGGGGGGGGGTAATTATAACGCCCATATCCATTTAAAATGTAGAATACTTTATCTGTTTGGTTTTAATCAAAATAGCACGGTTTTCGTAACTTAACGGCTGCTGAAAAGATTCTGTAACCGTACATCCATTATGGACTCCCCCCCCCCCCCCCCCCCCCCCCCCGCCCCCCGCCCTCTGTGTGTGTGTGTGTGTTAAGGCGACTTGGATTAGATATTTGGAGGGGGTGGGGAAGGATCGGAACAATTGAAGGCACACAGAATGTTCAAAAGGTTTCCTGAGGGCATGACTTTTAAATCAAACCAAACAAAACCTTTTTTTTTTTTATTTTTTAATTTACCAAATTGACAAAAACCACCCCCAAAACCCCCCATTAAAAAGGCCGAAAACTTTTAACAAAAACCCCAAAACAAAAATCCCAAAAAAAAAGGAAACCAAAAAAACCCCCCGAAAAAACAAAAAACCCCCACCCCCCCCCCCCCCCCCCCCCCCCCCCCCCTCCCCCCCCCCCCCCCACCCCCCACCCCCCCCACAACCCCCAACCCCCACACCCCCACCCCCCCCACCCAAAAAAAAACACCCCCCCCCCCCCAAAAAATTTTTTCCCCCCCCCCCCCCCCTCCCCCCCCCCCCCCTAACCCCCCCCCAAACCCCCCCTTTTCCAAATTTTTTTTTGGGGGGGGGGGGGGGGGAAAAAACCCCCCCAAAAAAACCTTTTGTTTTGGTTTTGAACTTGGGAAAAAATTTGTCCCCCAAAAATTTTTAGGACCCCACCCCCCCCCCCCCCCCCGCCCCCCCTCCTTTTTTGGTTGGGCGCGGGAAGAATTTTGGGGGGGGGGGGGGGAATGAAACTTTAACCCACAAAGTTCAAAAAATTTTGGGGGTTCCCCAGGGGTTAAACCCCTTTGGGGGGGAGGAAAGGCGCGATGGGGCTATGTGAGAGTGTAAAAGGGTTGGGGGGGGGAAAAAAGGGGGGGGGGGAATCTTCTTCCTTTTTTATTTTCCCCCGTTTTTTTTTTTTTTTTTTTTGGGGGGGGGTCTCGGGGTTTACTTTTTTTTTTTTGTTTTTTTTGTTTTTTTTTTTGTTTTTTTTTGGGGTTTTTTTCTTTTTTTTGGGGGGATTTTTTATTTTTTTTCATTCCCCCCAAAAAAAATTTTTTTTTTTCCCCTCCCCTGTGACTTGATTAGCCTTTTTTGCTTTTTTCCCATAAAGAGAACGATTAAACTCTTTTTTCTAAAGTCCTGGAATCATTTCTGGGTATTTTTTTTTTTAGTTTGTGTGTTTGTTTTAACTCTCCTTCTCTCCCTCTCTCTCTCTCCTCCACCTTGCAGCTGAAGAATAAAATTTTTGTTTTCCTTTTCTTTTTCTGCCACCCTCCTTTTCCCCTTACCTCTACATCTTCTTTTCCCCTCCACTTCTCCAGTCTTCTTTCTCCCCCACTTTTCCCCTCTTCTTTTTTTCTCCTCCCCCTTTTCCCCTCTTTTTTTCTCCCCACTTCTCCAGTCTTCTTTTCTCCTCCACTTTTCCGGTCTTCTGCTTTTTTCCTCCACTTTTCCAGTCTTTTTTCTCCTCCAAATTTTCCGCTTCTTTTTCCTCCACTTCCGATTCTTTTTTTTTTCTTTTCTTTTTGCTACGTCTCGCTTTTTTTCCTCTCCTCCTTCACGTCTCTTGTCTCCCCATTTTTTCAGCCCGGGTGCTTCGGGTTCCCCCCGCCCGGTCTTTTTGCCGCCCTTCCTTCTTCCCTTTCTTCCCAAGATTATCTTCTCTTCCTCGCGTCTTCTTTCTTCCTCCATCTTGTTTTTGTCACTTTTTGCTCGGGTCTTCTTTCTCGTCTGTTTCTTTCTCCTCCTCGTCTTCTTCCTTCTGCTTTTTGCCTTCTCCTTCGCCACCTGAAACCAAACCACGAGTTTTCTTTACGGCAGAGAACCCAATCAGCATGATTCACTTGTCGGAGTTCTACTGTGTTTAGTCTTCAGCATCACAATCCCAACTTAAACTCCCTATAGAAAACCCACTATAAATCCCCGCTAATTGTGGTCTGGGTTATGATTTTTTTTTAAAAGTCCGATTGAATGAATTAATAAATTCCAGTGAAGATTTGGTTTCTTTGTAAAGCTACAGCCCAGAATTATACCTTCTCTCCCATAAGGTGGGACAGGGGGTCGAAAACTTCTCAACTTTCGTATGTGCATCAAGACAAGTTATGCAACCTAAATTCCTTACATTTACAAAGGAGAACCTCAAATTTTGCATTTAGAATAATATATATGTATGTATGTATGATTTTGGCCACTGTGAGAGGCCCGTGTACCCTTAACTCCTTGAGGGGTGGTTGGCACAACAGTCAATGTCACGAACTGTTCAGGCAGTGTCACGAAGAACTGTTCAGGCAGTGTCACGAAGAACTGTCACGAAGAACTGTTCAGGCAGTGTCACGAAGAACTGTTCAGGCAGTGTCACGAAGAAGAACTGTTCAGGCAGTGTGAGGGGTGTGCCCAGGTTGAACCTGACCCAGTCCATCCCTCTCCAGGTTCCTGCAGGCCTGGTGTGTGGGTGTGTGGTGTGTTGGTGTGGTGTGTGTGTGAGTGTGGTGTGTGTGTGGTGTTTTTGTGTGTGTGTGTGTGTGTGGTGTGTTTGTGTGTGTGGTGCATGGTGTGGTGTGTGGTGTATATGTGTGTGTGGTGTATATGTGTGTGTGGTGTATATGTGTGTGTGTGCTGTAGCTCGGGCATGTTGCAGTCAGCCATACCACCGGCCACATCTGGCCTCCTCTTCTTCTGCTACGGAAGGTGCAGGGTTTGAACGTGTGGGCAAAATGCATCATCTTCTGTCAGATTCCTGTCCTACTGTTCCCGTTCCCTCCCTCACCATAATAAAGAAGAAGAAAAAACCACCAGGCAAACAGAAAATAATGCAGAAAATAGAATTCAGCTTTCTGGGTACATAATGGCACAGCTTATAGTTGTTTTGTTTTTTAAAAACAATCGTCTCGAAAGCCAAACTACACATCATATCAAACTTAAGAAAAAGAAATCCCAAGAAAAATTAAAAGTTTCTTAAACTCCGAGTATATCAATTACGATAATCAGTTCAGTTTTTTTTATAACCCCCGTACCTTTCCCTCTGTCAACTTAATTCTTAAGTCATAGGCTACTTTCATGCGGATTTTTTTTTCAGAAAAGGGAAACACCTTTTTTAATGCTTCAGTCTGATGCCGATCTCCACTGATATGTCTTTTGGTGATACATCTATGGACTATCAGGATTCTAATATTTTAAAGCTTTTAACAGTATCGAGTGGAAATAAAGATTTAGATTTTCCAGTCTGCATAAAGAACATTACTGTTCCTCTCTCTCCCGTGCGCTTTCATTCGTCTCTCTTCGGCCTTACCTCTTCCTCAGTCCTGTTTTCCCCTCTTCTCATCCATGGCATCTCCTCCTTTTCTTAACCCTCCTCCTGTTCCTATTTTTTTTTTTTGCATCCTCCTCCTCCTCCATCTGAAATCAGAATATAGGTTTTCTGTAAAGCAAAGAAAACCAATCGCTGCCTATGAGTCTTCCTGCCACCCCGGTCACTTCTTCCTCCTGGATAAATCGTCTTTAAAATAGATGATACAATTATATACTTTCAGCAGTAAAACATGTCCAAGCTTTTAAGAACATCGCGCAGTAATCGAGTTTGGGGTTTTCTTCTTTGTAATTATAAAGAGTTTTGATGTGTTCCCCCCCCCTCTCTCTCTCTCTCTCCCCCCCCCTTCCCCCCCCCCCCCCCCTCCCCCTCCCGCCCTCCGTCTCTCTTGTAACCACCATCCCCCCACCACCCCTTCCTTTGCGTGGACACAGACCCAGTCACGCAGAACATTCACTGGACTGCGTCAGGACTGCCAGGTTCCAGAGCGGAGGAGAGGCAGTGCCGACTCTCCCGAGATGCCATTAGAGGGAGAAATGATGGCGGATTAAGTGGCGGGGCTTCCTTACAACTGCCGCAGCTCTCCCTGATCCTAGACAGGCCGAAATGAGCAATGAGCATTTGACCAGCCACTGCCACAGCCGCCTGCCTGCCTGCCTGCCTGCCTGCACTTCGGGGAGAAGGAGGCAACAATCACTTTCGCTGCGCGCTACCTATGCACACTCATATCATCAGATGGCCAAAGCTTGTACACAACTCAGCCCCCGCTGGCATCCACGCCATTCTCTGCCCCTGACTGGGATGACGCAGTTCGACTTTTCTGGGAAGAAGGCCTTGGGTGGGGGCGGGGGTGGGGGGGGGGGGGGGGGCCTCAAGGGAGAGAAGTGTGTGAGTGATGAGGACAAGTGTGTGATGGCGGAATCATAGGTAGGGGGGAACTGTGGGACTCCTTGGGGGTGGGGCTTTCTGGTTTAGAGAACAGGCACAGAGAGAGAGAGAAGGGGGGGGGGGGGAGGTAGCAATATTTGTGTGTGTGTGTTACACTTTCGCATGGGCGGATACACATTTCTATTATGGAAAGTGTAAGTGTGTGTGTGTGTGTGTGTGCACGCACGCGCACTTCCATCACTAAGAAAATACATCATGTTCACTCTTTTTCTCGCTACACTTCTTTTCGTATCGACCTTTTTTATATTGCATTTAGAATTGGAATGACGAAGGAAGTAATGATTTCAAACAGCAGACAGACATCTTTTCCTTGCAGACGTCGCTGAGATCAGCAGCTAGCTGGCCAGCGGTCTCGTGGACAGTGCTCCGTTTGCTTCACCCTGTCCTGCATCCTATTCTTCCCTCCTGGAAGGACCATCTTCCTTCATGTGTGTGTGTTGTTGAGTTTGATGTTCATTGTGTTCTTCCCATCGCGTCCTTTCTGTTTGTTGATGATGATGCTAGTGGTGGTGGTGGTGGGAGAGAGAGAGAGAGCGGAGCGGAGAGGCAGGCACTTTACTTTCACTGCCGTCTTATTCCTTGAGGAAACTTGATGTAGTTATGTCTTACAAACCAGTCTAACTTTTCCTTCTTTCTTTCTCCAGGAGAGAAACCGTTCAAGTGCGAGTTCGAGGGCTGTGACCGCCGCTTCGCCAACAGCTCGGACCGCAAGAAGCACTCGCACGTGCACACCTCGGACAAGCCCTACAACTGCAAGGTGAAGGGCTGCGACAAGTCCTACACGCACCCCTCCTCGCTGCGCAAGCACATGAAGGTGCACGGCAAGACCTCGCCCATCCCGGACGGCGACGGCTACGACTCGGACCCCGAGAGCCCCTCCTCCGACAGCAACCCCGCCCCCAGCCCCGGCCCCCTGGCCCCCACCCCACCCCCACCCCCACCTCCACGGCAGCCCCCACCATCGTCAGCGGCAGTCGTGTGGGCGGCGGGCAGAGCTCGGGGCTGGGGGTCAGCGGCAGTGCCGGCACTGGGAGTAGTAGTGGCGGTGGTGGGTGGGTGGTGGTGGTGGTGCAGGCAGCAACACTGGCAGTAACAGCAACAACAACAACAACAACAACAACAACAGCGGGGGTGGGGGTGGTAGCGGTGGAGGGTCCTCCTCCTCGTCCTCCTCCTCCTCCTCCTCGGTGCTGGGCCTCAGCCTGGGGTCGCCTCCGGGCAGCAACCCCCTCCCCCCTCACCATCCCGCCGCGGCGGCCGTGTCCCACCACCACCACCCCCACCCCTCGCTCCACCACCCCCACCACCACCCCAACCCCGCCACGGCCCCTCACCACCCGCACCACCCGCCTCCCCCGCCGCCCCCGCTGCTGAGCCACCCCTCCAACCTGACGGAGTGGTACGTCTGCCAGACCCCCGGGGCCGTGTCCATGGCGGGGGCAGGCGTGGCCGACCACTCCCCCATCACCTCCCTCAGCCACCTCGCCTCCCTCACCGGCCACCACCACCACCACCACCACCACCCCACCCCTGTCGTGCAGTACACGTGACGTCAGGCCCCGTGGTGACGTCACCTCTGCGGGAGTTGCTCTTCCCCCCCCCCCATGAAGGACAGCCTCGTTCTCCCTGATCTGGCGGCCTCTGTGGTCGGCTGACCGGGCTACACACAGCAAGCAGCAAGGATTCTTCCCCCTGTAGCTGACGTCAGCAAGAGGTCTTCATCCACGAGCACCATGACGTCACCGGGGCCAGAGGGTACCCGCGAAAAAAAAGGCTCCTAGGAGAGTCTACAGTTTGACTGACCCCATAATTATGTGTGTGTGGATGTGGATCACAAAGAAGAGCTCCGGATTGGGCCTTTGAAGTCGGCAATCTATGGTCATGACGGAATCTAGGAGGAACACTTTGCTGATCCCCCCCCCCCCCCCCCCCCCACACACACACACACACACACTTTTTAAATTTAAATCCAAAAGCCTGATTGTTGTTGTTATGTGGTGAACTCAATCGGACGATACACCATTCATGTCGAGTTATACAGTCATACAGTGGTGTGTTGATAGGAACAGCGGTGTGTGCTGGTGCCTGCCTGCCTGCCTGCCTGCGTTAATTCAAAATATCAGACAGAGAAAGCAGCAGACTGTATGTAGCGGAAGGCGGGTCTCTCTCTCTCTCTGCTAGCCCATTGTTGGTACCCACTACAAGGCAACCTGGGCCTGTTCCTCTCTCACCAAAGACACGATTCTTGCGGAACATTTTGCGGTGCTTTAGGCTTTCAGCCTTTTTTTCTTTTTCTTTTTAAAGCCTACGTTAAAGTAGTTCTCAAGAATGAGCGGGTTTTTTCTTTTTTAATTTGAAAAGTGATGTTTTGGGTGTGGGTGTGGACGTCACAAGTCATGAGATGGTGACCTGTTTTTACCACCATCACACTTGTTTCAGCCCCGTCCCTCGCTTTTTGGTGTGGTGCGGTTCTTCGAGACGGAAATATTTTCTTTCCCCCAGATGCCATTCAAGGGAAGAAAAAACGTTGATTTGAAAAGAATGAATGGCGTAGTATGTGTGAGCTGTAGTGGTTTGTTTTCAACTAGCTTTCATTTGTTGACTCGATGATCATTACTTATCAAAAAGTAGAAGGGTTGAATGCAGCGTTTCAATAACATGTGCTCTTGCTCGTTGAAGCCAGAGCGCGAGGACGATGTCAGGTGTGACTGACATTCTGCATGTCCTTTTGTGTACAGCAGCAACTTCAGCAATAGGAACGGGAAGGGGAAATGACTGTGTGCCAGTTTGAGTGAGAACTAACAGTACATTTCAAAACCGACAGACAGACAGACGCTGCATTGCCAGTGGCCACACTGCTCGAAAGCAATATCCCTGAACTGGTTCGTTTCTATACCGCCCCTTTTCTTTTTCTCTGCTCTCTTTCCCTCTCTCTTCTTACTAAGTCTTTCTCAAGGGACACCAAGTCTATCACTTGTGCTGCTACGAACAAGTCTTTTGCTGATTGCAACACCGACTGGTTTTATTATTTTTTATCCTTATATTGGCTTTTGTGTACTGGGTATTTCGTCTTTTCGTAGGTTGGGGTCTGGATGTTTTGTCGTCTTGGGGCGACGGCGATTCCAACGCCAGAAACGTGAAGAAATTCTAACTACACACCATTTCGTTAAGGTTAATTTTTAGTTATGTTTTGTGCTTATGTTGCGAATGTTTTGCTTATTTTATTTCAATTTTAGGGGGAGGAGGGAGAAAAGATATCGCCCTGTATGTGGTCACAGTGCCACTTAATTCACCAAAACTACACAGGTCTTTATTCCTTAGACCTTACACAGGTTTTTATTCCTTAGACATTAACACAAAAAGACTTGCAATTTTTTAAAAACCGAAATGGGTTCAGAGCTATATTTTCAAAACCCATTTCAATACGCGAGGGGAAGATAATAATAATGGTGCTGTTTTTACCAGTTGTTAATTCTAAAAATACGTTCCCTGTGTGTGGCTTTCTTTTGTGTTTTTTTTTTCTTAACTGAATTTGTAAATGGCCTGAAATCGCTTCTGCTGCTAAATTTGAGGGATGTATTTTAAGTTGACCTTTAAATGACTTTTTTAATATTGTAATTTGTATTCTATCTTCAACCCAGTCAGTTTGCCGTTTGTGAAAAACAACCATAGCATCAAATCTGTTTCAGTATCACATCACCTCAGACAGGGAAAGAGAAAGGGCCACTATGTAAAAAACAACCATAGCATCAAATCTGTTTCAGTATCACATCACCACAGACAGGGAAAGAGAAAGGGCCACTATGTAAAAAACAACCATAGCATCAAATCTGTTTCAGTATCACATCACCTCAGACAGGGAAAGAGAAACGGCCACTATGTAAAAAACAACCATAGCATCAAATCTGTTTCAGTATCACATCACCTCAGACAGGGAAAGAGAAACGGCCACTATGTAAACACAGCACTGTTTACTACGAGGGAGAAGCGCTTAGACTGTAACAGCTGCTGTGCGGAAAAGATTCTGCCAGTCATCCCTTGACTTTATTTCTTGCCAAGTCTTTACTGTTGTAGGGAGCATTTTAATTGGTCTTTGTAAACTGTGCCCAAAAGCCACCATTATTTTTGAATGTTGCAGGCATATAATTATAAATAGCTCAAACTGTAGACTATTGCCATATTTTGATTTCTGCTTGGAGATGGTAAATAAGTATGTCGCATAGGTGAGAGTGTGCTTGAATGCGTTTTCCCGTGTGTGTGTGTGTGTGTTGGTAAGAGAACTGTGCGTGAGGCTGAATTCTTATGAGAAACTCTGTGTGTGTGTGTGTGTGAGCCTTACTGACGCGCTTATGCGCAGCCGATTGAAATTTTGATTTTGTCATGATACACATGAAATAATTATATATCATACAATGTTTTATGTCTAGACTGATTTTCGTGCTGTTACCATTGTTTTGCCAGAAGCTGTTGGTTGGTTGGGTTTGGTTTTTTGTTAAAAGGTAGTGCGATACTGTTCAGCTGTACTATTGTAAGTACTGTACTGTACTGTGTAGACCTGAGGGGTCCGTTATCTGTCTGTCTATCACTGTTCACACACTAGGTAGACCCTGCTGCTAAGACTGGAGGAGTCGCCTGGATGCTGTAGTTATGATGGAGAACAATGGTAGACCTACTTGGTCAAAAGCCACTGTCGTTTTTTGATCATGAAAACCGGTAATTGTGTGGTAAAGTTTGTGATGAAATTAATTTTGATACACTGATGCTATGTGTATGGCCTTAGTCAGATCACCTTGTCGACAAACAGCTGTCCCCCAATATCAGCGGGTTTAGCCCTCACAACACTTTCTAGTCCCGTTTCCGACGTTTGACAAGGATGTTGCTGGCAGCTGCTTGTAGCCAAAGACTTGAAAGATAACTAATAATAAATTATATCTGTATTTCTATTAGACTCTCTGTAGTATCTGTGTCCGACCTCAGTTGGGTAGGGTGGAGTAATGTTCGGTCTTGTGCAGCGTAACTCTGCTTCACGTGGGAAGTCACGGTATGGTTACCATTAGAGGCATTCCTGTTGGGGAGCCTTCTGCCCCCAATAACTTTCTTTCGCAACAAAGTTTTTGTTGTTTTGTTGTTGTTGGTTTTTTGGGTGTTTTTTTTTGTTGTGGGGGGGGGGGGGGGGGGGTGTTTCTCCAGATACATCTATCCATAGCTGACACTTTGTTCTCTCCACACATGTTTACAACTTGTTGTTTTTTTTAAATCTTTTAGTCTGGGCCTAACTGGCGGTTGTACAAAGTGAGTGTGCCTTGTCCAACAGATTTGTGCACAACATGTTGCGTCAATACTATGGGATGTACAGCAGAACACTTTTTCAAGTCTTGATCTCCGAGTATGATTTTGAAGTATTGAAGAGGAAAAAAACCGCCGTAGCTTTCTTTAGGCATACACATTACACTGGTGAAGCTGTGCAACCACAAGACTTCATTAAAAGGACCACAAACAAACAAACAAACAAACGTACATACATACAAGCAAACGACACTTCAGCATAAAAAAGCATAATCCTTGCCAGTGATGGGCGAGCCTGTGGACAGCAGCAGCGGAGAGCTGTGGAAGCTGTCATGTCAGGACTCTTGGAGACACAGGGCAGCAGCTGAAGCAGAAAGATGGGACCAGCACTGCACCTCTGGCAGAGCCCCCTCCATCTGCACACAGAAACAGCACGGCAGTGTAGTGTAGTGCAGTGTCGTGTAGCGTGTTGCATTGCAGTGCAGTGTAGTGTAGTGCGTTGCATTGCAGTGCAGTGTAGTGTAGCGCGTTGCATTGCAGTGCAGTGCAGTGTAGCGCGTTGCATTGCAGTGCAGTGCAGTGTAGCGCATTGCAGTGCAGTGTAGTGTAGCGCGTTGCATTGCAGTGCAGTGCAGTGTAGCGCATTGCAGTGCAGTGTAGTGTAGTGCGTTGCAGTGCAGTGTAGTGTAGTGCGTTGCCAGATTTCTCAACCTAAATCTTGGGATTTGTTTTTACATGGAAAGGGATACTCTTTAACAGAACGTTGCCCACCATGACTCGTGTTGCTGTGCATTCTTTTTACACGAGGTAAACGATGTACAGGGAAACTCAGTCTCAACTCATCCGAAAGACTAGCGCCCAGACCATATAACTCCCGTCGAGGCCCCGTGTTCGAACGCATGCAGAACATCTTGCGCACACGTTAAATCCTGTTCCGCTTTTGGGAAGAGTAGGCCATTGTGTGCCGGTGGAAACATGACAAAATTGGCAAAACTGCATGCACACGGGGACTGGATGTAAAAATAGCACATGCGTGCTTATTCCATTATCCTCGATATAAAAGAATAAATAAATAAATCTAGTGGAATCGAACAGGCTTGGCTTCTGTCAGGAATTGAACTCGCAACTTCATGCAAGTTGTCCAACATCCACCAAACAACGCTGACATCATACGGGGCGGAGAAAAGTGTTATAAACAACTTTCAAACATAGCCGAACTCTAAACAAACCGCAGGTATTGAAGATAAAAGGCCTCACAAATACATGATCCTTTTCAGAATATAACACTAAAATAGTCCTGTTAGCCATTCAAAGGGCGATTGTGTGTAAATAATAATTAGTTTGCAATGTCAGAAAATATAACCATATTTTTACTTTAAGATTTTTTCTGGGGGTTTGGGAAGTTTGTTGTTGGTAGGGTGTGTGTTTGTTGTTTTTTTTGGGGGGATGCTTTTGGCTGTTTTTCCATGGGAAAATAGGGGGCTGTTTGAAAGCGCACTGAAAAATATTTTCCTTGGCGTTTTTTGCTTTCAGAGCAACTGCAAAAATTAAAATCACATGATTACTGATTTTCATGATCAAAATGTTTGCGTTTGTGGCTGTTGACACAACTGGTGTCCCATAGATGGTGACTGATCAATAGTAACTACGTCCTCCTTCGGGTTTCCTGTCTGTCCAATGGACTCTGGTGGTTCTGTACTTTATTCTGAGACTTCAATTGATTAAAGGTTGGATTCTGAGGAGAAAACCATGCTGCATGCTGTGTGTATGTGTGCGCGTGCCTGCGTGCGTATCTATGTGTGTACTACTACTATTACTACTACTACTACTACTACTACTATTACTACTACTATTACTACTACTACTACTACTACTAGTCCTACTGCACAAGGGTTAACATGTGGATCTATAGACAGTGCTTTTCAAATTACTCTTTACATTACAAAACACATTTTCTGGCAAAGAAACAGTACGCATGGGTTTAGACGAGTAGTAATTGCACCATAAAGGAAAGTTTCACTAACATTGACACAAAAAAGCACATGTGTGTATAGGTCTGTGTGGAGTGTGTGTGCAAAACAACAACAACAAAACAAAAGCAAAAAATCCTCCACGCAAAATCCCTTTTCCTATGCGTGCAACACAAACCAACCAAGCTTTTCCACACTTTCGATCTGAATTGTTCCTCACGTCAACTCCTTTTGCCGTGTCCGTTTGTTCCTCCTCTTTATATTGGCCATTTCAGGAGCGGGGAGACAACCTGTCAGCAAACCAACAACGGCCATCACACCACCCGTCCATCCTACACCCTGCACCAGCCACCCCTCCCTCTGTCATACCTCACCTCTTCCAATGGCAACTTGAGTTATCACTGATACAGGACACTTCACAACTGTTCTTATCAGTTCTCTTACCTATCTACCGTCCTACCCGTTTAAACACAAACAAAAACCACCACAAACTTAACCTCTAAGAATACTTTGGACCCCCCCCCCCCACAAAAAAAAAAAAGCACACACACAAAACAAACCAACCAATAACCAACAAAACACAACAAACAAACAACAAAGCCCAAGAACCGAACAACATAATCATCTGTCCTGTTGTAGTACTTGTGTTTAATGGGGGCACCGGTTGCCCAGAGTGTCCAGCTGGTTAAGGGAGCCCTTCATTACACTAGCTTAAAGACGCTCTGCTTCAGCCCGTGGTCAGATTACAAGAAATGAAGTTTGCTGTCGCTTGCGAAGAGGAAGATAATTATCATGATTATTACGGAGCAGTTGCGTGGCCCCAAATGTGATGCTATTGAGGATTTTCAGTCACAGTCTCTGAATAATAGATTTATTCTGAAAATACAAGTAATCCCTAAGATTCTGGGTTCTATTCCAGCCTTGCCTTTTCTTCCCGGTTTGACAAGAAAATCGAACTGAAGGTCAAAGTCGTTCGGATGAGACTATAGACCCAGGCCCCTTGTGCAAATGCACGTGCAACACCTTGCGCACACGTTAAAAACATAATCCGCCTACTCTAGGCCATTTTGTGCCGGTAGGAATGAATGGATGACATAATTTTACAAACGCATGCATACAGGTGTTGTGTTTAGACACCATCCCCGAAGTCGGAATGCGGCTACCTAATTGGTGAGGGGAAAACAGTCGCACAGGTAAAAATGTCACCATCCACGAACCTTGGAGCTCTAGCCCAGGAACATAAAAAGAAAAAAAAATCTCCAGTGCTCTTTGAGTGTTGACAACCTACTTTTATTTTATTCATTTATTTATTCTTCTATATCGAGGATAATGGAATAAGCACTCATGTGCTTTATTTACATCCTGTCCCCATGTGTATGCGGTTTTGTAAATTTTGTCATCTTTTCCCACCGCACACAATGGCATACTCTTTCTAAAAGCGGAACAGGATTTAACATGTTCGCAAGATGTTCTGTGTGCGTTCGCACACGGGCCTCGGTTTATAGTCTCATCCGAAGGACTTTTGGGGAGAGTGGAGTCAGCACTGATGTGAACTCCAAGGGGAAAATTCCCTTGAACGGGATTCAAAACTGAGATAATTTTATAACTTAAAAAAAAATCTATGGTTGCTACAGAATGAAACAGAATTTCTTATTACTGTGTCCTGGAGACGCAGATGTCGATTCCGTACACAGAACATTGCCCTCAGAAATCAATGTGCTGCAGCAGCCGGCAAAGAGATAGATAGATGTTCAAGCCGGCGGCACAGTGACAACAGTGACAGTGGCTCTGCCGGGTCAGACAAAGCAGCTAGTCTGGCCGGTGTTTCTGCTTATAGGCCTAGTATCACTTATAATTCATTATCACTGTGGCTCTCGGGGCCCAGCAGACTGATCGGGCCCTGGCTTCAGCAACAGACAGGAAAGTGTACACAGAAACGCGCAACAATGGCACGCTCTTCCGAAAGGCAGGCTGTTTAACGCGCGTGCTTGCCTTCGCCCACAAAGCACACGGGACCTGGGTTTAAACTCCGATACGAAGCACTTTCGTGGAAGTGGAGTCAGTACTGACGCTACCTCCAGGGGGGAATCCCCTTCAACGAACGGGGCCTGGGTGGTGGCTGGAACCCTGGTCGCCAGATCACGGAGCTTAGCTCTCTGACCACTAGGCATCAGCCCGCACGAATTTCACACTGAATTTGATTTAAAGGCGGAAAATTGAAGGGAATGAAATGTTGTTTTTTTATATATACAATTCTCTGACTTTTAAACAAGAAAAGCAATGGGGACTTAATAAAAAAAGAAGAAGAAGAAAACACGTGGTTTGTTTTATATACTATAAATTTCAAGTCTTACACAAACTAACATGGTCGTTCTTCTGTGCAACTCATAAGAAACAATGTGTTACCAGAATATATGCTATATATGTATATACTAAGTATCCAAATATTTAGAAGCATGAACATTTTTTTTCTTTAACCAACGTGAAGACTGTGCTAGATGTTCGGCATTGATTAATCAGTCAATGCTGTTGGAAAGAACAATCATGTTCAAGGAATTTAAAATAGGTATACGGCAGATGAATCACCTTTTTTTTTTCTTCAATAATTATTGGCTGAAATAGTGTGATTGAATGATGTTTGTCAACTATACTGTTCAGTTATGATTTTTGTTTTTCGATATTTTGAATAATCCTCTATGTCCTTGATGAAAGGGATGACAGATGATGTAAGATTATTTTAATTCATGATCTTTAAATATTTTTAAAACCATACCTACCTGAGTCTTTGAGGGTGCCCCCACGGTCGTCAGACTACGGGACAGATAGATAGGTAGATAGATAGATAGATAGATAGATAGATAGATAGATAGATAGATAGATAGATAGATAGATAGATAGACCTGCTGCTTTCTTTGTCCACAAAGTTGTCACACTAGCAGGGGAAAAGAGGGTATCAACGTTTTCTTTGGTTTCTGGGCCAGAAGATTGCTGAGACCAAATCGGGACTTCACCGCGTAAATGTACACAAAGTAAATCCGTTAGTTCTCTCCAGAACAGCGTCCTTATCACGTATCGACACAATACCGTACAACCCTGCAAAACAGTAGCTGTAAGATACATGACATGCTCCTGGTCATTTCATCTTTCAGGCACACAATGGGGACTGGCTTTGCTGGGGATGCCAACATGTTCTCATTCCCTTCCCGAGAGTATAATAATTTTAAAAAATAAAGCAAAAATGTTATGTTAGATAACCAGAAATGTAATTCAAAACTAGACGATAAAAATAGCAGACTGGTCAGTGTATGCTTACCCCTCTGCTCGCGATCTGACAACCAGCCAACCAGAGGGCAGCAGCATACTATAAATAAATAAATACATAAATAGATAATAATTCTGTCAGCCTGGGGAGAAAGGCAAACAGTGTACAGCTAAGGGGTGCTTAAAAATGGCGATAGAAGGGGGGAAAAGAAAGACAAAATGGTGGTGCTGAGAAAAGAAACAGGAAGACCAAAACCAAGACTACTGGAATGAAGGAAATGTGCACTGCAGAAAGGCTGGGATGGTGTATAGGCTATACAGTAAGTATAACTAATCCACCACCGCCATCCGCAGCATCATGAAGAGATCTGTAGTTCCTGACTTGTGTCCAGCCTACATGAGGGCTCAATAACATCTCCTTCAAGGGACTTGTTTGGTCTACTCCTTCCTTCACTGAACTGGCTACGAGGATGCTATAACAGAGTGGTTCAGACTGTTCGACTTCAGTCCCATGGGTCCACGAAGTTGTGAGTTCGAATCTCGGCGGCGTCTGATGAATTAACGGTGGGGTCTTTGTGATCTCCCAGGTCAACGTCAAGTGCAGACCTGCCAGTGCCGTAATTCCGTTCGTGTATATACACATGCAAAAGATCAAAATATGCATGTTAAAGATCCCGTAAATCACATCACGTTCGGTGGGTTAAAAAAAAACCTCGAGCATACCCAGTATGCATCCCTGTAGTCGGAATGCCGCATCCTAAATGGTTTGGGAGGGGGGGGGGGGGGGGGGGGGGGGGGGGGGGGGGGGGGGGGGGGGGGGGGGGGGGGGAGACAGCCACATAAACAAAACCCTCACCAGGAATGCAAAAGAAAAAAAACAACACCCGTCTAGACCCAGCCACCACAAAGACAGCACAAAACAAGACAAACACACTTGTGAAAATGAACAAAACACAATTATTGTACTTATACAGTAACTCTATTCATTTCCTTGGTTTAACAGGCGGTGCAGACAGAATATTACCAAAGACGTGCTGCAAGAATTGTTAAAAACTCTTTTCAACATTGTTAAGCATAATATTTCAGTGTTTTTGTCACACTGGGCCTGACGATAACACCTCAAGCACTAACATTGGAGGGGGGCGGGGGGTCGCAGAGGCTCTGGAAAGAATGAAAAATGACCGTAAACAAAGCAAAACGAAACAGAAAAAAGAAAAACAACATATTCTCCTTGAAAAAAGCAGAGGGAAAAAACCCTTAAACTATCCCCCCCCCCCCCCCCCCCCCCCCCCTCCTCAACGACAATGCAGTAAAGCAGACACAATTTGAACAATCAAACTACTCAACAATATCCCCACACCCCTTTCCACAATAACGTTATTATAACATTTTTATTCCAAGTAGACAGATAAAAGAGAAGAGCATCCAGGAATAGCCAGGGACACACACACACACACACACAGAGGACAAGGCTCACTCATGAGGAACCTGAAGCTAGGGCAGGGTACAGCCCTCATGAATATTTAAATCCTGCACGCATGAGCGCATGAGCGGGAGGAGATGCTGTTATCGACAGTGGCTCTCTTTGCATAACAATGGTGATGCATACATTAGTTCATTATTTCTCTGCCGGGCTGGCCCTGCTGAAGGGAGGAATATGCACCAAACTAGTACAGTGTGTGTGTGTGTGTGTGTGTGTGTGTGTGAGTGTGTGTGTGTGTGTGAGTGTGTGTGTGTGTGTGTGGTCATCTGCAGCCCAGTTTGGGGGAGGCAGCTGCTGCTTCATTAATTGGGGACTGACTAGACATGTACAGTCCTTGATGACATACACTCTGACACTTGGACTAATCACGTTTTCTTTGTTCATGTCTGCAGACAAGACTTTGACTAATGACGTTTTGATTTTCTTTCTTTTTTTAAACTTTTTTTCCCTTTTTGTTCTTAAAAAAAGGGACTAATGACGTTTTCTTTGTTCATGTCTGCAGACAGACTTTGACTGATGATGTTTTCTTTGTTCATGTCTGCAGACAGACTTTGACTGATGATGTTTTCTTTGTTCATGTCTACAGACAGACTTTGACTGATGACGTTTTCTTTGTTCATGTCTGTAGACAGACTTTGACTGATGACGTTTTCTGTGTTCATGTCTGCAGACTTTGACTGATGGAGTTTTCTGTGTTCATGTCTACAGACAGACTTTGACTGATGACGTTTTCTTTGTTCATGTCTGTAGACAGATTTGGACTAACAAACGTTTTCTTGCGATTTTTATAGACATATGTCAACCAAAGACATTTTCTGTGCTTATTTTCATAGACATATTTATGTTAGCTAATGACGTTTTCTGTCATGATTTCTACAGACAGTCTTTGACTCTTGACACGGATATTCATGTTGATTCCTGAGTTGTTGTTGTTGCTTTTAAAGACTATTAACTCAGTCTCTTCAATTTCAATAAAATATATACAGGGTTGTTTTTTCAAGGGTTTAAATAAGCAACCCGAAAGTCTTCATTTGGGGGTTTTCATTGTCAAATCTCTCCATGAACAACATAGTATGTTGTCTGGCAAAATATCAAGACACTGAATTTGTATTCACTTGCACACACAGAAAAAAAGGAAAAGAACGCGTTGCTTTGTGCTTGAGGCCACAAACTGCCTAAAAAGTCCAAGTCAGGACAACTAATACTGCAGTCATCCCATGAAGGGCATGTACAAAGAGCACAGCACTGACAGGCACATAGCTTGGTAGGAATCATTCACACACACACACACACGCACGCACGCACACACACGACAAAAAACACATGAAAACTATGATCGACATTTGTTTTTAAAAACATTCAAAGAAAACCTGAAATCAAATGGACACAAGAACAACCATAGCATGAATACACCACACAACACAACACAACACAACACAACACAACACAACACAACACAACACAACAAGTCACAGCGTAATGACACCCATATGCAGCCGAGTCGTCAATCTCATGACTAAGTTATTCCCATTATAACCCGGCATTCTTTCTCATTTCTTTTGAACTGACAACTTGAGATTTTAAGCCCATGCACAATGGTTTCTGTTTGAGATTTCTAAAGATGGTTAGAGTTGGGGTGGTTTTTTTGTTGTTGCTTTTTTCTTTTAAAAAACCCAAACAGAATCAGTGACTGGGTCAGGTCTCTCTCCTTTCCAGGAATAGGGAGGGTGTAATCTGAGATGTTATAAGTCAGCATTTTCCCTCTGCTTTTGTTTTGCTTGGGTGGCTCTGTTCAATATTGACAATCTAGAAATTTAAGCTAGGAGTTTATATTGAGTGGGGTTGGTTTGTTTGTTTGATTAGTTCCTGTTATTGTTGGGGGGGGGGGGGGGGATGATTATCAATATTTTTCTTTCTTTATTTTTTGGGTAAAGAGAAATCCAAGACTGGTACTGTTTTCCCTGATAATGGTATTCATTGTAAAGACACCCACAGATTCGACTTCTGATGTTTGTTTCCTAGGTTTGCAAAGACCGAATTTGATACTTCATCAAACATTGCTCTGTTTCTGCTTTGTTTTGGTCTGTTTCTGTCAGTGTGGAGTTTCCAAATAAAGAGTAATTATGTGATTTTCTCACGGAGTGAAAACCAATAAGCCTCTATTTACAGCAACAATTCTGTCCAATTTTGATAAACAAAGATATTTATACGACAAACGAACTTTGTTAATTTTTCATTCATTCCTAAATTCGTTCGGAATTATTATGCATATCTGCGCAAAATTTCACACACACACACTGCGCGCGCGCACACACACACATGCACACACACACACGTGCACACATACACGCGCGCGCGCGCGCGCCGTGAGAGTGTGAATATATGGACTTACATGCACAAGCTGTATATGTGACTGAGTTGTAAAACAGAAGCACCCCAAAAACAAAAAAAATCCGAAAAATGTTTCAAATAATTATGTCTTTTTTGGGCTGTTGTTCCCCTTTTTCTTTAGCGTCCCCCCCCCCCCCCCCCCCCCCTTCCCCCCCAAAACCCCACACACCACACACACACAACCAAAAACACACCCTAACTTCACTTTTCCCTCCCCATTTTCCCTTTGGTTCTAAAATTATAGTCTCTCGTATTCTCTAGTAACGAACGGCTTTGTTCTTTTTCTTTTTAATAAACAAATCAGGCATCCCCGCTAACTGTAATGCTGTCTCTCTTCTTCATCACTGCTGGAGTCTGCTCTCCCGCAGCTTCTTACCAAATTTCCTTTTGTGCAGTGATCCTATTATCATGCTTTGTGTACGACAAACTGTTCACCACATATTAAGCACTATCCCCCTCCCTATAACGCCAAGCTCTTTGAAGTTTGTGGCGAAACCCGCCGACTGATAAAATTAGATATGAACTAATAAGGAGACAATGACATTAACGACTGAACAATTCACGACAATAATTAATTTTCCTTCTGAACAAAACGTACACAAGCTCAAAGCCGATCCGGTCTTTCACCTACTATGATTATAGATTAATGAATGACAGCTATCTGGAAACAGGGAGGGAGGTTTAGTCAATGCCCTACCCTTGTCTCTCTGTATATCGCAACAAATAAAAACAGCAGTTCCAGTTTGCCAACTGTTGGTGTGCTCTGCACATACTCTTTTCTTGTTTTTCATGTTCGTTAACAACATCAGGATTGGCCACTCTCAATACTCTGCATAATTTATGCTGATTCTCTTTAACCTTCCACTTTAAGTCTGTGTATACGGCACAGAGCATCATGCTGGCAGCAGCCTGACAAAGTGCACAGCTCCAGACACTGGCTGAGGTTTGGGCAGGTCTCCACATATCAAAGCACGGATAGTTTAATTAATGCGTAGGTTTGTGGAAAGAAGAACAATGTTTTCTGGGTGGAGCTGTTGCAACAGAAAAGCTGTCTCATGTCAAGGTGTCCCTCGACTGTTGGTACGCAGCGAAACTCCTGGCAACAGTGTTACATGTCTGATTTTATTTTTAAGTGAATGGCAGAACTGATTTCCTGATAAAAGTGTCTACATCATAACATTCATTCAGGCCATAAATCTAAACCTACGTTGGTCAGCTCTATGTTTAATATACTGATATATACAGTTTGTTGTTCCCTGCTCTGCTGTGTATACATGTAAAATAATACCTAACAACATAAGACACAGACGTCAGGATAACAACTAGCCTGAAGAAAACCACTGTCCAACAATCGTCCCTATCCCCCCCCCCCCCCCCCCCCCCCCCCCCCCCCCCCCCCCACCCCCCCCCCCCCCCCCCCCACACATCAGATAGGTCACGGGACTACTGATAATAATGATGATGATGAAAATTAAGTGTTCAAGAATCATATCCTATATATATTTATTCTGTTTGACAACCCCCTCCCCCTCCCCCGCCCCCTTCTATTCTACTTTGCTATGTCTCCTCGTGTTCTCGACAAAAATATCTTTTTGTTTGTTTGTTTATTTGTTTGTTTTTTTATAATCAAACAAGTCACCCATCATGGCTGATCATTGCTGTGCTCTGTTCAGTGTGTTGCCTCCCCCTGTGGCTTCCCTCTAAATTACTTTTTGTATTATGATCGCATCACGCTTCACTATGCGGGATAAATATACGGTCTACAAAACGTACATAAAAATTCTGCTGTCCCCTTTCTCTGCCTTTCTAAGCCTACACTTGAACCAAAGGCATCAAGGGAAGTAACAAGGCCCGACTTATAAAACTGGATATCAACGTATTGGGACACTGATGCCAGCTATTGAACAATAGACAACACCAATTGTCTTATTTGAAACAAAAGCACACATCATCAACCACAACAACTGTGATAATACCTATTCATTTTGAAAACAAGTCAATAAAAGGCGTAATTATAGGAACACTGGGAGGAAAACATGTTTAATCCCTTACTCTTCTGATATTGAAGGAAATAAAAGGAAAGGTCTTTTTTCCTGTCGTTTGTTTGATGTGTCATGGCAGGTCGAAAAAAAAAAAGTAAAAGCATTCGGAGTTAAGGGCATCGGTCACTAAGTGTGTGAAACAATTTGTAAAATACTAATAATTACGTCGCGTTTTCCCCATTTTCGTTTTTGTACCCAAAGTTCACCATTGGTTGGGTTTGTGCAAACACAACTTTTTTCTAACGATTAAGGTCGCGATATTCCGACTTCGGGATGATGTCTCTCCATAGCATCAGTGTGCCTGTGTTTCTAGTTTGTCATTCACTCCTGCCGGCACGAAGGTCCTGCTCTTCCCTCTTCTAAGGTGGAATGGAATTTAACGTGCGTGTAAGATTGTCTATGCCTGCGATTACACACGGGGCTTTGGTTTAGAGCCCATGAGGGACTGGAAGGGTTAAGGGTCAGCACGGACGTTGGCTCCCAAGGGGAAGGGAGGTCCTGGCAGCCACAGTCAAGACGCGAACCTCTGCTCCCTGACTCAAGCGTGAAACATTCTATAGGTCAGGTAACAATCGATGGAGAGGTTCCCACTGGCTGCTCTCCTCCTGCTTCAATAGGGTTTTCTCGTTACGTGTGATGTAGCGGAAATCTACCGATTTCTGAAGGATATTTGTTAGGAATCTGAAATCATTGCTCTTTGCTTATAACAAAGCAAAACAACAACAAAATAACGTAACACACATAGGATACTTTTGTTTACATCTAAACTTGGGAAGTCGGAAATGTCGCTGTTTAGTTGAAGCTGAAAAGATTAGAATAAGTCTGAAGGCACTATGCCACCTCACATTGCATCACATCACACCACATGAAGCAGTCTGCATTATGCAGCTGGTACGAACCCCTGCTGTTGAAGAGGAGAGTCTTCTGATATCTGATTTACATCTAAAAGCGGTAAGTTTTACGTTGAGGAAAACATCTCAGAGTCTAATGTTCAAATCCTTGAAATGCTGAGAAGTGCCAATTATTTTAGTTCAGAATCTCTCTCTCTCTCTCTCTCTCTCTCTCTCTCTCTCTCTCTCTCTCTCTCTTCTCACACACACACACACACACACAAAACACACACAACATGCGCGCGCGCGCGCGCCACGAGAGACAGGCAGACAGACAGACAGATATGCACAGAAAGACAGCGACAGACATGCAGAAAAACAGACAGACAAAGAAGAAATAAAACAGGATGTTTCTCGTCCCAACATGTAGTTTCCTTGAAACAATATTTACAACAAAAACATCATCTAACTTTTCTGTACTCTTCTGCCGAGTATGGTAACTTCAGCAAGGGGATTTGAGTGGAGGATAGTGGCAAGAGCTGACACAACACACACACACACACACACACACACACACACACACACACACACAACACATGCATGCATGACACGCACCCACAAACACGCACCACACACGCATGAGCATACGCATACGCACACACCACACACACACACACACACACACACACACACACACACCACACACACACACACTTACCATAACTGGAGCTTTTGTCATTGTTTTGGGGATTTTTCCGCCACTACTGCAGAGGTTGTGGTCACACCATCTTTGTACACCATTAACACACGGCCTTCTCCATTATCTGCTCCACAGTTGAATAGAGTTGCCAAGTCACCTCTTTTCAGCACATGACCACAAAGCCCTATTACAGGTACACCACGTTGTATATAATATACATCTAAGTTCCATCAAAAGTACACAAGTATCTATTGAAATACACATCATCATCGTCAATGCCTTTGTGCCTTATTGGCACGTAGGGCAGCAACAAATGTTCTCCACTCCTGTCTGTCCTGGGCCAGCTTCTGAATGGTTCCCCAGGTATGTTGGAAGGTCTTCAGCTCTGCTTCGACGGTCCGACGTCAAGTGTTCTTGGGTCGTCCTCGTTTGCGTTTTCCCTCTGGTGTCCAGTGGAGGGCTGTTCGGGCGATGTTTCCCTGTTCCCGACGGCAGATATGCCCTATCCATCCCCATCGCCTATGCATGATGATGTTGTCCATGCTTTCTTGGTTGCAACGGGCAAAAAGTTTTTGGTTGGAGATGGTCTCAGGCCAGAAGATGCGCAAGATTCTTCTGAGATTCTTCGTGTGGAATGTGGATAGTTTGTCGAGGTCACTCTCAGTCATCCTCCAGCACTCCGAGCCGTACAAAAGGGTGGAAAGTACACAGCTCTGGTATAGTCTTAGTTTGGTTGTGGTGCTGTACTGGGATGATTTCCACACATTGTTCAGATTTCTATAAGCATTTCTTGCTTTGCTAATCCGGTTCTTGATGTCGCTGCCTGCTGCGCCGTCATGCTAACAGTGCTCCGAGGTACGTGAACTCTTCAGTTGTTGGTAAATCTTCTCATTCACTGTTACCGGTGAGGGGTTTCTGACGTTCAGTGTCATCACCTCTGTCTTCTTCTGACTGATTTTCAGGCTACTTGCTGTGCGGAAAGTGCTGATGACGGGATGTCTTCTCTTGAATGTGATGGTGGGTATGTGAGAGCAGTGCCAGATCGTCGGCAAAATCTAGGTCTTCAAGCGTTGAGAAGGGGGTCCATCTGATGCCCGTTGACTGGTCAGCTGTTGTTTGTTCTCACCCAATCAATTGTCAGGTTGAAGAGTAGTGCTGACATGGGGCAGCCTTGTCTGACGCCGGTTTGTACACAAACTGGTTTTGCTGTTTCCTACTCTGCACGTGAAGTTGTTGTAGAAGCTCTTAATGACTTGGATAATCTCCTGTGGAATTCCATATGCTCGGAGTATGCGCCATACACTTTCTCGATGAATGCTGTCAAAGGCTTTTTCAAAATCTACGAAGTTGATATACAGCTGTCTCTGCCATTCCGTGCACTGTTCGGTGATGTTGCACAGGGTGAAGATCTGGTCTATGCATCTTCTTCCTGGTCTGAAACCTGCCTGTTCCTTTCTGAGTTGTTGGTCCACTGCCTCTGAGATTCGTCCGATGATGATCTTTGCCAGAATCTTGCTGGGAACAGATAGCAGAGTGATTTCTCTCCAGTTGTTACAATTGTTCAGGGCTCCTTTCTTTGGGATCTTCACGATGACTCCTTCTGTCCAATCTGCTGGTAGCTGTTCTCCTCCCATATAGCTGCAAAGAGTGGCTGTAGAACTTTAGATGCAAATTCTGGATCTGCCTTGAAAGTTCTGCGTTGAGGTTGTCTGGCCAGGGGCTTTTCCATTCTTGAGAGGTGATTGCTGCTATAATCTCTTCCTTCTTTGGTGGTGTGCTGTTCACATTGAGATCAGCATCAGGATCTTGTACATCTGCCTCTTCAGTTGGTGGTGGTCTGTTGAGAACTTCGCTGAAATGTTCTGCCCATCTTGCATCGTGTTCTGTTTCTGTGGTAAGTATTTGGCCTTGTTTATCTAGGATTGGTGTTCAGTGTTGCTCCGGTACTTGCCACTGACAGTCTTGGTAATCTTATACACCTGTCCTTGCTCTCCCTTTGCAGCAGCCTCCTCTGCTTGTCTTGCAATATCATCCATGTAGGTACGCTCGTCTGTTCTTGTCATTCTCTTCACAGTTTGGTTTGCTTCTCTGTACTGTTGTTTGTACCTCTCTCTTATCCGCTCTGACTTTGTCTCTAAGATTTTCTTCTTCAGTTCTCTCCTGTTCTCAATGGCTTGCCAGGTGTCTGCTGTAATCCACCTTTTTCTCTTCCTCTGTCTCTGTCCTAAGCACGTTCGCTGGCTTGTGTGTAGGCTGTCCTGACTTGTTTCCACATGGTGTTTATATTAGTCGTGTCAGGAGGTGTGTAGTTTTCAGTATCCACCAGTGCTTGGAACTTGTTTTTGAGCTGGAGGGTGAAAGCACTCTTTACTTTGGTGTTGCGCAGCTTTTCCACATCAAAATGTTGTTGTCTTGGTTTCCCAGATCCATTTTTTCTCAGCTTCACTTTTAGGGTTGCAGTGACAAGGTGGTGATCACTGCCAACATCGGCTCCTCTCCTTACTTTTACATCTAGGAGCTATCTTCTCCATGTCCATTGATCATCAGGTGGTCGATCTGGTTTTTGTCTCTTCCATTGGGGGGGAACACCAGGTAAGCTTGTGGATCTCAGGGTGTGCAAATAATGTCCCTCCAATGGCCAGGTTGTTTGTCATGCAGAATTCCACCAATCTTTCTCCGTTGTCATTTGCTGCCACATCCTTCTTTTCCCTGGCTCTTTCTTGATTTGTGTTGTCTTTTCCGACTTTTGCATTTAGGTCACCCATCACTATCCTCATGTCATGGTTTGGTGTGTGTTTTCCATTTCACCCTGTAATTGTTCTAAAATGTATCTTTGCTTTCTTCTCCACTGTCGTTGGTTTGGTGCATAGCACTGTATGATTGTGGTATTAGCATGCTTACTTTCATTTTATCCTCATCATCCTGCTGTTGATGGTTTCCACTCCATCAGGCACTTCTCCATTCCTTTCTTCATGATAATTGCTACTCCCTCATGGTGTTGGCTGTCATCTCTACCACTGTACAGCACTGTCTCTCCTGTGCTGGCTCTGTATTTGCCTGATCCTGTCCATCGGCTTTCACTGATTACGAGAATATGCAAATTGTAGCGTCTCATCTCTGCTGTAACTTGCGCTAGTTTTCCTGTCTCAAACATGGTTCTCACATTCCAGAATCCTATTTTGGTCTTATTTTTGGCGCTAAAGACTTCCATCTTCCTGTCAGTGGCTTCCTTTCGGCTTTCACCACTGACATTCATACGAGCATCTTCCGATGACTCTGGAAGGCCGTCACACCCTGTATTGTTTATTTCTTTTGTTGCTGTTTCCGTAACAAATGTTTTTTTACAGAACAGGGTTGTTAGCCCTGTGTCTAACCCCCTACCTGGGGGAAGGGTTCCACCTTAGTCGCCTTTTACGACATGCCTGGTTGGAGGGCAGAGATCCTATTCTTGCGATGCTCGCTTTGCAAGCATACCCCGGGAGTCCCACGGGGGATTGAAATACACAAGTATTCATTAAAAGTACACCCATATCCCCAAGAAGTAGACCAGTACCGACATTCCATCAGAAGAACAAAAATAACCATCAGAAATACAACACTATCCATCAGAAGTACAACACTATCCATCAGAAGTACAACACTATCCATCAGAAATACAACACTATCCATCAGAAGTACAACACTATCCATCAGAAGTACAACACTATCCATCAGAAGTACAACATTATCCATCAGAGGTAAAACACTATCCATCAGAAATACAACACTATCCATCAGAAGTACAACATTCTATCTATCTATCTGTCCCGTAGTCTGACGACCGTTGGGGCACCCTCAAAGACTCAACAACCAGTTCCCTCCATTCCTCTCTCTGTTCTGCCTTTCTCAGGGTTTTGTTGAGTTCTAGTCCTGTCCATTCGCTGATGTTATCCTCCCAGCTCTTCCTTGGTCTGCCTCTTCTTCTTCCTCCTTGGACAGTGCCTTGTAAAATTGTCTTTGCAAGTCCTTTGGATCTTGTGACATGCCCATACCATTTAAGTTTACGCTTTTTTACGATCATTAGAAGGTTCTCGAAAAAAACATTGACTTAACCTTCCTCACCGAAACTTGGCTTAACCACATTGGCCATGAACCCAAAAATAAAACAGCTGACTCCTCCTGGATTTTTAAAAACTATTTCTTTCCCCCGACTCTCTCGAGGATTTGGGATTGCCATCTTTCTAAAAGACACATTGGAATCGTCTCTTTCTTTCAGTCACAACCTTCAATTCTCACATGAATCTTTGAAGTTTGCGAAATCAATCTCAACCTCCCTGGCACTTTTTACTATCTGCTGCCTTTACCGTCCACCTCCCAGCCGTAAAAACAACCTAACATCTTCTCTTTTTTACCAAGAATTCCAGTCATTTCCTCGACCACTACAGCCTATTCCCTCTAAATTTAAAATTTTTGGGGTGACTTCAATTTCCCTTTCGACAACCAGTCTTCTCCAGATGTCAAACGTCTTTCTCTTTCTCTGTCCAACCATTCTCTTTTCAAACTGGTAAACGAAAACAACACACAGATCTGGTCATATTTTAGACTGGTGATTACTAATGCTTCATTTAATCTTGTCAATCTGTTCTGTCACCGACGAACTGCATTCCTGGTCATTCCCCCATTCTTTTCATCTTAAACACAAAAAACCTGTCAGAAAGAAGAAATATGCTACTCGTCGCAATCTTAAGGCCCTTTGAAATTCATACCTTCTCTTCACAAGCTACCCAAAAGTTTTCACAAACCTCTGACCACTGACCTCTTGATCACTATAACACTATTCCGCCAATGCTTGATGAGCATGCACCTCCTACTGACCATCTCCTCCCTGACAGACCCCGTGCGCCATGGTATACTCAAGACATTTGATAGCGAAGCGCAAACGCCGGGGAAATAGAACGGCAGTGGCGGAAGTCAAAAACCGAAATCAACAAACAGCTTTTTCCCAAAACAAATTAAACAAAGTCAAACTCTTAATCCATTCAGCAAAGCAGACTACTTTCTCTTCCCAATTCTCTGTGCTACATCCATAAAATCTCTTTTTTCCCTCACCTCAAATTCCTTGGATCTGCAAAACAACTCCCCTGCATACACCCAGCCTGTCTGAACTTCCATCCATATTTTCTGCCTTCTTCTCAGACAAAATTCGAAACATACGCTCCAGACGTCAGACTCAATTCCAGCCTGCGCCTCCTGATCCCAATTCACTGGCACTCCTCTCTTTTCCTTCCATCCACAAGTGAAAAAAGAAAAACATGACAATTTGAAGGGAAATGACTATAAAAAACATGCGACCTTGATCCATACCCGCTCCTGTTTTCTCACCAAAGCCTTCCACAACTTGTGCCTATTATAACTAAATAGTAAAACTCATCTCTTGTGTCAGGAAATTTTCCATCAGCTCTTAAAACAGCAATAGTCCCCCCTCTACTGAAAAAGCATGACCTCAATCCCAACATTCTGAAGAATTATAGGGCTGTCTCAAATTACCCTTTGTCTCTAAAGTACTAGAAAAGTCGTTCTCAAACAGCTCAACAGTCACCTTCATTCCAATGATCTCCTTCCCACTTTTCAATCTGCCTATCGCCCCAACCACAGCACCGAAAAACCACCCTAGTCCACACTTTAGATACACTTCTATTTGTTCTGATGCAGGAAAAATCTCCCTCCTCACTTTTCTTGACTTATCTGCAGCCTTTGATACCATAGATCACTCAATGCTTCTTTCTCGCCTCCAAAATACGTTTGGTATTAACGGCACCAGCCTCACCGGTTTACTTCATACCTCACAGACAGGTTCCAGAAAGTTTTTGAAACAAAATTCAATAAAAACCCGTCAAAATGGAATGTGGAGTCCCGCAGGATGTCCTGGGCCCTGTTCTTCTTTACTCTCTACACTGCCCCAAATCTCACATATAATAAACAACCACATATTGATATCATTTCTATGCCGATAATACTCAGCTTCAGTCCCAGTGATTCTGTTGAAAACTTGCCTTCCCTCCTGACAAATATGTCCTACTGCCTTCAAGACATTCAAAACTGGATGACCAGAACAAGTTACAAACTTAATGCCCATAAAACCGAAGCCATGCTCATAGGGACCCAACATAAACTTTCCTCTATCGCAAAAACTTCAATAGAATTCGGCAATACGTCAGTTCCTTTGTCCAACTCTGTGAAGTATTTTGGAGTAGTTCTTGACAAACACTTTTCTATGAAAAAAATTCATCACCCAGACCTGCCAGTTTGCTACTATAAAATTTCGGCGCATAAGCGCGATCGCAAGTATCTGTCCACTGATGCAACTTCCAAGCTTGTCACATCTCTCATTTCTTTCACGTTTAGACTACTGTAATTCTCTTTTGGCTGGCCTACCAGCATCATCTATCCACTCTCTTCAACGCATACAAAACTCTGCAGCTGACTTAGTCCTAAGAAAAAAAAAATTTGAACACATCACCCCTCTTCTTCGATCTCTTCACTGGTTGCCTGTCTCACAAAGATGGGTATAAAATCAGTACCCTCTGTTTCAAATGGCTCCAAAATCTGCACCCTTTATCTCTGTAACTGTCTTCATCTTACATCCACCCCTTTCCTTCGTTCGCCGCAGATCTTTGGTTTCGAACCCCCGTTTCAAACAATACTTTTGGGCGTCGCTTTTTCTCTGTTTCTGGTCCATCCACCGGAAAGACCTCCCTCTTTCACTTCGACAAAACCCTTATTGATCCTTCAAATCACCCTCAAAACAACTTTTTTCTACCTGAGATTTTCCCCCCCAAATCTGCCCCGTAATTTTCAACAGCATCTTTCCCTTTTGTTGTTCCTGGTGTGTGTGTTGGTGTGTGTGTGTGTGTGTTGGTGTGTGTTGTGTGGGGTTGTGGGTTGTGTGGTGTGTGGGGGTGTGTGGGGTTTGCGGCATCGTGCGGGGCGCGGGTTTGAAATTCTTTTTCTTATGTTTTAGGGGTTGCATGCCTGAAAATGTTGGTGAAGCGCTTTGATTTTTTTTTGTTTTTTTACAAGATTCGCGCTATATAAATTCCATATTTTTATTATTTTTTATTTTTCTCATAGGGTCCAATGTTTGCTGGTTTTTTATGCCGCTTTCGTTGTTTTGTGGGTCTTTGTGGGAGATCCCCAAGGGAGTCCCCGAAGGCATTATCTCCACGTTTTACTTTCTCCCCAAATCTGCAGTCGGGTCCAGATTCACAGGCTCAGAAATTGGATTGACAAGGGAGCGCATTGTCGATTTGGGATAATGAGATTTTTTATCTCTAGATGGTTTTAGTTTTGCAGTGTGTTATTTTCTGTGCAGTCCTGCAATACTTCTGGGTTTTATCCGGTCTGATACAAGGGTCCCCGGTACTTGAAGTTTGAAGGGTTTTCCCGTTTGGTCTTAACCTGATTTCAGTGCTAATGCCCGTTGGTGTATGTCATCGTTTGGTCTTCTCTGCCTGATTTTCCCTGCCCTATGTTTTGGAGGCCTTATTGGGTGTTCTGTTAGGCTGGCAAGCTCTTTTTGATCCTGTTTCCATCAAGACATTGCGAAGCGGGGTTTGTATCGTTCTTCCCCAATGTGACTGATCCTTTAAACATTACCAAAAGAAATCAAAATATCCATCAGAAGTACACATTACATTTGAAAAAAAACAGTACTTCATTACCTCGAAGTTTCAAAATTATCATCAGTTTAAAAATTACCCAGAAGTTCAACACTATCCTCGAAGTAATATTATCCCCCAGAAGTAAAACACTATCCCTCAGAAGTCAATTTATCCATCAGAAACACACCAGTATAAATTTTATAGAGGACAAAATTGTCCATCAGAAGTACAACATTATCAATAAAGTACAACTTATCCTCGAAGTACAAAAATATCCTCAGGAAACACAAATTATCTTTAGAAGTACAACACATCCTCGAAGTAAAAAATTTTCCTCAGAAGTACACCAGTACCCCACATTCC